>JAHWFO010047322.1:611571-655378 GCA_023313115.1 Rhysida immarginata | reverse complement strand
TGCTTCTCTGCTCGTCCACGTTCATTAGATGGTCGCAATTTGTTCTTCTTGATTACTCGACCCACAGTAGCTTTGGATACCACAATACCATTTCGTTTGCATAATTCCATAATTTTGGCTATAAAAAATTTACGAAATTATTTTGCACAGCATATCGATACACCAGATTCATTTCACTTTACCATTCTTATGTTTTCTGTGCACATTTTGTACAGTGTAAATTCATCGTTCACAAGCCTCCCCCCCCCCCCCCCCCAGCTTCAGAATAACGGTTCCCTTGAAGTATGTTGCAACGGGGTTTTACTGTATAAAGATAAAATTGTTTCGGCTGTCGCCATTATCATTTACAGAACATATCTAAACACTTTGAAGTTGAATAACTTTTTAACTTCAAAATATTTAGACATGTTCTTTAAGTTTATTGAGATTCTATAAATGCTCACACAAAAATGTTCACACTAACAACTTAAATAAATTAAAACCCGCAATAACCAGTTATCATAATTAACGAATAGCCTTTCACGTAAGTGTCATTTGAAACCAATCTATAACACATAACCATACTAATGCATTTTTAAATAATCAAGTATTATTATTATTATTATTATTATTATTATTATTATTATTATTATTATTATAAATAAATTTTAAATAAATAAATAAATAAATAAATAAATAAAAATTATTATTATTAAATTAATAAAATGTATTTGTTTGAATAAAATAATTGTTAGTTTGTTTAATCAGATGTGGCCAAACAGCTGCTCCCTACTGATTATGTGAACCGTCTGCCGTCCGAATTGTCTCATGTGGCTACTTCATAAAATGCGGTTCAATAAGATTGGTTACCCAGCCTTAGATTCATCGTCTATGGTGAAATGTCCGTGATTCTTCAGAATGGTAATTGAGAAAGTGAATGAACGTCCAATTGAAACTAAAGACTCGCCCCATTTGGCAGGTCTAAGACTCTTTTAAATTCCGAGTTTGCTTTTCACTTCTTAGCAAGAACTCGTTACTAAAAATCGAACTCTTGAGGTGCTATTGGTTGGTTTGGTTTGTTTGTTATTAACGTCCTTTTCAACTGCTATGGTCATTTCAGGATGGCGTTATAGGGACTGCAAATTTTGCCTCGCAAGGGTTCTTAACGTGCAGCTGGCAAACGACTACACAGGACCAACGGCTTTACTTCCCTTCCGAAGGAAGGGTGTAATCATAGCCTAATAATAACATGGCCGTGGGTAAAGTGAAAGGTATGGCTAGCTAATGTAGACAAAAACAGAAAAACTCATTAGAAACCTTTCACTTTACCCACTCGATAAATGGCAGGGGATGAGATTTTTTCACCGGGTTTTTTGCTAAACCCACATTTTACATGATGCTCTACAACTTTCTAAATAACACATGCGGTCTAACCCCTACCCCTACAAAATTAAAATTTTCAAAATTTACCCCTTCACCCCCAGGGACGCGAAATGTTTTTATTCTGAATTAGGGGACATTAAAACAAAATAATCAATATTCCTTTTCCCCCAATCTGTTCCCCTTGAGTCGTTGTTTGGACCTAAAGACGGGACACCAATTATGAAACACCCTGTGTATAGGTCACATTTGATGAGCTCCCAGAAAGAACTTCACGGAAGTGTAGTTTCTGATTCAAGTTACTTCTTTTTTAATACTGCTAATTCAAGATAAGATGAAAACACCGAAGCCCTTGGCGGCTATTTTCGAATTTGTGATCCAAAGAATCATGGACTAACGCCCTCATTCCTCTGGGTCAAATGAAAAATATTTCCAGTAACCCTATATGTCTGTTGCTGAAAATGCTTTTGTTTGCCATAAAAGCACATTTTACTACGAGATAAATGAATCCAGCCCATATATCGCAAACTATTAACACGAGTATATAGTAGCTTCTGTAGAATCTTGCGAGCTTTAGGGTAGGTGCGGAAGTCCTTAAGCGCGGGACTGGGGACAAAGTGCCCTACGTAGTTCGTGGCTTTGAAAATGGTTGTATAAAATGCTTAATAAAACCCTAGACGGATAGAATTAATTTTTGTGCAGAAAGAATCCATATTGTAATAATAAGTGAGCAAAGGAAGGAATGGTGCGGTGCAAGATACTTTTGTACAGGTACAGTCTGAGATAAGGGATGTTTTTTTTTTCATGAATCGTCCCATCCGAGACGCACTTGCAATCGACTCGCCCCAGAGTTGGCAGATTGCCTTTTTCCTCTTATGTACCATCCTCGTCACGTTTTCTTAATCGATTCAAGACCAGAAATCGTGACATCGTATTTCTACAATTATTATTGCAATATCGAATTTCTTTTTATTTGCCGCGTTTTATAAAACCACGAAACAGATGCAGTTGTTTAGTGAACTTCAACTGTTCTGACGCATTCTCTAGCATATTAAGTACCCAAATTTCGTACCCCTTTTAATGAAATCACTACTCACAAAATTACATTCACCGAAAGAAATTTTCTACTAATCAATGTATTTTCTGTGTCAATCAGCATAGCTTATCTTAACGATTTTGCAGTTAAACGAAAACGGACCTGCGTAAGCAACGCATCCTGTTGATGTGATTCTAAATTCTGAATGTGATGTGAACCCGAAATTTTTTTCTCCTGTTGCACAATATCATCGGCAATTAGAGTAAATAAAAAATAATTGCTGTTTTTCACAAATAAGATAAAACTCATTTCTGTTCTTCTGTTTCATTTTATACACAGTAAATTAATTGTTACGTTTTAATTATTACATATTTCCGTAGCAATGTTTTTTTATCCGCTTTATTAATTTTCAAGTACAGTACTGTCCAAGTAAAATTGGTACAAAAAGTTTTTTTAGTTCTTATTTTCTCCCCTCCTTTCTTTAAACATTTATTTGATTAGCTTTTCATTGTACGTTCCTAAATGCCCTGAGTTATTTTCCTATATCTTTTGTGATTGTTTGACGAGATGATATAACTGGAAAAGAAAACGGCCGGTTATTATCATTTCTTGTGGAGTGTTTTTCAAAAAGACTTTCCTTTTCGTTTCTCATGTTCTCGGCGACATCACATGACTTGAATTGTGTGACTCGTGATTGGCCAGGCGGAGTGCACGCCCGCGGTTTCGCCCATTCATAAAGCAGCAGCGGCATGCGTTACCGAGGCCTATTGGAAGCATTGTCGCCGTCACTGGAACACCGGTCGCACTCTCCGCTTTCTTCTCCTCGACACCGGTCCGTGAGCAGCAAGAAACTCTACCTTCGGAAATGGCTGAATTCGTTGGGAAATACAAGCTAATCTCGAGCGAGAACTTCGACGAATACATGAAAGCTCTAGGTAAATTTGGTATTCATTCTTAAGAAGTTTGAATTAATCTAAGACATGTTATTATTAATCTGGTATTTGCAGATATAAAAAAGGTTTGTGCCAAATTCCCCCCCACCCCCTCTTTGTACTCTTACCCCGGCGTCGAGCTTTAACCTTTGCTCACACGTGTTTATCTGAAATATTACAGGCACTCTTTAGCTAGAAATCCAAAAAAGCAGTACTATAAAATAAATTGCAGGTGGCCAAAAAAGTGAGAAATAAAAATCGGAAAATATAGGACTGTGAATGATTATTCATAAAGGGAATAAAGTTAACTGTTAAATAGTTAAAAAATTGGTATATGTGTATTTTAGTATATTGTTCTTAAAGATGTAACACTGGAGAGCTGTTTAATAACAAGACGCGATCGTATATAACTTTGCAATTAAAATTCATGGTAATAAATCTATCTTGATCATGCTTTTTTTTTTTTCGTATCTTAAAAGTTCACCCCGCCCCACTTATTTTTTGCTCAGCATTTCGTTTGTCGGTAATCGATAATGGTGACGTAGCGTGGTGGTGTGATTCCAGTATGTCACCGTGGATTGACCATTTGAAGGGGTTTTTTTTTTGTTTTGTTTTTTTTTCCCCTTCCTGGGTATCACCCTCATTTTCTTTTTTCACATTTTAATTATAGAACGAAATGAAAATGACCAATTGCTCCAATTCCAGTTAAACGCGTTCATCGTCAATTTTAAACTTAAATTAATAGTAGAATTTTACTTTCAAGCTTTACAGAAGGACTTTCCTGCATGGACTATTGGTTCTCGAATTATATGTAGAAACTTTTATGAAATATTTTTATAATTGTTCTTAATGATGTTAATTTTTAATAATGTTATTGCCATTTTATATACAAAAAACTATAACATATCATGAAATTTTTTGTAAAATTTATTAGGTTCTGTTTTCTACTAAGTAAATTGAAAAATCAACATTTCTTTCCTTACATAAACTTAAAACTGCTTGTGGGCTAAAGGCATAAGAAACAAAAATGATGACCAGTGTTAATTATAAATATTTAATGCAATGTTTTCTAATGGAATTAACAATGAATGTAATTGATTGAAAACAAAACTTATTTTGAATATGCATCTAATTATGCACTTAGTCGTAAAAGATCGGTACTATCCCTTGTTTCTCTTAAAAACCCATTGCCCCCATCCCTTCCTACCCTGTCAAGGAAAATAAAGAATGGATGGTATATTGAGATTTATGGGCTAACATCTTGCTTCCTGTCTCCTTTATTCTATGGTATCATTTAAGGGGGAGAAGAATGCATTTCTCCCTCTCATGAAAATTGCCCCAATTTTTAAGCCACTGGGTGAAAGTATGCATGATAGCTAGGGAGGTCTGGAGTGTGAAGGAACACCACTGTTAGATGACCGTGACCCTATCTAAAGGAGGCAGAGAAAGTCAGTCATGTGATTGGGTTGTAATGGGAAGAAATTGAGCTGCGAACAAAAGGCACACAAATTATCCATTTGATTCCAATCAAGTGCCTAAATTGAAGGGGAGATTTTGAGAATTCTTTTCCACGTATTTTGCCCTCTTCCATTTCTCCACCCTTATTCTTTAATTACATTTGCCAAGACTTCACTGTTGTCACTCAAGATAAATCTTTTAGTTGATTTAAAGCTGTTTATCTAATCTGATTTAACGGTTTACAAGAGGGTTTTTTTATTAATCTTTGTTGCTGTCTCTGCAATATATTAGACTTCTACAATTATTTTCTAAGGAAATTCTTATCAGAAACCAAATCATTCCCTAAATCTTTAATAAAATTGTGTGCATTTTAAAAGAAGAGTAAAATTTTATGCAGTGAAAGATCAGTGACCACCAGAAAAAACCAAATGCTTGAAGATTTAACAGTAAGATCGCACCAAATTGAGAAGATAAGTTTTGAAAGTGTGGTTTGAGGGGGAGGGGATAAATTACGACATACTTTAATACTCTTCATCGTTCAGGCATATCAATGTATAGGCTAAAGTTCATCTGGGTGGTAAGTCAGATCTTTATTCATTTAAAAGCAAACTTATAAGATAAACAGTACATTCTTATATAAAGAGTATTGATAACAGCCATGGATCAAACAAGACTTTGTACATTGGAGTGCTCTGTTAATATTTTAAAGATTAAGTGATTACAGGTGATAATAGTTGTCTGGAATGATACAATTTTAATGATTGGAACTTTAATTATCTTACAACTTTTATAATGTTATTAGCAGATAACTGAATTCATTAGATATTCAATGGTTGAAAGGATAAAAATTAATAGTTTTTATGTAGAATATTTATGGAAGAAAACTCCAACCACTCACAACCGTATGTCAAGACCCTCTTTCTTGAAAGGTGAAATCCACATGTCAAAACAGTAATGTTTTTGAAATTGCAAGTTTAGACAAAGTAAACACACTGGAATGCAATGCTCTTTCCCTTCTTATCCCTCACTTAAGTAAAATAAACAGTGATAGACCAGCTTCTCTCAGTTATTTATGTTATCTTTTGTTTATTTTAAAGAATTTTCTTTGAGGAGGATTAAATAATCACTGGTCAAATGTAATTTTCATCAGCAAATGTGAGAAAGGGAAAGTATAAAAACGAGATTCAAAACTCTTAACCCAATTCCTCCCAGTTTTTATACATAGTCATATTGTTGCTTTTATTGATTAAAATAACTCCACCCTCTCCCTTTCAAGTAACTGAGTGTTGATTTTTTTCTGTAAAAGTGATCTCTAAATATTCAAAAATTTTAACTGTACTTTTAGGACCAAAGAGACTTAAGAATTTTTGAAATGATTATTGCAATTACTGAATACATCATCTTCAAAATAGCATATTAATCATATAAATCTAAAGATTTATTCTAGTTCTATTTCTTAATATGGTAAAGAGATAAATTAGAACTAGAAAGTAGTTTTTTTTTTTGTTGTTGTTGTTGATTGATAGTAATTCAATGATTTATAGAAATGGAAAGAAATGTTATAAACTGAATAGAATACTAGTAGCATTTAATGGCTAGTTTTAACCAAAAACCTTCTCAGCAGTTTTAGGTCATCAGGGAGCAACTTGAAGTAAAGGCAGGGGGGGGGGGGGAAGTGCAAAGGCAATCTGATTCAAAAATACTTTTTGTTGGCCTAATTAATGAAAATATTAAACCTGTTAAAAATGAGATTGTAAGATAAATCTGTTGAAAGCTCCCATTTTGATTCCAATGTTTTTTTCGGGAAAGTATAGGTGTTGGAATGATGACGAGAAAAATGGCAAATGCAGCGACACCAGTTACAGACATAGTTTTCGAAAATGGAGAGTTCTACATTAAAACGTCAACAACATTTAAGACGACGGAACTGAGATTCAAATTGGATGAAGAATTTGAAGAAACAACAGGTGATGGGAGAGTTTGCAAGGTATTACTTTTCCCCATAAACTTCAGACTAATTTTCTTGCTACCTTTTTTAGTTTTAAACCCCCCTCCCCCTTTTTTTTTATGATTATTATTAGACCACAGTGACCAGAGATGGTAACAAATTAATCCAGGAACAGAAAGGAGAAAAACCTTCAACAATCACTCGTGAGTTCACTGGAGATACAATGAAAATGGCAAGTATCGCAAAGAAAACAAAAACCCTTAAATACTTTTAATACAGTACTTGCAAATGTTTTATCCTTACCCTGCTTGTGATGTTCCTTTTTAATAAATTTCCTTTTTCTTCCCCTTACTTTATGCTTGCTAATGCTGCCAAAACATTGCAGTCATTGGCTGCTATGTAACATCAAAATAGATTCTGGCACCAGTCTGAAAGGTTAAATGTTGGCTTCTTATTAAATTCATCCATATGGTCTGTTCCATTTAAGAATATTAATTTTTAATAAAATGGAGTGTTTTAATTGTAAACTTTAGAATTTTCATTTAGTGTGCATAAATTTTCTTGTGACATGTGCAAATCTATTTTGTCCTTCATTAAATGGGCAGGGAAAATGGATTTTATCAGGACTCAGTTGTTTAATATTGACTCAGTTTTCATTTCTGCTACTCAGCATTTCATTTGGTTACTAAAATGCACATTCTCTTCACTTTTGTTTTTTTTTTTTTTTTCTGTATTTTTTTGTAGATCTTGCAAATTGATGATATTGTCAGCAAACGACTATATAAAATAACTCCTTCCACTTCCTAAGACTTTTCCATTCCTGCTTTCTACCTTTGTCTTGAAACTTAAAAAAGTTATAATGAAATGGCATTTAAAACTTTATTTTTATCATTAAATTTTTCTTACAGGTTCTCGTTGTTGGGGATGTAACCTGTACAAGAATTTACAAAAAGGAATAAATATTTTTTGTTTATTTTTTAAAAGCATTTGCTTTTTATTTTTAATTTCTAAGAGGTACACTCAGTTATTAGATATGTTTTTTTTTTCCGAAGATTTCATTTTATTAGCTCATTGATATTATCTGAGTTTTGATATTATTAAACTAATCTCAGTCAATAATTTGCTCAAATATGTGCAACACTTTTTCTACTTTTTGTAACACATACTGAATTTTGTAGTTTTGAGATGCCAAATGTTTTATATTTACAAGAAAAAGGAAATAAAAACCTGATTACTGTTAAAGAGCTTATATATTTATTTATCACAATACATTTTACAAGTATAAATTAATGAGTTCATCACTGATGGCAGAAGGAGTAAGAATACCAAGATCAGTAAAAAGTAAAGTAATGTAAACAGGAGGAGTATAATCTACCAGGGGATGTTCCTTGCCCAAATCACTTTCTAAGGAAGAAGCTGGATACTGGAAAGAAAAAATAGAAAAATGTCATTTATAAACAAGAGGGAAGAAAAATGGTTTTGAAAGCCCTGAACTTTTCATGTTACCTTAAATTGATTAGGAATATCCTGTTGATTTAAAGGATAAAGACGAACAAATTTGAAACTTTCAGCCAGCACATAAAAAGGCTTATTCATTGTGTGAGCACAAACCGCCATTGTGTAACTTCCAATCTGAGAAGAGAAGGTCAATCTTTAAATTTAAAAATAAATAAATTTTTATCAACAAGAATATTTCTACTAACTCGGCAAATTTTTTACTTTATTAATTATGCCACCACTTTCTACAACACCTTCTGCTCCCACTAGCACCAGATCAATTTTTTCCATGATATACCTGCAAGATAATTAGTAGTTTAAAAACAGTTTTATTCCCCTCACTGTGTCTGGTAAAAGAGATTGGGGGGGGGGGGGATCTCACCCTACTGCAGAATCTAAAATAACTGTACAAGGTATATTTGCTTCTTTAAGTCTTTTTTGCATTTCATACCTGTAAAATAGAAACAAATTTAAGATAAAATCAAAATAGCTCCCTCTCCACAAAAATAAATCTTGGTACTGACCCACTTCTATCAGGACATGATTCGGTTACATATACTTGAAATCTCTTATTAACACTGGCAGCTTGCAACAGCGTTTGCAAAACAACACGAGATCGTGAATGGGTCAGTATGGTCTGAAATGATAATCTGAATGCTATTACGAAAGATTTTTAGTAAAATATTTAAAGCTTTAAAACTTACCGATCCAGCTATGATGAAACGCTGACAAGCATTGGATATTTTAATTCGTGCTGACTGCATATTTTTCAAATACAAATTGCCCCTATCAACTAGTGATCGTTTGCATTCTTGAAAATCCTGTCAAAAAATAATTAATGTTCATTAAATTTCATTCTTATAAAAATGGGATGGGAAGGGACTGAATTTTGATTCCCCAAATGCAAGCTTGTGAATTTAAAACTGAATTTCATTTGAAATCCAATCTTCTCCTTTATCGTTTTTTTATTCCAAAAAAAACCCAAAAAAACATTGGATTTTATAAAACTTATAAAGTGTCCTCAATATTTCAACCAATGTTTATTTACAAAATACAACTTTGTGCCATAAAAATGGAATAATGGAAGTTGTCATCCTAAAAATGACACAAACACAAGACTTGTTAAACCAAAATGCAACTATAGCATCTGGTGAATTTAATTTACAAAATTCAAGGCTATTTAGCTATATGTTACACAAACAAATATTTTAAACAATGGAAAATTAATAAAGATAATCTATCTTCAAAAATGACAAAAAAAAAATGGAATACCTCCTTTCTACCTGTTGTCAGCTTTTAATGATATGCAATGATTTTTCATCTGCATACCATGGGACGTTCGAACATGTTCGAGGAGAGGTGGTCATATTAATGTGTCCCGGCACTGGATGCTTGGGGTTCATCAACAGTTCCATCAATGAAGACATAATTTTCCAGCGTGATCTTGCACCTCCTCATGCTGCCAAGTCAACCAGCAAGTGGCTACAAGACCATCATATCCCAGTTCTCTTATGGCCGTCGAACTAACCCTATCTCAACCCCATTGAGAACCTTTGGAGAAATGTGAAACAACGTCTATACCTCGAGAAACCAGCAAGCATAGCAGATTTGAAAGTGAAATTGAAGTCAATTTGGGCTGAAGTTACTCAGGAGGAATGTGACAAGCTCATATCATCAATGCCGCAACGAATTCACGCCGTCATTCTTGCAAAAGGATAGGCAACGAAATATTAAGCAGAAATGCAGTTGTAAACAATAAACTTCACTTAGTTTGAATTGTTTATTTTGCGTAAGTTTGTTAATTATTCTATTTTTTTTGTCTGTAGAAAGGAAGTATTCCATTTTTTTGTCATTTTTGAAGATCTTTATTAATTAATCTTTATTAATTTTCCATTGTTTAAAATATTGCTTTGTGTAACGTATAGCTAAATAGCCTTGAATTTTGTAAATTAAATTCGCCAGGTGCTGTAGTTGCATTTTGGTTTAACACGTCTTGTGTTTGTGTCATTTTTATGATAACAACTTCCATTATTCCATTTTATGGCACAAAGTTGTAATTATGGTGTAATTTCTTCAGAAGATAAAGCAATAATTTCGAACATGGGAAAGATGATTTTGATTCTGAATGGTTCATGATTATTAATGACTGTCACGGATGATGCAAGATAAACATAAATTCCTTCAGACTTAGGTTCTTCCAATTCTAATGAAAACAAGTTTTTCTCGGTCGTAAGCAGATAAGCAATTCCCTTCCACTATTCTTGTATTAAAAATTAAAAAAAAAATATGGTAGGCTGTTCTATTACATCAACAGGATATTAAGCACAGCATGATCTTAAGCCCAGCTCCTATTTCCCATTAAAGCATAAATTAAAAAAATTACTCTGTGTTCCATAGATGCAAACGTAATGAATCTAAGGAAAAGTTCACATCCCGAAGAAACTGATGTTATCGAGCTGTCAGTTTCTTTAATGTGCTTGATAGCTTCTTTTAAGTTTGCTCTCAATCCTGCCAGTGTTTCTGCTGTAAATAAAAAAAAAAAATACAAAATCGTGTAAGTACTTGTTTAATAAAAGCTTAAAGAAATATATAATAGATTTATATTAAATATTGGTTCATTCCATGTTAAGGGGGGCCAGTTTTCAATTTGAGCCCCACTTGATCACCTCCAATTTCGTTCAAATTCAAGTATCATATATGCTCCTATAAACACTGGTCTCTTATTAAAACCGGCTTCTAATAAGTGCCTGGGATAGAGGGGGATTCGGCCAAACAGTAGCCGGGTATATTACAGTAGTGATAAACAGAATGTGGTATGAGGTGCCATTTCTGAAGTGCAAAACCAAAGCGACCGCTCTGCAACACTTCCACTTTGGTATTGTTACGCTTCATATTAATGTTTTCTAGAGCGCCTTAATGTTTTCGATTGTCAGTTCTCACGCTCGTACCGTGGGACCGGGTGTGCTTTTCTTTTTTGTTTCTCTTTTCGTTCCTCGTTGGAAAACGTTGATCAGAATAAACCAAATTATTTTAAGGAAAGGACATAAGGTTTTTGAAAAACTGTACAACATTCCTGTCTCATTTTGAAAGAGCAGTGTGGCAAGGACGTTGGCAGTGGTGGATTAGCAGAGTTTATCATAGCACTTTTTTTTTTTTTCTGAAGGTTTTTGTTAATAATGGCCGGTCTCTAATAGCAGCCGGGTTAAGCGCCGGAGTTGAGCCTGATTTTGCAAATAAATGCCGGGGCGTCTATAAGAGCGTATACGATATATATAAGGGTCGTACAAATGAAAACAAAAATTTGTGTGGGGAAAAAAAAAAAAGATGACGTGCAGGATCGTAAGTTCTTGTTTTCAACAATTGCGAAACCCGACGTGCAAATTGAACAATAGGTTGCAAGTGTTGCATCACATGAGAAAGAACAAACGATAGCTCACGCTTCGAAGCTCTGCGCGTGATCGCTTCGTCCAGCCCGAAAGCAAACGTCAAAGTCGTCAATGGAAGCATTATGGGTCACACCCCCGAAAAAATCAAAGCAATTGCAAACAGCACGGGGAAGGTGTTTTTTTGATCGCAAAGGCCCGATTTTACTGGACTTTCTTGAAAAAGGCACTACAGTTAACGCAGCATGATATGGGGAAACATTGAAGGCACTGTGTGCGGCCATCAAATGCAAGCGTCCTGGACTTCTTACAGAAGGAGTGCTTCTTCTCCAAGACAACGCGTGTCCTTACATCTCGAAAGCAACGGTAGACCTCATCAAAAAGTTCAACTGAGAAGCAATGCAAGCATCCACCTTACAGCCCTGACTTATCCCCATGTGACTTTCACGTGTTTGGGGATCTCAAGAAACATCTGAAAGGCCGCAGGTTTCAGTCGGACAATGAAGTGAAGAAAAAGGTTTTGGAATGGTTCCACACGCAACCGAAAGACTTCTTCCATAAAGGAATTACACACCTTGTTACGCAGTGGGATAAATGCCTTAACGCATTTGGAGAGTAGTTTTAAATTCCTTGTATACACTTTGGATAAAATAAATAATTTTTGTTTTCAATTGTATGACCTTTAATGTATCAGGTAGATTTAAAATTAAGTTTTGCAAATTTTCAGCTAAAGAATATGTGGTAACCCTGGGTCTGAAGGGCCCATAATCAGCCGCATTCCTCAGAACAAACTACTAAGATTCATGGGATATAACTAGAGTTCCATGACATACAATAAGATGAAAATCATTTCTCTTATACAATTTTTTGTGCTGATCTTAAAAATGTCAATGTTAAATAACTTGCTTATTTCTTTTTTTACCTTAGCTCAAACATGACTATAAAATTGTCACTTTTTTTTTTAACAAGTTCTGAAATCTATAACTACGAGGGGCGATTGATAAATAAGGTCTCCATGGCTGTAACTTTTTTTATTTGTTAACCGATTTTCAAAATTCTTTTTTGTATCTTATACTCACATTTGTCATCTATGTAATGCACTATTCACTTTTCGACATAGTCCCCATTCCTTTCCAAGCATTGTGCCAACACGTGACTAGTTGGGTGAACCCGTCGGAGAGGAATTCCGGAGTTGTTGTCGACACCAGGATTGAATGGCAGCGTTTACCTCGCCGTCAGAACCAACTCATGTCCCTTAAGGGGCTCTTCTTCTTTGGGAAGTGGTGAAAGTCGCAATGTGCAAAGTCTATCATTTTTGAACTGCAATTTTTCATCTTTGAACTGTAGGCACTGCAACACCTCTGGTGTGTGGTGACTTGTGTGCGGGTGGATGTTATCGTACTCCAGAAGAGGGTCCAAAGCTGCCATTCAATCCTGGTGTCGACAACAACTCCAGAATTCCTCTCCGACGGGTTCACCCAACTAGCCACGCGTTGGCGCAATGCGTGGAAAGGGATGGGGACTATGTCGAAAAGTTAATAGTGCATTACATAGAGAACAAATGTGAGTATAAGATACAAAAAGAATTTTGAAAATCGGTTAACAAATAAAAAAGTTACAGCCATGGAGACCTTATTTATCAATCGCCCCTCGTACAAAACCAAGTAAGATTATAGAAAGATATTTTAGAATATTACTTGAAGCTTATGTTAGTTGAGATCATATTGCAAGGTTGCAAGTTTTTATGCAGATACAAGGCTTGTCCGTAAAGTAAGTAAAGTTTCGTTCTACTGCCACCGCAGTGCTAGTGTCGCAGTACCGAGCATGCACACTCATCTTTCTGGTTCATTATCTTTGCACTGATGCCATAATAGCTGGATTGTGTTGTGTTTACATTTGTTAGTGATCGCTGAAAATGTTTAAGACAATTTCTGAGCCCGAGGACTGTGAAGTGCGTTCTGTTGTGATAGAGTTATCACATGTTCCGTATTTTATTGTGTATATTTATCATTTCATTTGATTAAGCCTAGCCCACCTGTCCGCTGTGTCTTGTCAATTTTACAAAGCGTGTGTTCTTCGTATTGTTTGGAGCTTCTCCTGCGTTGTTCATGCATCAATGTCTGCTGATCTAGTGACTGTTTCATGTTGTTTCCACCAGTTGGCATTGATAAGCGCCGACCGTTGAGAGAACGTCTTTTCCTCCGGAAACCAATCACCGTTTGATTTCTTCAAATTGGCCAATCAGGAGCGACTTTGATCTTTTTCCACACAGTTTGAATGCACCAGGATCCTCCCGTGATGCACTTGGGCAGATTTTATTTATTATATATAGTGGAAATTTGTAATGATGGCTGTGGGCAGTCCAGCAAGAATATCGTGCTGCAGGAGAGACGAGAAAGATGCACCTGACACCAGCCCTGCAATATGAGGAGATGCCGTCCCCGTGGAAGTGAAGGCCAACGCGGCCTAGGCAGTTGGGTTGCCGAACCTTCTAGGCCTAACGTCTGCTCCCCCTTGCCTACGGAGCCCTTCTACCGAAGCCGTCGTTGTGGATGCGTCTGCGATTTGCTGCTTTATCGTGCATTTCTTCCCATGGATGGACCATGCCAGCGAGCAAACATCGACTGTGACCTGTCTTTTTCTGGTGGGACATCGGCCTGCTAGGTATGGACTCGCGATTGGTTGTGCGCTCGTTGTGGAGTGGTGGCCCATCGGCATTTCTTCAGGTGATTAGAACTCTCAAATTCATGTACATAGAACTCTCTTGTTTTGTGGCTACGGCTTCTTTTTCTTATGTATTAAAACTTGTTGATTATTAATATTTTTTTTGTTTTGTCAAGGTAGCTTTGGTGGGAGGCTTAGCGTTATTATTTGTTTAGTGAACGGCAGCCCTATTGTTTATATTTATTGTTCTTAAGCCTCATTTGTTTAGTAGTGGGTACCTTGACACTATTGTTGTTTGTCATTTTTTAGTAAGATTAATTTTAAGAGTATATTCTTTTTCTAGGCACGCTTGGTAATTCGTTGGTGGGAGGTTAACCGTTTTGCTATGTTGGCAAGGCTCATGATTTTATTTTGTTTGGCTTATTTGCAAAGACCTTCATTTGGGAAGGCATATTTTGAAGCCCTTCATTTGGGAAGGCTTTGTTTGTAGTCCTTCATGTAGGGAGGCTTATTCTTTTGGAATGGCACTTTGTGAAGCTTGTTACTCGTTGCGCTCTTTTAACAGTAAGTTAATTGAGTTCTTACTGGGAATCATAAAAGATTCCAAGAGGTTATATTGGTAGATAACCTGGGAGCGCAATGTAGTTTATTTGTTCACATTATATAGAATGTGAAGGGAATGATTTATTTACCAGGCTGCTTCCGTGCCGTGTGTGTTAGCCTCATTTATTTTGAGCCATTGGGTTTATGCTTCATGTTATTGTGATGTTTATTTTAGAATTATAAGTGGCGCATTTTTTTAGTTTTCTCTTGGGAAAGGGGGATTTGGTATTCCTTTAATTAGGAAGTAGTCATGTTATTGTTTATTAATATACTTTAGTTGATTGAATATTGAGAAAAGGGAGTTCTTTAAGTTATTGTAATGTATGGTATTTATTTGTTTCTTGAACTCCATAATGCTTTAGGTTTAGTTGGGAAATTAAGCTCATGTTGTTTTTGTATAGCTTATTGATATTTATTTTGGGATGGGGAGAAGTCCTTTTTTTTTGTGAGCTTTAACTGTTTGACTTATTGTGAATAGTATTTATTTCAGTGAGGTAAGGAGCTTTCTTTTTTTTTTATTTATGATGTTTTGTTTTTGAACCCTGAACTCCTCCCTTCATAAGGAACACACAGCACTTTCTGTGCTTATTTGTTGTTCTATTACAAAAGTTATTTCGCTCCTTTTAATTGTGTTCATTTATTTTTTATTGAACCTCACTTATTTTTTTATTCTCACTTAAATTTGTCATGTATTTAATTGTTTTTCTTGTCTTTTGAATAAAGATCATATTCTTTGTACCTACTGTTTGATTTCCCTTTCTTTGGTGAGTGTGACTCCCACTCATTGGGGTCACACATTTCACTACACTGTAATAAGGTTGATGAACACAAAGAATGTTAAGCCAGTTGAAATTCATCGTCAACTTGTAGAGATTTATGGGGAAAATGTAATGACTGATGGAATGGCGAGAAAGTGGGTTAGGCAGTTCAATGATGGACGAACCAATGTTCGTGAAACACGGAGTGGGTGGCCTTCTGTTTTCAATGATCATTTGGTTGAAAAAGTGAATGAGAAAACTCGTGAAAACAGACGGTTCACAATAGAATGAGTTTCCACAAATTTTAAAAACCGTTTTGCATGAGATTGTCACAAATCGCTACTGTCTTCACTGGCGGCATCTTTCTATAAAGAGGGCATAGAAAACTTGGTTTCCTGCTAAGACAAATGTCTGAACAACAGTGGCAACTATGTAGAAAAATAGTTTAAGAAATGCTCTTTCATGGAAAAATAAATTTTGTTTTGAAAAAAATGTTTTTTTTTGTGTTTTTCCCCAAAACAGTACTTACTTTCCAGACACGCCTCGTACATCTTAAGATAACATTTGTTAAAGTTGATACCAAAAATTTTTTTGGTAAATTTGTCCAATATTAAATTATAATTTCTCCAATATTAAATTATAATTGCTCCAAGTTTTCTTAATTTAAACTTCATTGAAACAGCATTTTTTCTCTATAAAATCAGTTTATTCAAATTATGGGCACTTTATAATTAGTGTAAAGTTAAATAGCTGTTTAATAGCATACATATTTTTTGAAAATATTATGAAACGAGCAATATAAAACTTCCTTACTTTAATGTAAAAATCAAGAAATAAAAATGAATAATAAATAATAAAGATGATGAAAATCACTTTTTGTCCTCAATTTTGGGTTAGATGGTATATTGCATGTCTCGTTCAAGTATTACTTAAAAGATATTGAAAATATTATGTTGCTTTGGTCCTTGTTGGTATACCCACTACCAACTTATAAACAGTAATTTTCAATAAAGTTAGACCACTTCGGCTGTATCTAGAAAGTAACTGCATAACGACCGCCCAATTACCATGCCACGTCCTTTGACATCCTTCACGCCATAAATGGGGGGCACATTGAAGTTTATTAAGGCATACTAAGAAACTTTTTGAGTTTTTCTTTGTGAATATAAAAAATCACGTTAAAATCTGTAAAAGGGAGATAATTTAGAAATCTGTATTAACAATTATGATCGAGAGAAATGTCAGTCATTGTATCGGAGTGATAAATAAATTGGACTGACAGTTCGAGTATGTTATGGCACTATGGGATCATCCATAAACCACGTGGTGAATTAGAAGGGGAGGGGGGGATAAAGAACTGGCCACTGTTGAACACCTGAGGGGGAGTAAAGAACTGGCCACTGTTGCCCCCCTGCGGGGGGAGGGGATAAGGTAGCAGACAATGGTCTTTTGGGAATGGATCAAGGGATGTTAAAAAAAGCAAGTGGTTTCGTCACACTTCACTTGGCCATAGTCACTTTTGGTCACATTCATGTCATCTCATTCAAATCACCATATTCTTATCATCCCAGAATCATTTTGTCACTTAGGCAACTCGATACATTTAAGTCATCTTCGTCTCATCTCTGTAATGGTGATTATAATTTTCTAGGGCTCCTCATGATAAGGAGTTCACAATAGATATTTAATAAAACTCATTAATATGTAATTGCAATAATTATTACCGAATTCACTTAGCATATACTACTCATATAGTAAAGTCAAAAAATATATTAATGTAGGCAGGTCAAAAAGAATTTAAAATCTATTATTTTTGACCTTGTCTCCTTGATCTCTTGTGACTAGATGTGAATATTATCTGTATCATCTCCTGTGACTTACACTAGCAAAACTTTCTGCATCTTCTGATGCAGAATTATTTCCTCAGCCAGTGGACATATTTTCAGGAGCAGGTTTTGTAGGATACGTCTCCACTTCTAAAAGCAAGCTTTCATCACATGCCATTGCATTCATCCATTCCTGATGAGCTCGTGATAAAAATGCTGAAAGCAAATTATTTACTGGCACCAACTGCATTTGGTAAGTGAGGCCATCTATCAATCATCAAGTGAAAATAATTCTATCACTGCTTGCACAAAAGTTGAATGGAAAAAGTTAAGCTCTTGCAAGGATTTCAACGTGCATCTCTTTGCCTAAAATGCACAGCATTTACCGCTGCGCCACTCTTACAGTTACGACAAATATTATTTTATCTTACAAGCTTACTCCAATTTTGTTTTGTCAAATTTCTGAAAACTAAGGACCCACACAGTCGTATGATTGACCTTGTGGGAAAGAATGGACCAATACCTTCAGCACAGGCAGCATTTTGCCCTACCAAAACTTAGGGTTGCTTGGACCCAAAACCCAAGAAATTTTTAGACATTTCTTAATAATGATATATCCCCAAATTATTTCAAGTGTACCCATGACATGTTGCATTGTGAATATCAGAATACACTCGACTCTCGCTAATCCGGCCATTCCTTGCACAGAGGGGTGCCGGATTACCGAATTTGAAGTAAATAAATTGATTTGAACGATATTATAACTTTATATTTATTTACACTCTGAAATTTAACAAATAAATGCTGAAATTTAACATTTCTAAACTGAATACATGCATTTTTGTAATTCTTAACTTTAATTTCTTTAATTAAAACATGTTTAATAATTTTTCCTGTTTCAATGAGGAGATACGTTTTTGGCTTGCTTTATCTCGCATTCGCTTTACAAGTATTACATCAGTACTGCGCGAGTCTGATTGTTGCATTATGTAGCACAGTAAAAGGTTGCCAGCTTCAGCACCTCCAATGTGAGATATATCTTTAGCTCTGCCTCTGTGATGGGTTCTTCCTCATTCAGCCACATATTAACATCCTCTATTTCAACTTCTTGTCCTCCTGGAAGCAAGTCACACATATCCACGAATACAGAGTTAGGCATTGGTGTTTCTGGATTCACTGGTTCATCACTCTCAACTGACTCAATCACAGTTACAAGGGAAGGCCACAATTTTTTCCAAAATTTCTGTAATGCTCTGCTATCTGCAACATCCCATGAATCTGCTAGCTGCATACCAATATATCACACCAACACTTTCAGCATGGTCTCGGTAGATTCATTTTCACATTGATCCAAAAGAGGGCTTAGAATCTTATGTCGATAACGGAACTTTAGTGCTTCCAAAATTCCTTGATCCATAGGTTGAATCAGAGCTATTACACTGGGTTGTAAAAAAATAGCTCGAATTTTGCTAGAGACAAGTCAAAGGGATGACAAGGATCAATATCAATTAGGAGGATTTCAAAGGAAGTTTCATTTTCTTTAAAAACGCCTTCATAGCTGGCAAAAATCTTTCATGAAATCATGGATAGAAAATTTCTGAGTCCACCCATGCTTTGTTTTGAGTACGATAATCCACCGGTAGTGCGTTCATTTCACTGCTTTTAAAACATCGCGTCATTTGGATTTTCCTATAATCATAAGGGGAAGTTTGTGACTTCCATCAGTATTGCAACAAGCCATGACTGTGACTCGTTCTTTTTGTTGTTTATATCCAGGAGCAGTTTTTCATTCTGAGTTGCAAGAGTTTTGGAAGGAAGCTTTTTGAAAAGTGGACCAGTCTCATCGGCATTATACACTGCAGCAGGAGTTAGCCCATCTTTCTTTATCATCTTCTCCAGGATCATTTTAAATGATATAACCGAAATAAGACCTTGATGATGATATTGTTGAAAATAGAAGTTGAAAAAGTTAATCCGTTTTTAAGTTAATGTATTCAGTTTCATTGAGGAGGCCTTCTCTCTCAGTGGTCACAGTAAACATCCTTAATAGTTATTAATTAAAAATACAAATTAAATAAAAAATAAGGTATAATAAACAAAAATAATTAATCTAAATCAAAATAAAAATCTGACGTTTCGGATAGAGACTATCCTTTATCAAAGCAAAAAAGGATAATTCTCTAAAAGCAAATAGAATATTAGAGAACTTCAGGATAATTCTCTAATATTCTATTTCCTTTTAGAGAATTATCCTTTTTTGCTTTGATAAAGGATAGTCTCTATCCGAAACATCAGCTTTTTATTTTGATTTAGATTAATTATTTTTGTTTATTATACCTTATGTTTTATTTAATTTGTATTTTTATTTAATAACTATTATTTATTGTATTCCAGGGTTCTTGTGTCTCGTCCTTCTCTTAATATATATCCGTTCATTAAACATCCTTAAAGAATACTGTGAATATTTGCTTTATTCATCTTGAGAATTATGTTCAAAATGTTATCAAACCATTGTTGATAAATAGCATTAAGATTTTTATTGTTAAGTATACACGCGGTGGTGATGCCGCTGTTTTGTTGTTGCCTTTCTTTTAGTAATCGTTCCCTCTCTTCTTTTGTCTCTGTAGTAAAAATGCATAAAAACCTTTTTTCTAAAAAAATAAAATCTCCCTTGAACAGCTCGATTTATTACAATTCTATTAACATGGTTATGGGCCCAGCATGCTTCCACTGCGCAAGCTAAGGTAGAGTTGTTCATTTAAACCTAACAGGACTTGTTTTCGAACGTATTTGGCTTGGGCAGTTACCAAGATGGCTTCTATGCAACCACGTATGGAGTTCGAAAAGCTGGGAGAAAACAACTATAGAACTTGGAAGTTCAATATGCGGATGTTGCTGATCGACAAGGAACTTTGGTCATATGTCGATGGAAGTGCTGTGTTATGTGCTGATGCAACAGCCAGTCAACAGGCAAGTTTCCAAACCAAGAGAGATAAAGCTTTTGCAACATTAGCATTGGGGATTAATCCAGATCAACAAATCCATATCGTTGATTGTACTTCCCCTAAAGAAGCGTGGGATACTCTAACTAATGTCTTTGAGCCTAAATCCAGGCCACGTATTTTGCAACTGAAGAAGCAATTCATCTCCATCCGACTTGAGGAAAATGAAAGTATGTCTTCTTATCTCAGTCGTTTAAAAATATGTAGTGATTTGCTTAAAGATGCTGGAAAAGAAGTACCAGACGAGGAATTAGCCTATGCCATGCTGTCCGGATTGCCTGAACTTTATGAAAGTATCGTCATGACTCTAGCCAACGTCGACGATTCCAAGTTCACGTCCTTGGAAATTAAAAAAGTTCTTCTGACGGAATTTGAAAGACGCTCTATGAAACAGGACATTCCCCAAAAAGAAGCTTTTCATGTGATAAAACCACGTGCAACTCGTGACAAGAAAAATGTTCGGTGTTTCAGATGTGGTGAGCGTGGACATTATGCTAATAAGTGTCCAAAAATTGATGTTTTGCCTAAATCAGCCAAAAACAAAGAGACGTCAAAGGGAAAGGAATCGTCTAAAGGTAAAGACTCACTTCTTCTTTCTTTCAACTTGATAAATTGTGAAAACGATAAGTGGATTCTAGACAGTGGTGCTACACACCATGTATCAAATTGCCGCCAGTGGTTCCACAAATTTCGAACAATTCCGAGTGAATCCATTCAAACGGCTGATGGATCAGCAAATTTTAATGAGCGGTTGAGAGCAGAAGGTATTGGAGAAATTGAAATGGAATTTCAAGTTGGTCACGAAGTGAATCAGTTAACTGTAAAAGATGTGTACTACGTTCCTAACATACGTCGTAATCTATTATCAGTTGCTAGAATTGTAGAAAAAGGAAAGATAGTCACCTTTCAAGATGGAGTGGCAAAGATCAAGGCTGATCATCGCAGTAAGACAATTGTCGAAGCTCACAGAGAAAACAACCTCTACGTTGTCCAAGGTAATGTAGTGGTTAACTCGGCTATAGACTGTGAAGTGCAAGAAACAACTGTTGTTGATAGTGATTTATGGCATAAACGTTTCTGCCACGTCAACTATCAGACTCTTCAAGCAATGGCTAAAAAAGAACTTGTACAAGGTTTAGAAGGCAAAATTCAAACAACTAGCATATGTGAAGATTGTGAAATTGGTAAATCTACTAAAGCTCCATGTAAAAGGCTCAGAAATAGACAATCCAGTGATATTTTAGAGCTGACCCATTCCGACGTTTGTGGACCGATGCCAGTATTATCAGATGGAGGTTCTAGATATTTTATAACCTTCATAGATGATTTTTCCAGGAATATTACTGTCTATTGTATTAGAAATAAAGCAGAAGCAGTTGATTGTGTAAAAAAATACATCGCCAAGTCTGAGCGAAGTAAAGAGAAAAAATGTAAACGATTTCGAACTGACAACGGTTTGGAGTATTGTAACAAAACTCTATCCCAACTCTTCGAGCAACTGGGGATTGTGCACGAACGCACAAACGTCAGTACTCCTCAGATGAACGGAATCGCGGAGCGAACCAATAGGACTTTGCTTGATCTAGCACGAGCATCTCTTCATTCAGCTAAACTACCACAAAAATTTTGGGCTGAAGCCGTTACTGCTGTGGCATATATACGAAACAGAGTTTTACATTCTACTACAAATGAAATTCTAGAAGGCATATGGGTCAAAAGAAAACTAAGTGTTCGTCATCTTCGGGCTTATGGTTGTTTGGCGTATGTACACATTCCGGCGGAACGGAGAAAGAAGCTTGATGATCGAGCTTATCCCGCCATTTTAGTCGGCTACTCCTCCCAGACTAAGGGGTACAGACTATGGTGTCCGAAGCTCCAAGACGTTGTACAGAGCAAACACGTGAAGTTTGATGAAACTAAACTTGGATCTGAATGGACTCAAGAAGTTGAGATGGAACCATTTAGATTCAATCGCATATGGATAGACTATTCCGAAAATAGTTGTCCGTCTGAGGGCACTACCATTCTGGAGAAGACATCACCTCCAATCATATCAGAGAGTGATGACAGTTCATCAGTTGCTGATGTCCTAGATGATGGCCGGATCGATACTGTTGTCACTTCCACGGAATCCATTGAACGACGCAAAAGAGGTTGACCACGAAAATCCAAAATAGTGCGAAACCCCTACAGAAGGGCTGGTAAGCCCAAGGAACCAATTCAGCTCAACGTAGTGGAAGTCATCGAACCCGAGACTTATGAAGATGCACTAGCTTCCCCACAAGCCCACAAATGGAAGGAAGCAATAGATGAAGAATTGGACTGTCACCGCAAGCTTGGTACTTGGACAGACGTAGACCTACCGCCAGGCAAGAGATGCATAGGTTGTCGTTGGGTATTTCGTGTTAAGAAAGACGCTGCAGGTAATGTTTATCGTTATCGAGCTCGACTTGTTGCGCAAGGTTTTTCACAAAAACCAAATGATTATGAAAAAACTTATGCACCTGTTGCCAATATATATGTTTTTCGCATACTATTAGCTTTAAGTGTTCTTTTAAATTGGCACACTCGTCATTTTGACATAAAATGTGCTTACTTGAACAGTGAACTTAAAGAGGAACTTTACATGAACATTCCGCCAGGCTGTGAAAAATGTCATGGGAAAGCTGTCCATTTGCAAAAATCTATTTATGGGTTAAAACAATCAGGTTATAATTGGCATTCAACCCTCAATGAATATTTAATTCAAATTGGTTTTAAACGATTGTTGTCATCAACTTGTGTTTATAGTTTGAATGCATCAACCATAGTAGTGATATATGTTGATGATATTGCCATTTTTACTGATAAGGAGTCAACGATTCAATGATTCTATAAAATGTTGAATGATAAATTTGAAGTTAAAGATCTTGGTCACATTACTTATTTGTTGGGTATGAAAGTATTTAAAGATACTGATGGTAATCTATTTCTCAACCAATCCACATACATTAAGTCTACTCTAAAACGTTTTGGTATGTGGGATTGCAAACTGTCTGCTACCCCATTGGAACCAGGATTAGTGTTGTCACGAAGAGATTGTCCTATAACATCCGGTGACATAGAAGATATGAAAAAAATTCCTTATCAGGAACTTATTGGCTCATTAATATTTTTAGCTTTGTCTACCAGACCTGATATCCTATATACAGTTAATAAACTGGCGCAATTTTCTTCCAATCCAGGGCAGAAACACTGGACAGCAGCGAAGCGTGTGCTTCGGTATTTACAGGGCACTATGGATTATTCCTTATATTATTCTAAGGGTCCTATTAATTTAAGATTTTTCTCAGATGCCGATTGGGCGGGTAACATCGATGACCGTCATTCTTTTTCTGGGCTATGTGTGATGATTGGTAATAACGCTATTATTTGGAAATCATCAAAACAGAAATGTGTAACAACATCCACTATGGAAGCGGAGTATGTTGCTTTGGCCAATACAGCTAAAGAAGTTAAATGGTTTGCGATGTTTATTTCTGAATTGCAATTAAGTCAATTTTTCCCAAAACCTTTTATAGTGTTATGTGATAACAAGTCAACTATTATGTTTTCTAATAATGAAGTGGAAAATACAAAAACTAAGCATATTGATATTTCATACCATTTTGTACGTCAATTTATTGAAAACGATTTAATGTCATTATCTTACATTTCATCTAAAGAAAATGTTGCCGATCTATTTACTAAAGGTTTGCAGAAGATAATGCATTCTAAATATGTAAAATTTCTAAGTCTCAAGATGAATTCAGAAAATGGGGGAAATTTGTGAATATTTGCTTTATTCATCTTGAGAATTATGTTCAAAATGTTATCAGACCATTGTTGATAAATAGCATTAAGATTTTTATTGTTAAGTATACACGCGGTGGTGATGCCGCTGTTTTGTTGTTGCCTTTCTTTTAGTAATCGTTCCCTCTTCTTTTGTCTCTGTAGTAAAAATGCATAAAAACCTTTTTTCTAAAAAAATAAAATCTCCCTTGAACAGCTCGATTTATTACAATTCTATTAACAAATACCAAGATAATGGCATGTCATGTAACGATCGATTCATAGTGAGGAGTCAACAATGAATAAATTGTTAACATCAGCAAGTGAATGTGATGATCGCGTTGTCGAGGCTCAATTTCTCATAATACATTAATAATTGTACTTCTACGTCATGATTAAAGCTGCTTCTTAGAATGTTGCAATATTTTTTTGGATAGTTAAATTTCCAAATTTCAAAAATCATAATTGTTAACACCTAAGTAAAAACCAGAAATTTCATAATATAAGTCCATGAGACTTTTCAAATTTTAGCTGATTTACACATAAACAACAATGAAATCTTACTTATAACAGGTTTATTGTGTTTGGAAGTAACCAAGGATTATTTATTTTTAGAAAAGGGGGGTTAACTTATATTGTGTGACTTCTTAAAAGGGGGAGAGGGTATGGAAAATGTGACATGGGGGGACGGGGTGAAAATGCCAAAACAGTGTGACGTATTTCTTGAACGATTTCAGGCCTGGTAATTTTTAGATGTGGGTCATTTATTTATTTATGATTAATCTATTAAAGGAAATTAAAAAAAAACAAAACAATAAAAAACAAAATTAAAAAAATAGAAGATCATTTAGTTTGAATGAACCTCGTATCTAATTTTTTGGTTCAATTGCTATACTTTAAAAGTGACAAATTGTAATTAATTTTTTGAAATTCCTCTTTTCAAAGTGATTTTTTTTCAAATTGCTGTAAATTTAAGTGATTTAATGTTTTATTGCTGTAATTTAAAGTAATTAAATGTATTTTTATTTTTTTAAAAAATCTAATTATGATTGGAATAAAATAATAAATAAATGAAATAAATTTCACGATCTGGATTTAAATTGAAAAATAAAATCTGGATCTAAATTCTTTTTTTTATTAGTATTGTTTTTTATAAATGTACAAAACCTATTATAAATTAATTTAGCATATTTTTACTTCTCCTTATTTTTTTTTTTAATCTCTCTTAAAACCTAGTGAGCATTCAAATTGTCAGAATGATGTAGATGGCAAAGATAGAAAAGCTAAAATCATAATCCACAACGTTAGATGTTCAGCAATCATTGCATTTTGCTAAGGATTTAAATTCAGTGATAATTTCCTTGCCAGAAGAAAACGCCCTTGTTTATTTTGCTGGTTATATTTCCAACAAAATAATTTTACATCATGATTGCTTAAATTGCAGAAATATGTTTCTCATGGATAATAAAATCTCATGATAATCAAATTTTTTGCTGTTGAAAAATTATAAGAGAGAATCAGGAAATGTTCATTCTTTAACTCTGCCTGCTGATGATTGGGTTTCTTTACTACTGACATGTGAAAAAATTATTGAGGAAATAATTCCTCATTTGTTACATTTGCCTAGCGTTAAAACAAGGCTGGTAGAAAATTTTTTCAATAATGCATCAGACAGCTTGTTCACAGGGTGTAAGGAACAGTTGAAGAATGCTGTAGACTTGTTTGCTATAATTAAGACATTTTATATAGTCAACTGGCAAAACGAAAATCAAAATTATGGGGAAACAAGAGGAAAAAAGCAAAAATTAATGAAAGTGAGGCATGTGTAATACTTTATTACATTCTGAAAATGAGATGAGGAACCGCATATTTATTATTTTAACAGATTTTATATACTGATTTCCTTGTAATGAGTCACTATAAAACAAAACATTAACTACAACTTCAAACTAAAATATCAAAATTAACATTAGTTATATACATCAAATAAAAATTCATCACTTTTAAGGCCATATGTTTACATTGAGTTAATTTGATAAATTAATAAAAAGATTTCTTAATAAGTTGTTGGTGAACAATTATTTAAAATAAGATTTTCTTTTACTGTACTGGAGTTTTTAAATTATTTAATAGTAGTTCTTTGTATATAAATTGCAGGATAGTCAGAATAAAATCAATATTGATGTCCAAACTTTTATGTTCAGTGTCGATTTATGATATGCTTATTTTTAATGCTTCACATTTTTTTTACTTTTATAAAACTAATAGTTATTGTTAGTTCACTACTTTTGGAACAATTTAAGATCAAATTTCACCTTTAATTATAATTTAAGTCTACGATTCCACGAACTTAAGTGTTTTTCCGTAGACTTCCATGCTATTTTTTATTATGACCCTGAAGGCCGCTTGATAGGGTATGAATCGTAATTACGTGACCCGTTTCCTTTTATTCTACGAGAATCGCAGAAACGTCGCATCTGTGTATTCTGAATCTGTGCCTGAATTATGTTTATGAGTATGATCTTTCGAATTTCATCTGGGAGTACACATCCTCAAGGCATGGTGCTGGCCTTTAACCACTCAACAAAATATTTACTTGTTTACAATGTTCCTCATTTACATATTATAGAGAATTTCATTTAAACATGAAGGTTTGTACCAACAATAAGGGTAGGCGCACACTGGCAACTTTTCTTGTCAACTAAATAGTTGCCCAAATAGGATTACACGGAAATCTGTATGAACGCGCACGTTGTCAATTAAAAGATTGCAGCAACTAAAAAGATGCAACCAGACCATTTTCAAGGCAACTCAATTGTTGCTCACTCGAATAGAATCAATAGGATATAGAAGGGGTGTGCACACTGGTGATAATTTCGTTGCTCTGAGCTAAAAAATTATCACTCCCCCCCCCCCCCAACTGTTAAAACTTTCTATAAATACTACAAGTTCTGTCGTGTTATTTTATCTGGGAATTTTTTTCAGATGGATTTTGCTGTAAACATCTTTTTTTAAAATCCCTCACAAAAATGTCAATTGATATAGAGCAATTTATAAGTGAAATCGAAAAACGACCTCCTATTTATAATTTTAAGTTAAACAAATATTCAGTAAAAATCTCAAAGAAAAATTATGGACAGAAATAAGCGAACAATTTGTTCAAGATTGGAATAAAAATAAAAGATAAAGATAAGGTATATAAAATATTTATATATTATATATCTTATATAACTTTTTTAACAGTTTTATCAAATAATTATAGTACTTGAGGACCTAATTATTATGATTACATGTATTCTTATTTTGATTATTTTTAAAGGTTGATATTAATGAGGTTTTCAATAAATTATTATATGTTTACCATAATTGTGTGATAATTTAGAATTAATAGAAGTTTCTTAAAATTTATTTTTATTTTATTTTATTTACACTGAACGACCAATTTATTAGAGAGACACCTCTTATGGAAAATGGATCGGCCTCCCAGTGACACCCAAACAATGGAACAGGCCGAAGCGGTGTATAGAAGGAATGCATTGGATCACAAGATGCGGTCAGCAGCAGAAGGGGAATGAATATGGGCAAATCCAAGGATTTGACCGACTTTGAACGAGGCATGATCGTTGGAGCTCGACGGGTACTGTTGAGCATTTCGCAAACCACGAATCTCCTTGGGTTTTCCCATGCAACAGTGTCAAGGGTATTCCGTGAATGGCAGTTATGGCAAAAACAACCTCCAACAAACACAACTCTGGACGAAACAGGGCCGTGGATGAACGAGGCCAACGGCGACTGGCACGAATCATCCACAAAAACAGGATGGGAACAACCCAACAAATTGCAGCGCAGTTCAATAAGGGAGCAGCCCAACCCATTTCAGAGCACACGGTGTGGTGCACCTTGCACTGAGCTGGGTTTAACAACAGGCGACCAGTACAGGTACTGTCTCTGTCAAAATAGAAAAGCGCGCCTGCTATGGGCACAGCGGCATCGCCACTGGACACTGGATGAGTGGAAGAAGGTCACCTGGTCTGACGAATCGCGTATCCTACTTCATCATGCGGACGGCAGACTGCGCGTCTGGTGCAGACAGCATGAGGCCATGGACCCATCCTGTCAGCAGACAACCGTACAGGCAGGTGGAGGAGTGCTGGTCTGGGGTGTCTTCTCTTGGGACACACTGGGTCCTCTGATAACTATAGACACATCCCTGAATGCGACACACTATCTGAACACTGTTGCCGATCAGGTGCACCTGTTCATAATGACTGTGTTCCCTAGTGGTGACGGACAGTTTCAGCAGGACAATGCTCCCTGTCACCGTGCTCGAATGGTCTTGGACTGGTTTGAGGAACATGACGCGGACTTCCACCTGCTTCAGTGGCCAGCTCGGTTGCCCGAACTGAACCCAGTCGAGCTTTTATAGGATGAAGTAGAGAACCATCCGACGCCTTCCCACACAACCATCCAACCTGCGCCAGTTACGGGACACTGTGATGTCAGCCTGGGCTGCTATTCCTCCGGAACGGTTTCAACATCTTGTTGTATCCATGCCAGCACGTATTCAGACAGTTCTCGCTGCTAAAGGAGGCGCAACATGCTATTAGCGGGGTGTCTCTAATAAATTGGTCGTTCAGTGTATTTAGCTTTTATACATTTTTATTTTATATTTTTATTACCAATTTTTTATTTTAGTTTTTTTTTTATTTATTAATTTATTTATTTTATTAAGATTGACTGTTTATTTTATCTATATATTTATATTATTTTTAAAATGCTTTATTCTTATTTTTATATTTCTTTAATTTATCCTTTTTTTATTTTTTATTTTATTTGTTTTATCTTTTTTTGTTTTTTAATATATATTTTATTTTAACTATTTTATTTTATTTACTTTATTCTATTTTGATTTATTTTATTTATTATACTTCAATTTTATTACCGTAAATGTTCTATTATAATGCGAAAAATTTTTGGCCTGAAAAAGCACCTAAATTTGTGGGACCGTATTATACAAGAGTATAATATTAGCGAACTTCAGGCTGATGGAAGTTCAAATGAAGCTAGCATATAATATGCATCACAGTACATTAATATACAGTATATACAATGTACAGTTCATTATACAGTACAGTAACTGACTTTTTATTTTAATTTTCCGTTGCCAAAGGCTAATACGAAAATAACTTCAAAACTGCGTCGATCTTATAATTTTCCTACTTAAATTTT
This sequence comes from Rhysida immarginata, assembly GCA_023313115.1. Classification (NCBI taxonomy): domain Eukaryota; kingdom Metazoa; phylum Arthropoda; class Chilopoda; order Scolopendromorpha; family Scolopendridae; genus Rhysida; species Rhysida immarginata. The sequence goes on along the minus strand of JAHWFO010047322.1, from coordinate 625,873 downwards.
ATTAAATTAATACCTATTTATTATTGTTAACAGTAATCACTTACAAAAAATCTTTGGATATTGGTAAATATCACTAAATAAAATAAGGAAACTAACTTCGAAGGAGATTTAAACTGGCTCACTTTACATGCCGCCATTTTGAATAAATTAACGAACACTGCCATTCTCCCCTTAATTTTCCCACTTAAATTTTATTAAATTAATATACATTTATTATTGTTAACAGTAATCACTGGTAAACCTATAAAGTAAAGTCCCCAACATGGTGGAGATCAGGAAGGCATCTATATAATTTTAAATAGCTTTATATATTTTATATATATTACTCAGAAATAGTACTTCATATTTCTCATCACTGCATTACTGCCAATTTAAATATCTTAAGCTTAAATTTCGTCTTTTTTTAAATCGAATCAAACAAACGCTAATGCCGTAATAAAAACTACTAATCCAGAGCATATGATTATTGTTTTTTTGTTTATAAACAATTTTCTGTGAAATATTTATTTCATAAATTACTATAAGGAATAAATGGGCAAATTTGTGAAATATATTATATCATAAACTCGTCATCTATTCCTATTACTCGCGGTCGTCGCCATCTTGGGGACGTTACTTTATAGGTTTATCGTAATCACCTATAAAAAATGTTGGATATTTATAAATATCACTAAATAAAATAAGGAAACTAACTTAGAAGTTAGAAACACAGCTCACTTCACATGCCACCATTTTGAATAAATTAACGAACATCTAAAAGGAAAGCCTGTGCCCTGAAAATTCATACATTGTTACATCATCATAAAAAGGCATTGTTAATCCTATTTCTACCAATAATAAGCCCTAAATTAATGACAACCTATGGTCATGTAACAATGTATAAATTTTCAGTGCATAGGCTTTCTTTCTAGGAAGTGTTGTCAGAGACTATCAATAAGCCATTCTCCCTCTTCCCTGCAATGGAATTTTATAAACGTTTTTCACTTTACTATAACGAACTCATGATGTTTTCCACTTTGTATGACCTGAAAAGCAGTGACTGGTAATAGCAATAGTAAAATAAAGAGGTTTCCCCCCCCCCTTCTTTTTTCTTTAGCTGTATATTCTTGCCTATTTTATTTTTCATGACAAGTCAAAACTGGGGACTGCATTGTACAAGAGGATAAATATTTTACTGTTTTTTTGGGCTCTAAAAGTGGAATCGCATTATACAAGATGCGCATTATAGTAGAATATTTACGGTATATTAAATTTTTACAGATTTAATTTGTGTATTTATTTTACTTTATTTAACTATCTCATTTTGTCATTGTATGAATGTACAATTGTTTGCATTGTATCAATTTCAATTGTTAACCAAAAAAAAATTTTTTTTTATGACCTCTAGCGAGGATTAGTAAGGCAGTCATTGTTTCTAAATCATTCCTCTTTTTGTCAGCTCCGACTATGGTCGTAATGTAAGAAATAAACAAATTTTATTCCGTTCGTGGTTATGAGTCAAGCAGCAGAGCATTCCACTGCGCGAAGTAAACAAATGAAGTATACTGACTTTAATCTAACAAAAAATTAAGTGGTCAACTTCACTGTAACCTGAGAAGCCATGGAGAAATAACAATGCCGTCTCATTCGGAGAAATAAACAATGCCAAGAAGACATGTGAAGGCAGACATCTTGTAAATCTAGCAGCTACTTGTTATCAAGATACGCTATAGGGACGAAATTAATAGGCATTGTCAAAGATAAGTACTTTCTTTCTATTCAGAGCACATATTAATGTATTCAGCACATCATGCAGTAAAGTACACAGAATAGTTTAATACTATGGCGTCATACCAGCCTGTTGCTCATCATATTGAAAAACTGTCAGACCATAATTACAGAAGTTGGAAATATAATGTCAAAATGATGCTAATTGAGCATGAATTATGGGATTATGCTAACGGCACTGTTGAACTGAAACCACAAGCTACTGTTGAAGAAAGACGTAATTTCACCTTGAAAGATGAAAAAGCTTTAGCTACTATTGCTTTAAGTATATCATCTGATCAACAAGTGCATATTGTAGACGCTAAAACATCGAGAGAAGCCTGGCTCACTCTAGCATCAGTTTATGAACCAAAGTCCAGACCAAGAATTTTTAAAATTGAAGAAACAGCTCATGAAAATTCACTTGGAGGATGGTGAGTCAATGTCCTCTTACCTAAATCGTTTGAAAGTATGCTATGATCAACTCGTTGAAGCAGGCATTAAAGTAGATGACACGGAACTTGCGTATTCAATGTTGACTGGATTGCCTGATAACTATGAAGCACTCGTAATGTCACTTGCTAATTTGGAAGATGATAAATTTAAGTCTAAGGAGATAAAGACAACCTTACTAGTTGAATATGATAGGAGGCAACTAAGTGAACCAGAAGAATCCAAGAGTGCATATCTGTATCAACCAAGCTCAGACTTACCAGAAGACAAACACAACTACCAAGGACAGTAATAAATCAAAAGTGGTTTGTTTTGGTTGCAGAAAAACAGGTCACATTATATGTAATTGCAGAAGTAAAAGTAAGAAGAAACTAAACTTTACAAAAAGCGAATATGAAAGTTTTCTGCTGACCACTGTGAACCATTCAGAAGATGAAATGCAACAATGGCTTTTAGACAGTGGAGCAACAAATCATGTATGCAATGATAGAACTTTGTTCAGCAATTTAGTACATGATACAAGTATGCAAATCAAGAAAGCAGGAGGAATAATATATACTGTAGGCCACAGTGAAGTAGAAATGAAAATGAAGATTGGCAATAGAATTCAAAACGTAATGTTGAAGAATGTGCTATACATACCTAAAGTGAAAAGAAATTTAATTTCCATATTGCAGATTGAGAGAAATAAGAAAACTGTTCTTTTCTCCAAAGGATTAGCAACAATCAAGAATGCGAATAGACAAACTATTGCACAAGCACGACTTAAAGATGGACTCTACATTGTTGATGGTGAACGTATCAAGCATCACAAGTCATCGTTTATAGCTAAGTGTGAAGTAGACTCGGAACAGATATGGCATAAGCGTTTTTGTCATCTTAACACATCTACCATACAAGAGATGATGCGCAAAAGAAGTGTTATTGGTTTTGAAGAAACTAAAGAAGATAAACAGTCCTGTGAAAGTTGTCAAATAGGCAAATCAGCAAAAACTCCATCTTTTCCCATTGATAAGCGTGCTAGGGTGCTAGATCTAATGCACTCTGATCTTTGTGGCCCGATGCCAGTGAAGACAAATGGCGGAGCTTCATACTTCTTAACGTGCATTGATGACTACTCTAGAAGAACAGTGGTATACATTATCAAGAAGAAAAGTGATGTACCATCATATATTAAGATGTTTATAGAACGGGCAGAACGTTCAACAGGACAACAAGTGAACAGATTCAGGACTGATAACGGCCTGAAATTTTGTAATAAAACTCTAGATGATATGTTTCGTGCACGAGGTATTAAACATGAAACAACTAATATGTATTGTCCGAATATGAACGGTATAGCTGAGCGAATGAATCGTACTCTCATGAACCTTGCAAGATCAAGTTTGGATTCTGCACAGTTACCTCCATCATTCTGGGGTGAAGCAGTTGTGACTGCTGCTTATGTAAGAAATAGAACGATACACCCAATGACAGGGGGAGTAGTACCTGAAGAGCTGTGGACAAAACACAAACCTAGTGTAAAACACTTGAAAGAATTTGGATGTCTTGCATTTGTACATATTACTAAAAAGAAAAGAAGCAAGCTAGCAAGCAGAGCGCAACGATGAATCTTGGTTGGTTATGCTCATCAAACAAAGGGATATCGTTTATGGAATCCAATAACGAGAGATGTCATCAAGACTAAACATGTGAAATTTGATGAATCAAGACTTGGCACAGAATGTTTAGACCAGGACCATTTAACATTTTATGATTTTCCTTCATGGAATAAAGAAATGCCAGGGCTTGAAATTCAAATTTTTCATGGAGGGGATCCTCCCCTCCTATGTTTGAAAATGGAGGGGAGTTGAACTGTTTGGGAGGGAGACAATAAGTTATAGGTTATACAAGTGATTTTTCAAAATATTTTAATTTAAGTTTTGTACATAAATTAAATGTGTTAAAAATAATAAAATACCAAAAACTCAGTCATAAGATAAATGTAATAAATTCTTATATTTCAATAAACAAAAAATTAAATAGTCATAGATGTGAGGTTCTTCTGCACCGTAGCTATTAACATAACGGATTGTGATCTTGCAGTACAGTATGTTTGGTAAAAATTAGATAACCAACCGGTTTCGACTTTTATTCCTGCCTTCATCTATATAATCCGTTACGTTATACAAAATTAAATACCGCTAAAATATATAAAAATGGATTTTAATGTGTCTTGATATTTAGCAATCTCTGGACACGATTTTGAAGTATCATCTAAACACAATGCTAATCTATGAGCTACACAATAAACTCCTATTTTTCTCTTGACAATACCGCAACGGTGATGATTGGAACTAGCAAAATTTCATTGGTTCAAAAGTTAAATCTCCATGAAAAAAATTCACCAATAATGACTGACGACAAATTAAACCCATAATCTAATGATTTATGGACGGAAAAGATTCGTATCCAAAACTTATATTGTAAGATATAAAGAAAAAAATAACATTATCTTTAAATCGTAATAAAATCTTAAAAACATTTAATATGATTGAATTTCACGGGCGGGGAAACTCCCCTCCTGAAAGTTTTCTTGGGCGAGATTTTAAAATTTTGGGCGAGAATCCCGCCATCCTGCCCTGAATGCTAACACAAGAATCAAGAAAAACATGGATTTTGACTAACCCACCTGGAGCCAGAAATGTAATTGGTTGTAGATGGGTACTTGCAGTCAAGAAGGATTCAAATGGTCAAATTAAGAGATTTAAAGCATGACTTGTTGCTAAAGGTTTCTTCAAGAAGAAAATATTGACTATTTCCAAACATTTTCTCCAGTAGTGAACTTTTCAGTCATAAGAGCAATGCTTGCACTTTCAGTCATTTTGAAATGGAAAACTAAGCATCTTGATATAAAATGAGCCTTTCTATAGAGTCAGCTGGAAGAAGAAATATACATGCAACAACCAGATGGATGGATAAAGGAAGGTGAAGAAACTGAAGTGTTGAAACTGAGAAAAGCTGTATTGAAGCAAGTAATGCATGGTACAATGAACTAGATAGGACTTTTCAAACTTTACAATTTAAAAGGATTAATAGTTCAAGCTGCATCTATATTAATCAAGGAGTATTTATTTTGGTATATGTTGATTATATAGCAATTTTTAAAACAACATGCAAAATATTGAGTCTGTCAAGCAACTGATCTCGTCCAAATTCGAAACAGTGGATTTAAGAGAAATTTCCTATATACTGACAAGGGAATCCCTCGAACATGTATGTCACAGATTTCCACCAAATTGAAATATGTTACTCAATTGAAGCTACAATAGATGCTTGCAAAACATAAAGTAGTGTGCCGATTTTTGTTTCTTTCAAAATAAACCACTAAAACGAAAAAATTTGAGCCATTGTTAAAGCAGTGAATTAATGGGCTTAACGGAACTTCTTTCTTCCACTACTCACAGCAATAAGCATGAATCCAATTCAATGGCAGCAGATGGCAATTGAATGGCTTCTCAAATTTCTAAACAAACTTAGTTTTTAAAATAGATTATTACAATTAGCTAATTGCCTTCCAGTAAAAAATGTCTAGAGTAATTAATAACCATTTCCTTAATTTATTATTTCATTTTATTAAATAATTCGGTAATCAAACACGAAGTTGGCTTCATGTGCAACGTCGAGTAATACATTGCGTTGGTGAGGGGGTATGTATCGCGGTGCTTTATAATTTTAAATGAAAATAGTATTCATGGATGCCTACCTCATCTTATAAATTATTTCGAGACGGATAATTGTACAGCAAAATTATATGCTTAATAACAGTGCTCTAACTGCAATTCTTTGGTGATCGCCGCTAACAAGTTCGCTTCCCTCTTTCTGGCATGTTCTTTGAACTCTGCGCACTTCCGGAGCGCTTCATTGGCGTGCAACACTATCGCTTCCACGGTGTGCTTGCGCGCAAAATAAAGGCTATCTGGGGTTCCCTTGTGAATGTCAGAATTAATCATAAGGATAATGGATCACTTACATGTTGTGACGTTCGTCTATTTCAAGTGATTGAAACTTGTTTGTAATATAAAACCACGTGGCCAGGAGGCCACTTGCCTTGTAATCACCAGTTCGACAACTTAACGAAAGCTGGATTAACTTGGAACGCCGTCAACAAATGGAGCCACTGTCAAGTCTGTCACCAGCCAATCAGAGACCAGAATCATAGCGAGAGCGAACCTACTCTCGCAGGGAATATAAAAGGAGGCACTTTCGGATTCGCAGTCAGACTGGGTTCAGATTCCATTGATGCAGCACCAGCAGATAGTTCAGGATTCTTCGGCGACATGTCACCACCCAGTAGACTGCGAACCGTAAGTACCCAATTCTCTTTTATTTTCCCTTTGACCAAGCGGTATCAATTATGACTGTAGTCTTGAATCATTCTGATGTTAATTCCCTATTACGAACTATTTAAGAACTTATTATGGTGCTGATCTAATTATTGTGCTTTCCATTTATCAAATTAATCCTCCTGCAAATGTTTTAGAAAAATCCGTCTGTATTTATATTTCATTCTGTTTTACTTTCGCTTTCATTTTGTCATCTTGTAAATAAATCGCCATTTATCTTAATTTTATCTGACTAGGACCCTTTTTGTTTGTTGTTTAAAACTCTAAATCAAATATCCAATAATAAATCAATTATTGGAATATCACAATGGCACCCGAACTAAATTGTGACACCCCTCCCCCTATTATTATGTATCAACAGCTAGTGTCGGGTGAGACGGGCGTCAAGGGTTCGGGACTGATAGCACGGGGTGTGAATCTTAAAATTAAAATGAAACCTCCTCAGCAAATGATTAATTAAAATTACAAAAATGCCTCTATTTATTTCTCATCAAGGACTTAAATATTCATCTTGGAGCAATCTACATATGCATAATCAGATGTATGTTAATTTATACAGTGCATGGACTTTAATTTATATATAAAAAGTAACATCAGTAGAGGGCCCTCTCCGAACTAAAGAAACTATATCACTAACTGACTCTTATTATCCATAACATTAGCGCAATAAACAACAACATGTGCCAGATTCTGCAACTAATATCTATGTGCATCAGTTCAAGCACACCCGAGTTATACAGGCCGGTCCTTATACAGGGATAACGCTATTATGCTATTTTGTTCACTCACACATTGGTAGTGCTTATTATACTCATAAAATAGACGCATACCCGCGTCACACGGACCTTTTAATTAAGTAATGCATAAGAGGAGGTCCGTAGTAACCTCTTGTCTGCACTCCAACGTGTTCGTGGCTCAATATAGCAGCATTAAATGCACTCCGGTGGACGTGGTCAATCAACCTTTGCTCCGCGAGAGCAACAGGCACGCCCACGCGGACAAAAAGTGCAACTCCCAGTAAAAATAATATTTGGATCATGGTCTCCTGCTTATACCTGACATCTAGTTTAGTTGCATCATCACGACCTCTTCATAATACTAATCATGCATGCTATGCAAATACTATAATTCATTATCTATAATACAGTCATAGTAAAACATTATTATAACAAGAACAGCGCGACCTCATTACTATGTGTTTCTCTAATGTTCAATTACACAGTTTCTCACTATGTTATAAACACAGTCTCCGCGATACACGAACACTGTTCCTGTTAAAATTTATGTATTCGCTCTACTTTCGCTAACTAAAGTTGTACTATTTCTTCGCATAAATCAGCAGACTTCCTTGGACACACAACATAGAACGCACTCACCTGCAAATGTCATCTGAATTGCTCGTTGTCTTCATTGATGTGTCGAATCTCAATCTCCGGTCGAATGCGACGACCAGTCGGAAGTACCAGCATCGAAATTCCAACGGACCTGGATTACTTTCTTTTTCGATTAAAATTGTGTACAGTACTTTAGTACATTATGATAATCCAATTCATTTGCAATCGCCCAATGAGAATAAACTAACAAAACATCTCTCGAACTTTCCAGCGTTCCCACCATTTTTGTCGATTTTTTTTTTTTTTACGTCCATTCACAGCAGTTGCTCACAGCCAAAAAAAAAAATATCCGAACTAAAAAAATGTAAGAAAAACCCAACAATACATACATAAAATCCGAGATCACACAGCTTCTCGGAAAAGATCCCAGAAACAATGCTTTCTCGGTAACAATGGCGATTCCTGTTGCACGAACATTGTCACAAACAGCAATCGCCAACAATTACTTAATTTAACCACAGCCTTTTAAAATTAACGAAATCAAACATCTTAAAATATATTATTTCTGAATAATAAAATAAATATTAACACACAATTAAACATCAGACAAGAGAAATAAAGAGAGAAAAAATTCTTACAAAAGCATAAAACAAAAACTACCCATAGTTTTATAACTAAAATCAGACAAACCCCTACACGTTCTCCGCCGGACCCATGTGACACTCACTGACATGAAATGTCACATATGCCCGACGGAAACTCTTGAACATGTCCTTGATATGTTCAAGCCTCCACCTATAATTCGAGGTCGCAAAACCCCATACGTCTTCCACCGTTCAAAAACGAAGCAAGACCACCATCATCTGAATCAGGATTACCCCTATCCCCTACATAGTTCAGGCCATCACCGCACAATTGCCAATTGCCCAGCATGAGGCATCGGCTTCGAGTAGTCGATAGATGACACCGCTACCATTTTAGTGGACGTTTTATTTAGTTTCTTATTTGTGGGGCGATGTTTCACTCCACCTCGCGATTTCTTTTTCTTACTTTGCGAACAATTCTCAATACTAGCACCTTCCTTCTACTTCAGGATGCTCTTTTTCTTGCCCACACCCTTACAATCCTTATCTTCCAGTTCCCTAACCCTTCCCATTTGTTCAAGAACCTTTTCTTTTGTGCCATTATCACATTCAACCATACCTTCGACCCCTTCCATCTTAGTGATCCTACCAGAATCAATAAATGGCACCTCCTCCGTCATTACCCCTGTTTCCACCGTTACTACCCCAGTTTCAATTATGCCCCCCTCATTAACTATCCTATTATCAATTGATGCCTCATTACTTTCCGGCCAATTAACATCCTCCACTACCGGATTCACGGCTCTATTCCAACCCCAACCAGAGTCCATACACGACCATGCTTGTGATTCCCTGACCCAACGCACGTCGCCAAATTTTACACCTATCACCTGTACCCAGTCTTGATTATCACGGGCTCTCACCAAAAACGGCCCGAGCCACCGCGTTGTCGTTGCTCACCCCATCTACGAGGGATTCCCGGTACCCTCACCATCACCAGCGGCTGAATATAGCTAGGGGCCTCATTCCACACTTGCTTCGATCCATGTATTCCAGTGCACCCTTCTTGAGCAGGCAATTCATTTTATGTCATAACAGTCTGATGCTCTACACCGGCTCCCGCTGCCACTGGTGGTAGGACATCTGCAGAACATACAGCCATAATGGCCGCACACTGGAACTTCAGCCCCTGCAACACGTCCATTCTTAATTTCCCATCGTAGGGACGGTCCTTAAACGTGTGTAGCATAAAATTTCTGGGCCCTATATGTCGACCCTGCAAACTGACTTCCAGAGTGGTTCCCTGATCAATGGTGAGGCAGCTGCCTCCCACACCCCTAATGGTCATATTGACCGAATGCCAGGGGGCCCGTGTCAATGAGCATAGATGCAGGATGACCCTGTAGATCCACCTTGGTGACACAAAGGCCATTGGTCTCATCCATGGGGACTCCCATGTTAACATCACGTGCCTTCGACGTTTGCTGGGGGCAATCTCAGACATAATGTCCGGGTTGTCCACAACGGAAACAGCCTGTTCCAACCGCAGGCTTCGGCGTTCCAACAGACCAACTCTTGTCCAACTCCTGCCGCAATTGTGTAAGCGATTGGGTGAGGTGTGACATGGACTCCTCCAAACGTTTCAATTTCTCCTCACAGGCGCAGGGAGGACTTTGAGTCTTGTGAGGTTCCCCAGCCCGATTACCTTTTCCAGTGGTTTTATTGGGAAGCACATCTGCACATCCACCAGCAGCATTATCTCCAGCTTCCACCACATTGGAAATACTTTTACTCCTTTTATCAATCTCCTCAGATTTGAGAGCAACGGTGACTGCCTCGTGGAATGTTTTAGGGTCCTTGGCTAACAGAATCCGCTTATGCACCACAAGACAGCCACTACTGAATCGTTGCAATAACATATCATCCCTAGTGGCTCCCCATCCGGGATTAGCTCTGACACCTCTCCATCGCTATCTCTAATGTGTCAGCAAATGAGGTTACTGACTCATTTGGTCGCTGCACTGTATCGTGCAAATCCTTGCTGTAGTCCTGCGAGACCTTTGTGCGCCCAAATATTTGCTGCAGATGCTCTCGCAGATGAGCATAATCTGTTAATTCAAAAAGTTCATGATCAGCAGCTCTCCTAGCCGCGTTCCCCTTCAATTTCGAACGGACAATGGTGAGCTTTACTTTATCTGTCCAATGCCCGATTTCTGCCATATCCTCCACACAAGCCAGGAAGGCGGTGATAGTATTTCCTCCATCCTCCCTGGCAAATGTGGGAACCGCCCCCGTAAACCTCGCTAATTCACGTGCAGCACCTGCTGCCACAGCATTATCACCCTCTACAGCTTTACCACCTTCCCTCGGTATGATGCAAACTCTTATTCCTTTTAATACTTACACCCCACTCCACTACCAACCAGCAAAAAAAAAAGCACGCTCGATTTTCCCCAAAGAACAGCAAAAGAATTCACACCCTCGATAGTCCGGCAATTCCGGTTTATCAGCCCCACGTCGGTTTATCAGCCCCGCCAAAATGTGACACCCTTCCCCCTATTATTATGTATCAACAGCTAGTGTCGGGTGAGACGGGCGTCCAGGGTTCAAGACTGAAAGCACGGGAGTGTGAATCTTAAAATTAAAATGAAACCTCCTCAGCAACTGATTAATTAAAATTACAAAAATGCCTCTCTTTATTTCTCATCAAGGAGTTATATATTCATCTTGGAGCAATCTACATATGCATAATCAGATGTATGTTAATTTATATATAAAAAGTAACATCAGTAGAGGGCCCTCTCCGAACTAAAGAAACTATATCACTAATTGACTCTTATTATCCATAACATTAGCGCAATAAACAACAACATGTGCCAGATTCTGCAACTAATATCTATGTGCATCAGTTCAAGCACACCAGAGTTATACAGACCGGTCCTTATACAGGGATAACGCTACTATGCTATTTTGTTCACTCACACATTGGTAGTGCTTATTATACTCATAAAATAGACGCATACCCGCGTCGCACGGACCTTTTAATTAAGTAACACATAAGAGGAGGTCCTTAGTAACCTCTTGTCTGCACTCCAACGTGTTCGTGGCTGAATATAGGAGCATTGAATGCACTCCGGTGGACGTGGTCAATCAACCTTTGCTCGGCGAGAGCGACAGGCACGCCCACGCGGACAAAAAGTGCAACTCCCAGTAAAAATAATATTTGGATCACGGTCTCCTGCTTATACCTGACATCTAGTTTAGTTGCATCATCACGACCTCTTCATAATACTAATCATGCATGCTACGCAAATACTATAATTCATTATCTATAATATAGTCATAGTATAACAATATTATAACAAGAACAGCGCGACCTCATTACCATGTGTTTCTCTAATGTTCAATTACGCAGTTTGTCACTATGTTATAAACACAGTCTCCGCGATACATGAACACTGTTCCTGTTAAAATTTACGTATTCGCTTTACTTTCGCTAACTAAAGTTGTACTATTTCTTCGCATACATCAGCAGACTTCCTTGGACACACAGAACGAACTCACCCGCAAATGTCATCTGAATTGCTCGTTGTCTTCATTGATGTGTCGAATCTCAATCTCCGGTCGAACGCGACGACCAGTCGGAAGTACCAGCATCGAAATTCCAATGGACCTGGATTACTTTCCTTTTCGATTAAAATTGTGTACAGTACTTTAGTACATTAAGATAATCCAATTCATTTGCAATCGCCCAATGAGAATAAACTAACAAAACATCTCTTGAACTTTCCAGTGTTCCCAACCATTTTTGTCGATTTTTTTTTTTTACGTCCATTCACAGTGGTTGCTCACAGCCAAAAAAAAAAATATCCGAACTTAAAAAATGCAAGAAAAACCCAACAATACATACATAAAATCCGAGATCGCACAGCTTCTCGGAAAAGATCCCAGAAACAATGCTTTCTCGGTAACAATGGCGATTCGTGTTGCATGAACATCGTCCAAACAGCAATCGCCAACAATTATTTAAAATAACCACAGCCTTTTAAAATTAACGAAATCAAACATCTTAAAATATATTATTTCTGAATAATAAAATAAATATTAACACACAATTAAACATCAGACAAGAGAAATAAAGAGAGAAAAAATTCTTACAAAAGCATAAAACAAAAACTACCCATAGTTTTATAACTAAAATCAGACAAACCCCTACATGTTCTCCGCCGGACCCATGTGACACTCACTGACATGAAATGTCACAAAATAAAGAGGCAGAAGTTAATATGAATACGCAAATGGCGATTAGAAGTGATAACATTGTCGGGTTTACAAACTAGATTACCACTTTCTCTGGGGAAGAGGCATCCATTAACGTGCATGTGTTCCTGGATGCAGTGGAAACTGCTGCCACCATACCGGGATGGAAAGACAACATAACATTAGGGGTACTCCGCAGAAGAATTAAATGGAAAGCAGCCATGATTTTTAATAATCACGTCTTGTTTAAGATAAGCAATTTTAATGACCTGAAGCATCGTATGAATGACCTATTTCCAGTCAAGGAAGACCTTCAGTTTGCGGAGCTTAGATTTTTCCAAGAAAATCAAACTGAACGGGAAATGGTTCGCTATTATGCGAACCGACTGCAATTATTGTTTGAAAGAATGGCTAAGAAAAATACCATGTTTCAAAATGCCAAGGAGACAATTCTAATGTCCCACTTTAAGGAAACTGTAATCTCGTCCGCACAAATGCTATTAGCTTGTAAGGGACCAGGGTCATTTCGTGAAGCCATCGAAATTGCGATAGAGGCAGAACGGATGGGCATGGAAAAGCAAACTAATAAAGTTGAATTCATAAAAATTCAATCAATTCAGAAGTCACGCCCATTATACAACAAATGCAAGAACATCAAAAAATGACGGAAGAAAAATTTGCTGAACTCTGTCAAATTTTCGTTGTTCTACCCCCCCCGCCCGTGTTAGCAGTGATGTTGGAGACGGAGTTTTTTTTTTTTTGCCCATGTTGATAGAAAGGTTATAAGACTGAACAGGAACAACAGGCCTTAACGATATTTATAAATCGAAAGCAAGGGGACCTGTCCTGGAATTCCGGATGTGTCTGAAAATATGATGTGCGGCAGTCATCAGTATTGCGAAATGGAACATCGCATGTTTAGAGAGGCCCGAAGCGATAATTATCGACCAAGATAAGAATATTGCTACGTGGAAGTTGGTGAGATTGTTTCAATTTTCTTTATATGATTCCCCGATAGATGACAGATTGTTTTAAATAACAACTATTAACTTTTGAGACTGAATGCGTCAGATTAAAGTAGCACCCATAAAGTTTAATTGCGGCCTTTGTGGCATCTCTCTATGACGCAATGAGCAAGGCAGTTGTTAGTTTGTGTGATATGGACACAGAATTAAACTAACGTTAATCAGCAATTATTGATTTGAGTTTTAGTGCCTTCAATGCCTAAGAACTGCTTAATAATTAATGTTCAAGTTTGCTCTTATGTTTATTAATTATTTAATTTTTCAATATTAAGCTCTTTTATTAAACGTTTCAGTGCGATTTACGCACTGTTCTTGCGGTGACCAGACAGAACGGGACATGACAAAACGGGACAAGACAGAACGGGACAGACAAAACGGGAAAAGACGGAACGGGACGGTGACAAAAAGGGACAATGACAAAACGGGACAATGACAAAACGGGACGGTGACAAAAAGGGACAATGACAAAACGGGACATAGGCAAAACGGGACATAGACAAAACGGGACAGAATCA
>JAHWFO010047322.1:533427-606571 GCA_023313115.1 Rhysida immarginata | reverse complement strand
TTTTGGTGGAGGGAAGGGCTAATCTTTATTAATACAAGAAAGAAATTCAACTCTATTTATCGTACGAGACAATTGTACTTATTTTATACAATATTTATAGTAAAATAGAGTCGAATTGTTGTTCGCTTTTTTTTTGTTTGTTTTCCGTTTATATATTTATTAATACACCCTCCTCTCCCCAACTGATGTCGTAAGCGTAATGATTTTTGGTCGATAGTCAATACATGTATATACACCTATATTTGATCAATAGTCAATACATATTTTATATTTGCTTCCTATCTTTTTTATAGGAAACTTCTATTATATTTTATACTTTTTGAAAAGGTAAATCGATCGTAGTTCGGCAAAAATAATCCGATAAAAACGCGGTTGATTTGAGTTCATGGCTTTAAATTATCCAGCCTTTGTTGAATCGTTTTCTAACAGTGAAATTAATATTCTAACCCTTCAGAGCAATAATTAACCAGTCACATACATTTTCATTCATAAATTATTATGAAATTTACTTGTTAAAAGCTATTGTCGGCGATTGCTGCCCACTCTACTCCAAGGTGTTGTGATGTCATAGAATGCTCTATCGCGCTATTAGTCGGCACTTTGTTGATACAGCCATGGCCGCTGCTGATGAAATAAAAGTTATACTCGCTCATTAAAATTAAATTACTATAATTATTTACACATTTCATTAATAAATTTATAAAGGTTTCATTAAATATATTAAAATAATTTAGATAGTTATATAAATAATGAAATTACTATCTAAATTACTATGTAATATACTATGGGACGCTAAAACGAAGTAGTTCGATCTTTTTGTAGACCCTAGAAGTTTGCGGCCTAAAGTGAATTGCAGCCTTTAAAGGGTTATTTTTTCGTTCCACCGTCAAATTTGCGGCTGCAGCCTAAAGTGAATGCAGCCAATATTCGAAAAAATACGGTAACTAAAAAGGACAGAAAATTTGTTTGGTCCTCAGAATGCCACATGGCATTTGAAAATATTAAGAAAATCCTAAGCCAGCCACCGGTCCTGATATCACCAAACTACGAAAAGGTTTTTTTTTTTAAATACAGATGCTTCCGATGAAGCTGTAGGGGCGGTTCTGCAACAAGAAGCAGATGGGGGCATGAAGCCTATAGCTCTCCTTAGCGCCAAACTTCAAGGAGCCCAAAGAAATTATAGCACAGTTGAGAAAGAAGCACAGCTATAGTCCTTGCATTACGCCAATTTCGTCCAATGGTTCTCAGCTTTCCCATACATCTACTTTCTGACCACAAGCCTTTATCTTTTCTATCCAGTCTGGGTCAGGTGAAGCAAAGACTTCTTCGTTGGTCACTGGAGGTCCAAGAATATAACCTCATTGTTATTCATATTGCTGGTGAAAATAATGTGATAGCAGACTATTTATCTCGACCCACTGTCAGGGAGTGCCTAGGCTTTATAAAAATAACTTCAATACTCTACAGGAAGACATTAAGACATCCCAGAAAAATGATCCCTTTATAAAAAACAAGCTTCAAAACTTAAGAAATAATAAATTAATTCGCAGTAAAGGACATTTTGAATTGCGGGAAGGGATGCTACTTTGGTTCAATAAACAGGAAAAAGGTAAAGACAGCTCTCGTAGAGAAAAAAGGCAAAATATGCGTCGGAAAAGACATGATACCAAAAATAATCGAAATGGCACATGACAATAACCTTGCAGGGCACAAGGGAGTTAACAAAACTATCTATGCACTTAGAAAGCAATACTACTGGCCATCCCTCAATAAAGACACATATACGTACATATACGTACATGCAAAATATGTCAAAAATGTAAATTGTCCAAGGGACCGGTGCCATTTCGGCCAGGTATCAGAGTTAGCTTCCCTTTCCAGAAGATGGCATGGGATCTGATCGGTCCTTTACCTGAAATAGATCAGTTGTGATAAATACATACTGGTCTGTATTGCCGTCCTATCTAGATACCTGGAAGCCTTTCCAATAAAGAATCAATCTGTGGAAACGATAGCGCAGGTATTCGTGGAAAATATAGTCTGCCGGTACGGGATTCCTAATGAAGTCATCTCCGATCGTGGCGCAAACTTTACTTCGGAAATCATGAGTAATGTCTTTCAAGATCTTGGTATCACTCACACTTTTGCTCGAATGGACTAATGGAAAGGATGAATCAAATCATTTTGGAAACCTTACGTAAACTGTGCGATGGTAAGCCATTCGAATGGAAAAAGTTCCTCAACTCAGCTGTATTATGCATAAGGACTTCTTATAATGCTAACACCAGAGACCAGGGTTGCCACGTCTCTATATAATAGAGTAGCCAGCTTTTATGAGAAAAGTAGCCAGATTAGGCCAAATGGCTCCCTCAAACGGCAATGCTAGTAACTTCATACAAATCGTTCCAGTGCCTGGCCTGTTGGGGCTTTTGGACGTTGGGGTTTTAGGATTTTGGGACTTATGGATGTTGGGGCTTTTTACCTTGGGGCTTTTATCCTACATCCCTCTCCCCTACATGTTATTATTATTTAAATTTGTAGGGGAAAATTCCTTGACTTTTTTAAATTTATAAAATTCCCTGACTTTTCCGAATTTTTCCCGGTTGCTAGTCACCCTGTTCATATTATTTTATAAACAATCTCCTATATTATTATTTATTATTATTATTTACAATATTATTTTTATCTAAAAACTGTGAAGTCTACTTACAATTATCAAGTCTTCCAACGAAGAGGTTTCCAATGAAGAAGTTTCCAACGAAGTACAACGAACTGAAAGTGTTGCGAACACCACGTTTATATATACCCCAGACATACAAATAAAGCACCAATAGGAGGCCAGCGCCAATTCTCGAAACCAGACTGGCTACTGTATCCATTACAATATGAACATAGGAGCAGAAACAATGATATGATGTCATCACTGCTCTAGAAAATGTGAAATTCTTCTACCTGGGATAGCGAAAAAATACGAGACTGAAAATAGCCAAAAATAGCCAAAAAATAGCAATTAGCCAATCACCAATTTTTGGTAGCAAATCTAAGTGAAAAATAGCCAAACCTGACAACCCTGCCAGAGACACACATGCTCACCTTCTATATGGCTTTGAT
Source organism: Rhysida immarginata (assembly GCA_023313115.1). NCBI lineage: Eukaryota > Metazoa > Arthropoda > Chilopoda > Scolopendromorpha > Scolopendridae > Rhysida > Rhysida immarginata. The sequence goes on along the minus strand of JAHWFO010047322.1, from coordinate 603,460 downwards.
CCTCGTACCCCGTGGGATGGAGGGAATCGAGTTGACAATAATATGACACCCTCACAATACAAATCGGACCTGGTCGCCTGGGGAGTTGTGACGTTCGCCTATTTCAAGTGATTGAAACTTGTTTGTAATATAAAACCACGTGGCCAGAAGGCCACTTGCCTTGCAATCGCCAGTTCGACAACTTAACGTGAACTGGATTAACTTGGAACGTCGCCAACAGATGGAGTAACTGTCAAGTCTGTCACCAGCCAATCAGAGACCAGAATTTATCGCGAGAGCGAACCTACTCTCGCAGGGAATATAAAAGGAGGCACTTTCGGATTCGCAGTCAGACTGGATTCAGATTCCATTGATGCAGCACCAGCAGATAGTTCAGGATTCTTCGGCGAGATGTCACCGCCCAGTAGACTGCGAACCGTAAGTACCCAATTCTCTTTTATTTCCCCTTTGACCAAGCGGTATCAATTATGACGGTAGTCTTGAATCATTACTGATGTTAACTCCCTATTACGAACTATTTAAGAACTTATTATGGTGCTGATCCAATTATTGTGCTTTCCATTTATCAAATTAATCCTCCTGCAAATGCTTTAGAAACATCCAACTGTATTTATATTTCATTCTGTTTTACTTTCGCTTTCATTTTGTCATCTTGTAAATAAATCACCATTTATCTTAAGTTTATCTGCCTAGGACCCTTTTTGTTTGTTGTTTAAAATTCTAAATCAAACATCCAATAACAAATCAATTATTGGAATATCACAATGTGATCAGACAGAATTTATCAAGACGCTACCAATAACGTATGGATTCGATGATTCAAGAACTGCATCTACTCCAATGGATCCAGGAATCAAATTTATGAATAATGAAATATTAGTTGATAGTCAAGATAAGAAACAGTTTCGAAGTATCATTGGATCACTAATGTATTTGGCTACCAAGACGCGATTAGATATTCTATTTTCTGTTACAGAGCATAGTCAGTGTGTAGAAAAACCAAGCATAGTGCATATTCAATGTATTAAGCATATTTTGCGGTATCTTTATTCTACTCTACAAAAGAAACTATGGTTCAAGAATGAAGGTCACCACCACCTAGAAGCCTATTCAGATGCTGATTGGGCAACAAGCAAAGATCAACATTCATTCAGTGGAACTGTGATAGTGCTAGGTGGATCACCGATACGTTGACGTACAACAAAACAAAAATGTGTAGCCTTATCCACCATGGAAAGTGAGTACATTGCATTAGCAGATACCTGTAAAGAAGCAATATGGATCTCTCGTGTACTGGAAGAATATAAATTTACATGATATATTATTTGTGCCTGTAACGATTTACTGTGACAACAGGGCAGCGATTGATTTTGCAACCAATCATCGTGGGAATGCCAAAACTTAAATACATCAGTAGTGACTGTAACTTAGCCGATATTATGACCAAGAAACTCAAGAAAAATAAGCATACAGAATTGTGTGATTTAATTTGTGTAACTTAATGCAAAAAATGTCCAAGGGGGAGATTGTGTGAATGTACAATTATTTGCATTGTATCAATTTCAATTGTTAACCCCAAAAATTTTTTTATGACCTCTAGCGAGGATTAGTAAGGCATTCATTGTTTCTAAATCATTCTTCTTTTGTCAGCTCCGACTATGGTCGTAATGTAAGTTAATAGAATAAACAAATTTTATTTCGTTCAGCCATTAATATTTGATCTTGAAATGAAAAGGATTCCAGCGTATTTTGTGAATCGCCAGCAACTATTTAGAAGATAGTGTGAACGCGAAATTAGCGTGAACAATTTTTTGCTCGAGCAACTTTTTCATCGCCCAACTTTTAAATTGACAGTGTGCACGTACCCTAAGAGACATTTGAACGAATTTGTAAGCAAATGGTCTATGACTTCTGGTACTACTGACTCGGTGGTCTATGATTAATGGACAATGAGACGTTTTGTTTAGTCAGTATATTTTTTTAAATTTATTGGATGAACTTTTAACATGCATTTTGCAGTTGATACGATGTAAAAATAATCATATTTATTTCAAATGGCAAATAAATTTAACTTCAAACTATATAATCTGGAATTTTAAACTGTATAAATTTAACTTTATAACTATATAAGCAACAAAGAGTTCGTTATGTTGTTCCTCTAAGTTATCTTTAACTAACGCCTGGTTCCCACTGACTACCGTGGAAAGCGAAACGGTTAAAACCACCATGGTTAGGCACAGCGGTAATTCCACCGATCAGTTCCCACTATCACAGCACGTTACGCTATATCCCAAGATTCTCTTAGGTCGCTTAGGGTTTTCCCAGAATGGATGTAGCGTTTTAAGTCTTCGCAAATAAACAAAAATGGACATAGACACAAGCAATGGTGTTGCTGTTTATTTGATGATATTAACTAAGATTGCTCTACTTCAAATCGATACTATCCAAACGCGTTGCCATCTTGGACAGTTTGAAAACAGCTTGTAGCATAACACAAAATGCATTGGTTTCATTGGTTGATGCTAATTCGGCGGATTTTACCATCACGATAATTGTTGACTCTACCTCAACTTCAGGCAGTAGAGGTTTTTATGCCACGGTATGACATCGAAACCACGCTGTTTACATTGCACAGGGTTTCGCGCTAGTGGGAACCGGCCTTAAGTGTTCTAATTTTATTGGAATTTTCCGTATGTTTCATTGATATATTTAGCAAAGAAAACTATAAAAGTACAGTAGAACTCAGATATTACGAAACTGCTGGGGCCCGGATTTTTTTTTTGCAATAGCTGGATTTCGTATTAACAAATGCTGGAAACCAGCTTTTTTGCTGATAAATTACATTATTTTATTGTACTGTATTTGTAGTAGCCTATTGAAAATATTCTAAAATTGATGTCTGTTTATTACATTTAATGATTTTCCTATTAATAAAGTCGTTCAAAGTGGAATATAATTTAAATTCTTCATCAGTATCTTCCCCCTGAGTGGATGCCCCCTTACCATGGGTAGGTGTTTGGGTACTTCAAGGATTTTGCAAGCTATGCTGATTGTAGCACTACTATTTTAGGGTCACCCTTACCAGAAAGGTCATGGTTGAGAAATGAGATGAAGAGTATCCAAACAAACATATATCTCATGATGTCGACGAACGAGAGAATTCATACTGCATCATGTGTGGTGCAGGTTAAAGCCACTCGCATTAGGGAGTTAGGCAGAGGCTCTCGTTAGAAAAATAGTCGATAGTCTCCTGGTTGTTGTCTGGGAGCAATGCCTCCGAGAAGACCCACCAGTGCACTCGCTAAGCGCTTGGGGAAACGGTCGGGGGCAGTGCATGCCTTTACCCAAGAGAAGAAACGGGTAAAGCGACAACAGGATCAGGTGCTGTCAATCAGCACATGGTACATATTCTCCATGACAGGAAAGGAATCAGAGTTAGTGGAGGAAGCCAAACGATATTGACTGGATATCATAGGTATTACCTCTATGAAACATCTGGGTTCTGGAACTGTGGACTTAGAAGGAGGGTGAAAGTTCTTCTACTCAAGTGTCGACCCTAACATGACAGCCCAGGCAGGAGTTGGGATACTCACAAGTCCCCAGCTGGCAGATTATGTTGCAGATTGGACCCCCTTAGGTGGAAGACTGTGTCTCCTGAGGCTTCAGATAGGGAAACGGTCTCTACCTATTCGTTGCGTATGCTCCGAATGCAGTCACAGAATACCCACTCTTTATAGATGAAGTTGATGCTGCTCTTAGCAGGAGAGGGAGTGCAGACTTCAATGCACACATAGGGGCTGATGACCAAACGTGGAAAAGCGTGATTGGAAGGAATGCTGACCCAGATTTAAATGCGAATGGGAGGTGCTTGTTGGATCTCTGTTGTAACAATGGAATTTCCATCACAAACACCTTTCAGCACAGGGATGTCCATAAGTATACCTGGTACAGGGATGCAATGGACCAGAAGTCACTGATTGGTTTTGTAATCGTGTCAGCTGACTTATTTTGATCAGTGTCAGATACTCATGTGAGGAGAGGGGCAGAACTATCAAATGATCACCATCTTGTTGTCTGCACTTTGCGTTTCTCTGAATCTATGCCAACCAAGCGAAATACTAGGTCCAGACAGACTTGGTGCATCAAATGGAAGGCATTGGAGGATAGAGCTGTGAGGAAGACCTTTGCAGATAGCATATCTTCAAGTTTCAAAGAACTACCCAGTGATCAGGTACTTACTGCTGAAGAGGAGTGGCAGTTGTTTAAAACTGATGTGATTATTCAGCTGCATTGTGCTGTGGTTGTAAGTAACCGAGTGTGATGCAGATGCTGTGAGAACAAGACTGCAACGTAGAATGGTGAAGTCCAAAAAGCTGTCAAGGCAAAGAAGGAAACCTATTTGCTATGGCTTGCAAATAAGCCACCTTCAAGTCCAGTGCAGTAGACTGAAGCGTGAAAAGCAGCAGCAAAGACAGTATCAACAGCTAAAGCCAAGGCCTGGGAGAAGTTTGGGGAGAAATTGGAGGTAGACTATGCTTCGGCAAACAAGGTATTCTAGCAGACCATGCGCCGCCTCCGTGGAAAGAAATCTCTTTCATCAAAAACTATTAAGAGTTTAGATAGGAGACTTCTGAAAACAGAGGAGAGCATATTGCATAGGCGGAAAGAATACTTTGCATCTCTTCTTAATCTGGTGACAGCAACAACCGAAACACATGAGGTGCACCTTGGAGCGGAGCGTAGTTACAATAGTATCATCGAAGCAGAAATCAGATGGGCAATTAAGTCCCTGAAGACTGGCAAAGCTGCAGGTGATGATGAAATCCGGTCCGAGATGTTAAAGGTCTTAAATCAGGATGGTATACTGTGGCTGATTGCTGTGTGTCAGGTTGCTTGGATATCTGACCAGGCTCCTAAGCAATGGCAGACAGGAATTGTGATCTCTATCTTCAAAAAGAAAGATGAGAGAGATTGCAACAAATACCGAGGCATCTCTTTGCTCACCTTTCCTGGGAAAGTATACTCTATGTGTCTGGAGAAGAGAAGTCGGGAAATAGTCGACTCCAAACTGTCGGGGGAGCAGTGTGGTTTCCGACCTGGCCGAAGCACGACGGATCACATCTTTGCTCTAAGGCAAATCTTTGAGAAATCCTGGGAGTATGCAAAAGATGTCTACGTTTGCTTTGTGGGCCTCGAAAAGCATATGACAGAGTTCCTCGGAAGAAGCTCTGGCAATTGTTGCAAGAGTATGGAGTGGATGGGCAATTACTGGTTGCTATCATGTCTTTGTATGAAAGCTCTGAGATGTATGTCTGGATAAATGGCATTAAGTCAAGACCGTTCACCATGGATGTTGGACTCCGCCAAGGGTGCGTACTGTCGCCCTTCTTGTTCATTATCTTTATGGACTGGATAGACAGGAGTAGCTGAGACGATGAGCGACTGCTTGGTGGAGAAGTTGCTCTTTGCTGACGACCTTGTGCTCCTTGGGTCATCTCGCACGAACCTTCAGCATGCACTAGACCACTTTGCAGCCAAATGTGAAGAAGCTGGGATGAAGATCTGTGTGGCTAAGACTGAGGTTCTGGTCCTTTCAAGACAGCCTGCTCAGTGCACTCTCCATGTTAGGGGAGCCCCATTGAGACAGGTGGAGAAGTTCAAGTATCTCGGGATTGCATTAACGAGTGATGGGCGGCAGGAGAGACAATTGGATACTCGGATCGTTGCAGCAAGCTGTGTTAGATATGATCTGTGGCGATCCGTAGTAACGAAACACGAGCTGGGAAACAATGCCAAGCTCTCCTTCTTCAAATCTATCTTTGCCCCCATTCTCACCTATGGTCATGAGTCTTGGGTAATGACCGAAAGAGTGCAATCGTGGGTACAAGCAGCCGAAATGAGATTTCTGGGAAGTGAGGCAGGCGTTATCCTACTAGATAGAGTGCACAGCAGCACAATAAGGGAATCTTTAAGTGTTGAGCCGCTACTTCTCCACATTGAGAGATCTCAGTTACGCTGGTATGGTCACGTGATACGGATGTTGTTATTTTCCAAGGCAGTTCCTAGGCAGTTGTTATTTTCTAAGCCGGTGAGTAAGAGAGCAAGGGTCAGCCTAGAACCAGGTGGCTAAACTACATGGAGAATCTGGGTTCGAGTCTCTTGGGTATTATCAGCGAGGACATGCACCTGATGGCAGAAGATCACGATCACTGGGGATCCTCCATAGGGCTGTAGCCCCTGTGACCCTAACAGATAAGCGGGTTTGAAAAGTAAGTAAATAAATATCGGTAACTTCACTTTCAGTTAAGAAAGATTTTTTAAATTGCTGGAAAGATCATTTAATTCTTTCGATTAAAGAGCTTTTTGCTCCTGTTCACTTATATCGTCATCACTCTTGGATCTGCCATCTTGATTTTTGCGGAGCTGTTCTATAATGGCTTCGCCGTTACTAAATCGCTATCAATGCCAACAAAGTCTTTAAAACTAATTCCGGAAATTGCTGATCGCGGATAATATCCCACTCCTTGAATCAAAAAATCGGGTTCTTCTCGCCAGTTAGCGTTTTTGACCTCACCCACAGATAAGAAATGAACGTCATGTGATGTTGTGTATGCATTTTATCAGTAGGGATGGTTGAATTTTTTCAAGTGTTGAAAAAAAAAATCGTTTTTTCAGTTAATTTTGGGATGAATTTTGCTTATGTTTTTTCAGAATATCCAGGTTTGCAAAATAAACTGTTCGTAATATTAGGGGAAATTAACAAGAAAAATAGTCATTTGGGGTCAGAACACGAAAGAATTTCGTATTACGCAAGTTTTGTTTATTAACAGAGTTCGTAATATCAAAGTTCTACTGTAATTGCATTATTTCTGGTTGTCTAAATTCTTTTAATTATAAAAATTTAAAAATTATTTCAAAATTTGACTTTTTACTTTGTAAAACAAAAACTGCGAATTTTAGTTTAGTTAGTAACAAACAAAATTAGAAGATAATGGAAAAAGATGACCAGCTGTTGTATGGAGTACAAGTTATTCTAAAATAAGAGAAACAACAATTCCACAAATGAGATTTTTAATCTGGAGTAGTGATGGTCTATACCGATACGATACTATCAGTATCGGGCGATACCAATGACTGATACTATCGATACTAGGGCGATACTTTTCAAAACCAATATTATCGCGATACTGATACTTTCGTGAAACCGATACGAAACTGATACTTTTCTCGGGTGTTCGATATAAATTCCAGCGTTTTTTTGTTTCCATTATTAAACCAATCCGAAAGCTTTCAGATTATTAAACGTCTTTTCACGTGTATGCCTTCTCATTGGCCACTTCATTTAACCCGTTATAATTTCGACCAATCCCATGTGGCCTTACCCTCGCCGTTTCTGTAGGGTCTCACTGCAAACAGTCTCATAAGTACTCGTCATAGGTAGGGTAATCGTTTGGACTCGAAACTCGTAGTTATCAAGGTTGTTATTCTTCTCCATTCACGGGCAGGTCTAAGTATGACTAACAGAAGAAATAAGCTGGAAGGAAATCGCTTATCAGAATTGTTGTTTCTAAAATACTTAACAAAGGAAGAGTGGGGACTTGATTAAAACCAAAATTCGAAATAAATTAAAAAAAAAAAACATTCATTCTTGTGTGAATTCATTGTGTAATTGTGTATTTCAACTTGGTATCGGTATCGGTCAGTATCGCGATATCGAAGTATCAGCATCGGACTTTTGGGTATCGTACGTTGTATTGGTATCGCGATACTTTATGGGTATCGACCATCACTAATCTGGAGCCACAGATGTATATTTCAAAGACCCTGTACCCTTCATCAGCATGCAAATTTGAAATAGAAAGAGTGATTATATATATACCATTAATAACCAATCAGGTTATTTTACAAGTAACAAAGAGCCAATCAAAGAAATACAAAGTGATAAACAGAAAAAACAAATAATAACCAATCAGATTATTTTACAAATAAGATACATGTATATTACAATTAGCCAATCAGGGAAATATAAAACAGAAGGATTACAGATAGTGATAACAGAGATAATTTTAATAAACTTTCTCCAAAAATTCAAATATATTATAATTTTAATATTTGAAAACAACCCAATATCAAAAAATAAACTTAAAAAATCATAATAATTATTTAAAAGAACAACCTCCCCTCCCTAAAAACAAAGAATGTAATGTACTAACATGAACTAAAAAATTCTTTGCCAATAAGGCCTAGGAAAAGCATCCCTTACAATTTTCTAAAATGATTTTGCTTCTAAAATTTAAAAATAATATTACTACATCATTAAAAATCCTTAGATTCACAAAAGATTTTTTTAATTCCTAATTCCAAACACTTTTCCAACTTGTTGAAATTGGTGAGGAATAACTTGTTGAAGTAATTCATGATGAGTAACACTGAAGTAATTCAAAACGGTCAACACTGAATTTGAAAAAAAAACAAAAAACACTCCTTGTAGTTATGAAAATGAAGATTCTCTGATGAATTTTATAGATGATAACATTTGATAATTTTGAAGTTCAATATTGAGAAATTTTGAATTTTGAATTTCATGTCCAAAAAACATCCAATAAACTTTTGATAATTGCCAATGAAACAAGTCCAATTAATATTTCAATCATGTCATCTTTTAACAATAACTTAAACGTTTTCGTGTGTGCTGGACACTCATCTTCAGAAGATTGAAGGGAGAATGATACAAAAAAAAATATAAAATAAAACATTAAAAATAAAAAAGAGAACCAAACAAGTCACATGATATGCCAGTCACTGTGGATATCATGTGACGCTTTATAATTCTTTTATATACTTCTTTTATAATTCTTTTCCTCCAATTATCCTCCCGACCCAATATTTTTACCCCTTTCCAATTAATTTTGTGTCCTGTGCTAAAGCATATTCATTGTAATTAAGTCTGACCGCTCTTTCATGTTCCTCTAAACTTGAAGAGAGAGAGTGACCAGACAGACCTACATAATTAACATCGCAATTTGAACACGGAATTTCATAAATAGCATTATAATTTTCAACTAATTTACAAAATGATTTATCATGTTTATATAACTCTTTAAGTTCACACTGATCAATGTCATTACCATTATAATCCTCCACAATATTTGTAAAATGCGTGTTAATCAATTGTTTCTTAATACAGTCAATTCTCGTTAATACAAAATTCCGGTTAATAAGAAGACATTTTGTGGCCCGTCCCCGAGAAAGCAATTACTATGTAAAATTTTCTGCTTTATACGAACATATTTTCATTAAAATACGGTTTATACGAAGGAAAATTTCATAATTTTATTGAAAAATAGTCCTTTTAGGAACAATTTTAATGATAAAACTTCAGATTTCGAAGTGTAAAGTTAATAAAAATAATTTTCAAAGTCATTTCATATGTGATTGCTTCTGAATTATTCGAATAAATGAATACTCGATTTTTTTAATCATTCGATACTTATTATTCGATAAAAAAAATATCGGTTATTTAGTCGAATTTTTCAAACTAACGAATCACGTGCTTTCAAACTAACGGGAAATCTGATTCGCGAAATCTGAATCACGTGCTTTCAAACTAACGGGAAATATGATTCGCGAAGTCTGAATCACGTGCTTTCAAACTAACGGGAAATCTGATTCGCGAAATCTGATTGGTTCAGCTATTCAGATCTGAAATCCTGTCACATGGCGCTCAAATCTTTATTTAAACAAGTGCAATATCGGCATCGTTTAAAAATCAATTTTCTCATCGCTACAACGCAGTTATCTAATTTTATTACAGTCAGGAATTTTATTCAATGTCAGCTTCAAGCAAAAGGAAACAAAAGGATCTTTCATTAGATCTTAAGTTACAAATTCTGAATGCAGCGGAAAAACCAAATGCTATAAAAGGGTAGGTTGCTAAAGACTTTGACATTCCACCGTCAACATTAAAAACTCGGAAAAGATAAGACAGCAGGCTGAATCGAGTGCGAAAAGAAGAAAACGAATGCGAAAAGCAGCACACGAAGACATGGAAACGACACTTTTAACATGGTTTAAACAAGCAAGTTAACGTTTTTTCTATTCCGGTTTACATGTAGTACAATACAGTGCTGTAGAAATTACTGTAAGCTTTTTTTCTATAATGTACTGTACGCTGTATTTGTTTTAGGCTCGACAAAAGAATATTCCCATTAGCGGCGATATTCTAAAAGAAAAAGCTAACCAGTTTGCAAACCAGCTGTACATTGAAAATTTCGCGTGCTCTAGTGACGAAACAACGCTGACGAAACCGCCCTATTTTATAATCTTCTGCCCGAGAAATCTTATCATTTAAATTCAATCTGCTCCATCAAATCAGAGAATGTTAGAATTGATGGAGGAAATTAAATCTTATATATTGTACAGTCAGGATGTTCCTGAAGACTTATTTACATTATATTGTAAAGTCAATAGTGATTTAGAAAAAAAAATTGTTTTAGCGTGAAAACAAACTGTTATTACAGATTTTTTTAGGAGAGATGAATAAAAATTATTTCTAACTTAAAGTACTTTATTTCCGTGCTTATTTCATAACACTTTTAGTATTGTTGGTTTATACGAAATACGAATAATACAAAAAAATTTCTTGGTCCCCACGATTTCGTATTAACGAGAATTGACTGTAGTATTGTTTATTTTCTGTATATTTGAATATTATCTCCCTTGAAACAATTTTTTATTTCTTTAAAATTTAGGATCATTACCAATAGAAATTCTTTTCCTCTGATTGATAATTCAACAATAATTGCAAACAACAACAACAAGAACAATTATCTTGCAATCCTGAATAACGGATTAAAATTTGCTTTAGAAGATAATAAAAGTTCAGTAAATAGAATAGAAGACATAGAACAAGCTTTACAGTTAACTAATAATAAAGATGAAGTTTGCAGATCAAGCTTATAGAAACTAATTAAGAATAAGTCAAAATCCATACATTAAATTGTCTAATTATCCGACAAATTAAGAGTTTCATGATTAAAAATAATTTACTGGTTAGTAATGCGGACAAAGGTAGGTTGGTGATGATTTAAGATACAGAGTATTATATAGAGAAAACGGAAAAATATATTAGAGAGAACACGCACATATTTCGGGAAGAAATAAAAGATAACTCCAAATATTATTTTAATCATACGGTAAAAAGACTTGATAATTTAAGGAAACATGATATAATTGATAATGAAACTTTTTTAAAATTAAAACCAAAAGTTTCAGGATTAAATAAGTTTTATACTGTGATGGTACTCCACCTGTTCCATAGTTAAGGCATGTGGTTATTTTAATATTCATGGCCCACCCTTAGCATGGTTAACTGATTTTCTCTCTAACCGACAGTATTTTATGGTTTATTCAGGAGTAACCTCTTCTATTATAACTAGGAATATTGGAGTCCCACAAGACTCTATACTCTCACATCTACTATTTAATTTATTTATAAATGATTTGCCTTCATTCTTTACTTCCACTAAAATTATTTTATATGCTGACGACATTACCTTATTATCCTCTAACCACGACATTAACACATTGTTTATTTCTTTGAATGATGCTCTAGATAGGTTAAGGAATTGGAGTGTAGCCAATACTCTGGAATTAAACATCGATAAGACAAAAGTTATGCCTTTCCATCAGCGCAATAAGCTAAATTATGTGTTTACTTAATGTTTATGTTACCTTTAAGTTAGTTTCTGCATTTATATGCAGAAGTTCTTTTGTAGTAAATTCTTTATTTGTTTAAATTATCATCAGCTTTGTACATTGCCATTTTAATTTATTATATATGCTAGATGCTGCTATGTATTTTTTTTGTTTTTTGCTCTATTGTTGTTTTTCCATTTACTGTAGGCAGTGCCAACATTTTATAATGATATCAAATTTATTATTTGTTGCCTAGATGAATTATTGATATTTATTATATTACTTTTTGATAATTGATTATTTGCATTTTTTGCCTTATTTAATCTTAAATTAATTTCATAATACTGTACTATGCCAAGGCCGTCTAAATTATGCCCTTGGCCAATCTTGATTTGTATCAGTTTTTTTTTTTATTGTCTTATTCTATTGTTTAGTGTTGATAGTTTTTTTTTACTAACATATAGTATTTTTTCTCTTGTTATGTTTTTCACCCCCAGAGCCTCACTTGCCGGTCTTTGACCATTCTGGCTCTGGTGGGCGTTGTTGTATCTTACCTAACCTATTTAAATAAATAAATAAATAAATAAATAAATAAATAAATAAATAAATAAATAAATATCCCAATGTCGACCAATGGACAAATGAAATAGCATCTGGTTCTTTTAAATAGGCATGGCAATTAAAATTGTGCGTGGAGGAAAACACTAAGTTATAATTACCTAAGAACAGAGCATGGAGAACAACAGCCAGGAACATTTATTTAAGTTAAAATAACAATTTATTTTGCAATTCAATACAGAAGAAAAATAAAAATTGTAATTACGAAAAGTTAATCAATAAGATATATGCAAAGCTCAAAACAAAACGATTTACTTGTGCGCTCTTCTAATTAACCATGAATAATACTTTAACTAATGAGTAGAAGTGATATAAAATTTACAACTCATTACTACAACTCATCCCCAAACAGAGTGTAAGAGTCATCACGTTCAGATTTTAACGTTCTTTTGCATGCGTCTTTATGACAGATACATTTATCACATTTGCCACTCACAGTTACCTCGAATAACTCCCCGTGAAGCTGGCTGCACCATCACCTGCCTCCTTCCCATCGAACAACTTCTCCCGCTGTGCTGCATGGTCATCCAAGGTACCCCGTGAAGCTTGGCCAAGGCATGTTGACTCATGCTTTAGTTTTGAAGCTGTACATTTCATCTTAATCACTAGCCGTTTGTATAGTTGCATTGTAAATGAATTTTAGTCTTTTGCTGCAATAACCTCTTGATGTTAAATCCTCTCCTGCACTGAGAGTATCGCTAGTCTTTTCATTGATCGTCCATTGGCATTTTGCTTCCATAGAATATGGTCTCATACACTTTAGATTATCATACGAGTGCCCAGGCCTGTGAGTGTGCTTGGAAGGCCCAGCCCCACGAGCAGAGTGCTTGGCACTCGCTCCTCTTGCTATCAGTGCCTGCTGTATTCTCTCTCTCGACCCTTGCGAATCTTTCTGCCTAACATCTCCCTCAATGCTTGTCTTCGCTCATATTGGTCTTTCCGTTAAAATACACGTGAGGATTTCTCCTGCGCACTCCCACCCAACCATTGCCCCAATAACATTCGTTTGCCGAGGCACGTAGACTCTCTAAGAGTGACCTAAGTTGCGCTCCCCTCTTGAATGAAGGCAAAAAAAAAATAAAAAATTTTACGCACCTAAAAAACTATTATGAAATTCCCTCCCATCATCACTAGATACACTACAAAACAAGATAAATTATTTTTTTATAATTTATAGTGACATATAATTGTCATATCACCATACTATCGTCAAAGTACATAAAAATAATTTTCCAGTTAGACCTGTAACTTGTACTTATGAGGTAGCTACTTATAAATTGACCCAATATTTGGTTACCTTTTTAAAAAAATATTTCCGTTTTGTGTACACCACTAAGAATTCGAATTCGTTCCAAGTTAAAACCATTTTAAATTACATAAAACTCAAATCAATTTGGAATATATATACATTAGATATCAATGACATGTATAACAATGTTCTTATCTCATCTATATTAAAAATTATTAAGGCACACTGAAGAAAAAAAAATTAGCTATGAAATAGTTATAAGTATTTTAAATGCTATTAGATTATGTATGGACAATGGCCAATATAATCTTATAATCTTTATAAGAAAATTTATAGACAATATATCGGCTTACCAGTGTGAAGCCCGTTATCCCCTATTCTGGCTGACATTTACTTAAATTACTGGGAGACAGACCTAATTAACAATTCGCCTCTTATCACTTAATATCATTAGTTGGATTAGATACATAGATGATAATATCATTATTACCGATTTAAAAGATTTGAGTATTTTAACTTCTTATGCATCTTTTACGTCTTATTTTGAATTCCATGTCAATCAGACGGAAAATGGTAGTCTGAACTTTCTGGACTTATTAATTATTCGACATCATAACAGTCTATTCTTTGATATTTATGAAAGAGAAATAAATAATAATCTACCTCATTATCTTTCTCAAATACCTCAGAGCTAAAAAAATTAATACAATTTTAAATTTTATAAAAGAGCTAGATCTTTATGTTCACCAATATTTCTACCAATATACATCCATAAATTAATTAAGGAAATGATTATCAATAAATATCCAAAATATACACTGAAGAGCCAAAACATTATGACCACCTACTCAATAACACATTGCGCCACCTTTGGCTGCAAATAGCTGCAACTCGCCTTGGCATGGATGCCACAAGTTCTTGGTACATGACTGGAGACAGGTTGTACCAAATGTCTAAGCAGCGGTCACGCAAAGTCGAGATATTCCGACATGGTGATGTTAGAGCTCTGAGCTGTCGCTCCATGACATCCCAAATGTGCTCTATCGGATTAAGATCTGGCGAGTTAGGTGCCAGCACATTAATTGGAATTCATCCTTATGTTCCTCGAACCACTCCAATACAATTTGAGCCTTGTGACATGGGGCGTTGATCTGCTGGAAGATTCCATTTACAGTTGGGAAGACAGACACCATGTAAGGGTACCACTGGTCTGCAATGAGTTCATATTGTCCGCAGTTTTCATGGTCCGTTCTACCACAACTACATGTCCCAGAGCCGCCCATGAGAACGTCCCCCAAAAGGGGGGGGGGGAGCAACTGTTCGCCTGGAAGTCTGCGTACCCTGACAGGACCATCAACGTGATGAATAAGAAATGGTGTTTCATCCGATCAGGCAACTCTCTTTCACTTATCCATGGTCCAGTCTCGATGTCCCCAGGCCCACTGTAGGTGTAGTTGACAATGATTCTTGGTCAACAGAGGCACACGCGTGGGATGTCTGCTGCACAGTCCATTATCCAACCATGTCCGCTGAACTGTGTGTTCCGAAACATATGCACTTGGACCTGCATTGTAATGGGCTGTCAGCTGAGCCATTGTGTGGCGCCAATCTTACTTTACCAAGCGGGACAGTCTCTGACGTCCATTTTCATTGATGACGGGTGGGCGTCCAACACCTTGGCGTCTACTGCTGGTTTCACCGTCATTTATCCACTTTGCATAAATACTAACAACGACTGATCATGAACAACCTACCAGTCGTGCAGTTCCGGAGATACTCTTTCCGAGTCTTCAGGCCATTACAATCTGCCCTCTATCAAATTCGCTTAGATCAGCAGTCTTTCCCAATACTCGCAAAATTAAGTGTTTTCCTTACCTTCTCCAGCAGCAGTTAAATACCATTCCCACTTAATTATGTGCCCTCCACTCGATCCAGATGAGTTCATTCACTGATCATAATGTTTTGGCTCTTCATTGTATAATAAATAGAATGAAAATAGGTGGATTTCAGAATAAGAAAAAGGATATTTTAGGAATGATCTATCAGAGGAAAAGAATTTCTATTGGTTACGACTCTAATTTTAATGAAATAAAATGTTTCAAGGGAGAAACTATTCAAATATACCAAAAATAAACAATACTATTAAGAAACAATTGGTTAGTATGCATTTTACAAATAATGTAGAGGGTTGTAATGGTAATGATATTGATCCGTGTGAACTTAAAGAGTTGTATAAACATGATAAATTGAGACCACCCACCCT
Source organism: Rhysida immarginata (assembly GCA_023313115.1). Lineage (NCBI taxonomy): Eukaryota > Metazoa > Arthropoda > Chilopoda > Scolopendromorpha > Scolopendridae > Rhysida > Rhysida immarginata. Next base: position 587,633 of record JAHWFO010047322.1, on the reverse strand, counting down.
TCCCACAATAAAGATTATCGATGACCTAAACAGGTGACCGCTAGGTGGGGTAAGAGTCAAAGGTTCGGGACTGATATTAATCGAAGGAATGTGTGCTTCCAATAAAATTATACTGATTTATCATAAAATGTATTTATTAACTTCCTATCAGGGCTATCATACAATTACAGCTTAGCAATTATCATCCAATAACTTATCAGGTATATCTCTCTAACTATTTCACTAATTATCATATACAAATAACATTTAACAAGTTTCCAGTAACTATAATGTTTTATCATTGGACTATATTAGGGGCAAATCACCATAAAACCACAATTTGATTTTTATTCTTTGTTAATGTTTATTTGAGGAGGCGTCAGTTACTGGAATGAACGGTTGTGCTTCATACACAATTCCGGAGACACGTCAATCGCACTTCACCTCATAGCACCCCTTACTCTGCCTATGGAACGGGTCTGAACAATACCAAATTTGTAATGCAAGAACGCATCATGTGATCCTTTTAAACGGGAGGACCACAGTAACCCACATAGTGATCTGTATCGTGAAAACTCAGCCCCGTGAACTATACCGATAAGGCATATGAATTATACGGCAACAGGTTCTATTTTGATAACGAGATCAGTTGTGCTCAGAGCGCTGACAGTGACAGTGAAATTAGACAAACAGCAATTACTTACAAGGGAGCAAAGTTACCATGATTAATTCCTTCATTGCCAGCAAATTAACTGCCTACATCCGATTCTTAATATACTTATTCTCATATAGCATCATTAATATACTTATTCCCATAATTCATTATCTTATCTGTTCACACAACACTTATTCCGCTTTTAAAGCGAACACTGAGTCACGTGACGGACTGTCGTTCGATGCTCCACATAGACTATGTAAAAGTCTTGCTTATCGTGAGCATGCAACATCAGATTCCATTAACTGAGTCAAGTTTCCTATGTATTTACTTCGATTTTCCTGTAAAACATTAATAATGAAACGGTCTCACCATTGATGCCTTCTGATTGTCTGCAACCTTGATCGCTGTTGTTCTTTTGTTCCCGCCGCACCGCCTACTAGCTGTACAAAGCACTTAAAAGAAATTCCTGAAAATATTATTCACAAAAACATAATAGAAATAAAAATATTCAACAAAATGGAATTTTGCATGTCTCAAAAGTTTAAAGAAGACTGAAAAAAACATTGCATGAATTATACAATGGCTTAAATTGAACAACCATTTGCCTTGATTGTTTCAAATACTCTGTTCGGCATTGAGTTTATGAGGTTGAACAATGTTTCTGGTCTTACATTGTACCATGCATCTTCAATTGCTCTTTTCAATTCATCAGTGGAAGAAAATTGACGTCCGCCGGCATAAACTGCACGAGACATGATTCATCTTAGATTTCCTATGGGGATCAAGTCTGGGCTTCTTGGGGGCTACGTCATAACGTGAATATTTTGTTTTCTGAACCACTCCATTTTTGATCGTGAAGTATGGATGCTGGCGTTATCCTGTTGGAACACGAATTCCGGGCCACACAAATGATCACAGACGGGCAATAGATACTGTGTAAGGGTTTCTTGGTATATTATCAAATTTTCTCTTCCACTAATGAAAGCCAAATTGATGGTACAGTTGAATGCGAAGCCGTCCCAAACAATGACAGAACCACCTCCTTGTTGCATTGAGTAAAAGGTCTTCGGTTCCTGTCGTAGGTCGTGCCAGTATGATGCCAAACCATCAGGAGCATCCAAGTTTCACTTCTGTTCATCACTGAACAACACCGACATCCATTTGTCTTTCCAGGCCATCTGTTCTTGTGCCCAGCGTAGCCTGCCTTGAATGTGCTTGGCGTTTCTTCATCATTTTTTGTAGACAACATGCCCACTCGCAATTATTCGCCGGTGTACAGTGCCTTTCAATATGTTTAACCCAGTCACGCTTTGTATCTGGCGAATAGAAAGATTTTATGTGGCTGCCAAGTCATACAATGCATCTGTCATCGCGAGTTGAGGTAACTTTGGAACGACCAGATTGTGGTTTTTGGTAAAACGATTAACTCCTCTTCAAGACATTATAAACCCCTGCTGTGGATCTTCCAGTAATTGTGACAATATCAGCAACAGATAGTTCGTTGGCTTTCAATCGCCAGATTTCAGCCATTTCATCGGTTTTGAATTGAGATTGGCGAGGCATTGTCGTAGGTGAATTGTGAGTGGAAGAAAAGTTTACTTTGAAAAAAATGACTAACTGTGCAACCCATTAATACCCTGTCACTCGCAAATTTACATATTGGACGTCTCCATTCAGCATTTGAGGGTAGTTCTTTAAATTTTTGAGACACGCAAAATTCCATTTTGTTGAATATTTTTATTTCTATTATGTTTTCGTGAATAATATTTTCAGGAGTTTCTTTTAAGTGCTTTGTACAGCTAGTAATTAAAGCATTTGTACCTTCAATAGTCTTTTTTCTTTTGAACAAAAACATGTTTCTTTAAACTTTTGAGATGCACCTTACTTATAATTGCATAGTTAAGTGGCAATATATTTCACTAAGCATTCATATGCGAAACAAATAGTTATTCTCGATCGCTCAAATGCTAAAAAAAACAAAAAACAAACATGTCCGACCATTCAACTCGACATTATCATTCTACATCGTCAGCCACAACATACAACAACTCCTTCCTATATCATACCATCATATCTATATATAAAAAAAAATTCTTCAAGAAGACCACCTCGCCCTATAACAATACACCGTTGGCAAAGATCCTCCGAGAATTTCATCCAGAAAACAATGCCAAACTCCAACAATGACGGCCCCTGTTGCCTTCATTATAGTCGGGCAACAGCTGTCGTTAAAACATCAACAATTCTTTTTAAAACTAAACAAATAATTACCAAAATCCATTTATAATATTACCCCAGTAAACACCAACACCTTTCCAAAACGAACATATAACGTATCCCCCTTCATAAATTAACTAATATACATTAGCTACCCAGATAGGAAGTGATCATTCAATTATACCAATACTAAAATAAATAACAAAAAGAACAATAACCCCAATAATAAGATTTAATCCTCATTATAATTAACTTCCATTAAAAAAAACAGGTAAATATTTGCATTTTCAACTGCTGTATATATATTTAAAAGAAACACACATTAACAAAGAATTAATCTACATAAATATATATAACAAGGATTGATTTTATATCCTATGTCCAAAATGTTCCCACCAGGCCCATGTGACACAAAAATTACTACACACTGACATGACATGTCACAAAATCATTTCGTGCATTTGTTAAAAATTATAATATCATAAAAGAAGCATATTTTATAAATAAATCAGGTAATACTTTGGCTAAAGTGTCACCTGATATCCACAGTGACTGGCATATCATATGACTTTCTCTTTTTTATCTTTAATGTTTTAGTTTTTATTTTTGTATCATTCTCCTTTCAATCTTCTGAAGATGAGTGTCTGGCACACTCAAAAATGTTTAAGTTATCGTTAAAAGATGGCATGCTTGAAGTATTTGTTGGACTTGTTTCATTGGCAATTATCAAAAGTTAATTGGATGTTTTTGGACATGAAATTCAAAATTCCAAAAATTTTTTGAAATTGAACTTTAAAATTTTCAAATGTTATCATCTATGAAATTTATCAGAGAATCTTCATTTCCATAACAAGTTGTTCATCACAAATTTCAACAAGTTGGAAAAGTATGAAGCTTGTCCGTAAAGTAAGTACCGTTTTGCAATAAAAATAAAACTGCTATATATATTTTCAAAACTGTTTCTTTACCAGATTCTATATACCTTTAACCATTTTCCCATCTTATCAGATCGGCCTCGGTGGCTCAGTGGTTGCGTGATCGCCTCTGATGCCCGAGTATGCGGGTTTGACCCAGGCTGAGGACGACGAGGATTTTTTCAGGAAGGGAAGTAAAGCCGTTGGTCCCATGTAGAGGTTTGCCGGCTGCACGTTAAAGAACCCTTGCGAGGCAAAATTTGCGGCCCCTATAACGCTGTCCTGAAATGACCATGGCAGTTGATAAAGGACGTTAATACCAAACAAACCAAACCAACCAACCAACCAAGCAGATCTTTTGTTTAGGAACAACTTGACCATCCGCCTTACAATCCGGACCTTGTGTCCAGTGGCTACCACCTGTTCCAGGATCTAAAGAAAATCATCGGCAGCCTGCATTTCAGTGACGATGAACAAGTGAAAACTGTGTTACTTTCTTCACTGGCGGCAGCTGCATGAAGTGATCATGCAGAAGTTATATTGAGCGCTATGACAAGTGCTTAAGTAAACTTGGAAACTATGTGGAACAATAGTTTAAGGTACATAGAATCTGGTAAAGAAAAAATTTTGAAAATATATATAGTAGCTTTATTTTTATTGCAAAATGGTATTTACATGCATCGTATTTGGAATTAGGACTTAAAAATTTTTTGTGAAGTTAAGGATTTTTAATAATGTAGTAATATTATTTTTAAATTTTAGAAGCAAAATCATTTTAAAAAAATGTAAGGGATGCTTTTCCTAGGCCTTATTGGCAGAGAATTTTTTAGTTCGTGTTAGTACATTACATTCCTGGTTTTTAGGGAGGGGAGGTTGTTCTTTTAAATAATTACACATATTAAGATTTTTTAAGTTTATTTTTTTGATACTGGGTTGTTTTCAAATATTAAAATTATATTTGAATTTCTGGAGAAAGTTTAATTACAACGTATTTTAGTCCAATTTTAATATTACTTCTTAAGAGATAATTTTAGCTTACAAGAATAAAAGGCAATGACTAATAATACTATTTAAGAAAGGACATGTTTAGCAAATTAACCAATCCTTGACAAGCATAGGGCCCAGGTCACTATTAAGTAAATTTCCAGTAGATTTATTACTGCAAATTTTCATGGATGCAATAAAATACAACAATTTTCAGTCCTTGGTAGTATGGAGATAGTCAACTAATTCAATATCAAAATTATGGCCCTGTTTTAGACATGGTCTGCAAAGCTAGATATACAAGAAATGTGTTTTTAATTATTTTTTCAAAGCTTCGAAGTGTGGACCCATAATAATAGTGTTTACAAATTGAACATGGAATTTTATAAACGTCATATTTTTGTTCTATTGATTCCAAAATCATTTCCGTTTATCTTACTTCTGTAAGGCAACCGTTGTAGAAAACAGGTTCCACCAAGATGCCATTCCATAATCCACACCACAGGTTGATACTTGACATTTCTTTTTGTTGTAGTAGATTTATTTTTACACTTATTTTTAATCTCTCTTTTGTTAAATCAGCGTTTTGTGCTCTACAACTGTACAATTGGAAATTTTTATCTATCTGTAACGGTTACAAAGTTGCAAGGTGCAAAATTTGACGTCAAACGCTGAACCTACCTAACTTCCTATATAGTGCCTGCAACAGATTTATTACATCTTCACTCGTTTTGAAATTGTATGGAGGGGTACAGGCTTTTGACTCACTCTGTATATTGCACAAATTTGCAAAAAATCCTTTTTGGTGTAATTTTAACAAATGTTATCTTAAGATGTACAGGGTGATTATAATTAAAGTTACGATTTCAAAAATCGATAATTTGAAAACTACTCATCAGAATGACCTGATATTTTAGCAGAATAATCGTGAGGCAATGGAATTTTGTTTGGCAAGGAAAAATAAGTTCCAAAATCTGCCGATAGATGGCGCTGGCAGGGTAATGTCAGGGGGGAAACCAAAAATGGATTCGTGAAACACAGGAATGTTGATAGCCAAAAGGAAACAATAGAGTTCAGGGGTTTACAAAAAATTTATTAGCGAAAAGACAAGAATATGTGTTTACAGCGACAACAGTGATAATGCCAAAAAAAATACGGCTTCATGGAACAAACATCTTACTGATGATGAAGATTCAAGCAAAGAGCTGGTGCTATGCATTTTTATGGCAGCTATGTCTGCGGTGCGCATGTCACGTATTAGTAATTTGCATATCTCCAGACAATGTGAACCCTGCCAGTGCCATCTATCGGCAGATTTTGGAACTATTTCTTTTCCTTCGCCAAACAAAATTCCATTGCCTCACGATTGTTCTGCTAAAATATCAGGTCATTCTGACGAGTAGTTTTCAAATTATCGATTTTTGAAATCGTAACTTTAATTATAATCACCCTGTATATGCATATAAAACTTGAAACTTTGCCAATATGATCTCAACTAAGTTTCAAATAATATTCTAAAACATCTTTTTAAAATCTTACTTTGTTTTGTAGTTATGGGTTTAAGAAATTGTTAAAAATTTTGTCATGACAATTTTTTAGTCATGTTACAGCTAAGGTAGAAAAAAATTAAGTGAGTTTTTTGGAAATGATAATGATATGTTCAAAATCAGAACAAAATGTTGTACAAGAGAAATGATTTTCATTTGTAATTGTAATTGTAATTACATGATTGTAATATAGTCATAGGTAAATAAATGGCTAAATGAAGGGAGCTTAGCAAATTTGAGAGAGGAGAATTATTGGTGCGACATTGCAGGCATGTTTGTTGAGGATTTTGATGAGCCTACAAGTTAAGAACTTGGATTTCAATTTCGATTTCGTTTTGGAACTTTCGGTTTCTATCATGAACCTTCGCTTTAGAAACTGCTAGTATCAAATATCACTTTTACTTTTGGTTTTGAATTTCTTTGTTCTCTCTCTTTGTGTTAAGCTGTCATGGAAGAATGTTATGTAGTCTTATAGTGTTCAATAAATTGTTACCTGTTTGTGAATATTGGATTGTTATCATTGAATTTCTGGAAATATGGAAACTAGAATGAATTCGCAAACAATGTTTATTTGTGAAATTTTGAAAAAATTATCACAGCCACATTCAAACATTTTGTAACAATTTGAAGAAATGGAATCAGAACAAGCAGGCCTCACTTCGGATTATTCCGAAAATTTTCTGACCCATGACCAGTAAGAACGAGCTTCATGAAGACTACAAGAAACCATTTCAGATCATCAACAAGGAGTTCTAACAGGAATCTGTGTGCATTACAACACTTTGTGGAAGGAACTGCATGCACAGATGTGCAGCCGCATAAAAGCCAAACTTCTAGTTAAACAACAAGGCTGCCAGACTCTAGTGATGTTGAAGAACTTTTGTGAGTGACAAATCACAATATGCTCTGTTCCAGTTGGAAGGGCATGTTTGGATATGTTGAATGTCATGGCAGCACCTTTTACCTGAATGAATAGTTCCAACCGTGAAGTTTGGTAGTGGTGGAGCAATGGTGAAGGACATTTTTTATGGTATGGCTTAGGACCCTTGCATATGGATGAAGGTGTGACATGTCATGTCAGTTGAGGTCGCATGTGTAAGGCAGAAGTCTTATTCTGTGTATGTAAATAGGAGTTAGTTTAAGCTAATGGATACTTACTTTGTTGGAGGGTTTTTGTAGATCGTTTTTATGGTAAATAGGCTTAGTGTATGATAGTTGTATTTGTTGTGCGTTGTAAGAAACTTGTCTGTATTAGGTAAATTTTATGTTTTTGATTAGTTTTCTGTATTTTACTGAGATATTGTTGAGTGAATGAACGTTTCGTGTGTTGTTATCGTTGTAGTACGTGTGTTCCCTCGTTGTTGCGGTGTTTGTTGTTTTAAGCGTTTGTTGTGGGCTCCATCGGGGGCTGTCATTGTTGTGATAATTGCTTCGTAAAAAGAAGAGACAACCTCTGGCAGAGCATTGTTTTGTGTGTTTGCGAATGTCTTGAGCTAATTATAATGTTTTTTTGTTGCGTGGAGAGTTTTTTTTTGTTTTTTTTTTTACCAAAAATTTTCCCGTAGAGGGAGGTCGTATTGCAACGCCCCCGAGCTTGTTTTTAAACGTAATTGTATTTACTCATGTATTTGTAAAGCTCAGTTAGTATGATTAATGACATAATATTAGTTAATAGAGATACAGATATTACTAATTGAAACAGAAAAACTTAGAGATCGAGTAGAAACTGGTGCGAACGAGTGTGTAACGCGCAACAATGGAATGGCGTACTCGATGTTCGAAAATTTAAAGCTGCTGGTATTCTATGTGTACTGGTTGGTTCGTCAAGGACCCCTGCTATTGGAATTTGAGTGGAAGTAAGGTGCAACGAATTGGCGAGTACTTTTGTTGTTATTCTGTTTATGGGAACCGTACCTGATCCGACCATGCCTCGTGTTGAGAAGTTGTGTGTGTTGCTCTGAACTATCGCTTTTACCCGCTTAGAATATGATCGTTGTTTGCGCTCTAATTGAACGTGTTTGTTCTTGTGTGCTCTTTTAAATAGAAGCGTGTACAAACTATTGACTGTATTATTATGATCTTAAGTAATGTCTGTCGTACTACTTTTAAGTTGAGCATAGAGTATGAAATCGTTTTCGATGCCGTCATATGGTGTCTCTCGTTATTGAGCACAAATTGCGAAAATGAGGCAGTAGTTACGAGACGCAGAACGCCGGGACATCGACTAATGCATGAGTGCCAGCCAAGAGCCTGATGTCTAATCGCGTTGTTTACCCGGTTGAGTGTAGAGCCTGCTGAACGAGCACATTCAGAGCCGGCAAGGGGAGGTTTCTGTGTTTTTCCTCTTCTTACGGTATACAAAAGAAACACCGTGTGCATGATATGCGTTTTGTCAAGGAGTACTTATTGCGGAGGTTCTGAGTGTATCTTGATGAGCGGCCAGCCCCGCCTACAGCTACTGTCTTGTATGCCTGTGATAGGGCCATCCCTCGACCTGTGCTAGGTATCTCGAGCTTTGTGCTGTAGCACCATATGATCGCGACGTGGATGTACTTTAAGCTGCAATGAGCTCATAGAACTAGGTTAAATGCATGCTTGAACATAGGGCCCTTAATGAATCAAACGCAGCACACTGTAGTTTTAAATGTTTAAATTATTTTGTGAACTTTATTTTGTAAACGTTATAACAGTTGAATGGGAATAAAAATAGTAATCACACAACCCCGTATCCTTGTCAGCTTCCATTTAGGTCCCGAACACCTGACTTCATTCACTCCCCCGCGTATACCCTCAGAAGGTGGGCGTACGTCTTTGTATGGGAGGTGGTGAAGGTTACAAAGGCAATTTGAACTCTGAAGCTAAAAATGATATTTTAGTTAATCGAATGTTTCCTACGCTGTAGGAATTTTTTTACAATGAGGACTGTTACTTTCAGGATGATAATGCACCCATGTCACGTTTCAGCTTCTTGTCAGGCAGTGGCACACAGACATGAATGTCAATCACATTCTGTGGGCTGCATAGAGCCCTGATCTTAACCAACTGAACATTTATGGGACAAGTTGAAGTGTCAAGTGAGGCCAGGTAGCCATGTCTGAAATCCATTGCAGACATGGATAAATTTTTGCAGTAAGAAAATACCCAAATACTGGAAACTCTCTCAGAAGGGGATGACATTCACCATGCAGAGGTCCAACAAGATATTAATAAAATATCACTTTTCTCATACCTATACACTGTTCATTTCATTATATTTTGTTGGTTTGGTTTTTAATTCAATTGTGTTACAATATTTTACTACTAATAATTTTTTATTACTACTATTTATTGTTTTATTTTGCATTTTTCCAAATCATTTTTTCGTTCATTTCATTATTGTAGTGTGACATTCCATGTCAGTAGAAAATGAAATTATGGCAAGGAATTGAGCACGCTCCTTTCCAAGAGGATTTCTAGAGAGCGGGCTTGGGAGGCATCCTGGTACTGTTGTTTGTGTTTTTCTTTTTATTTAGATTGTACTTGCACATGGTATTAATTTAGGCAGTAATGTCCAATTGTCTAATTTTAATATTATCATTTTATTCTTTTTTTTTTCTTTTTTTTAAATTTATTTTGAGCGTAGGTATTGTTTCTCGGCTAGAGCTGAGGAAGAAAGCTTACCTCATCCGTGCGCTTTGTTGAGTGCTCAGCGGCACGTATTGCACTGTTGCTTTGAAAATTGTAGACAAAGCGTTAATAGTTTTTTTCGATTGTTGAAAATTGTAGACAAAGCGTTTTGTAATATTTATTCCGAGTATTCTTCTTGATACTCTTTCAATGGCTTTCGTTCTTACCAGGTGGATTGAGGAAGTGCAGCGGCATAGTCTTACATGCCCGCTAACCCTAATCGGGAAGCAGCTGCTGTTCGAAATTGAGCTTAAGACTTATGTTGCTTGAAATGTAAGCATTGCCCCTTGACTTCTTCCTAAGAACGAATGTCTTATGTTTACCGTAAATATTCTACTATAATGCGAAAAATTTTGGCCTGAAATAGCACCTAAATTTGTGGGACCGTATTATACAAGAGTATAAAATTAGCCCTACAATGACTGGGGGGGGGCGCGCGCAGCAAATGAACTTCAGGATGATGAAGTTCAAATGAAACTAGTGTATAATCAATGGTGTGCTGGAGCCGGCTCGCGCAAGCCGGTTGTTGAACTTCGTAATATTTTCCGAGCCATTTGTTGAATTTCAACAAAGACAAGAAAAATTATTATTATTATTATTTTTTATACATTAATTCATGTATACAGGATGTATCTGAATGGTCTGTACAAACTTGGAGGGGAGGTAGTATGGGTGATTCTAAGCAATAACTGAGATATGAACAGAAATAAAAATGCCGCCACCAAGATCAACAAGCTAATAACTCAAGTTCTGTAACATCTAGAAAGATGAATTTTGGTAAAACAACAGGGTACATAAAACTGTGGACTGTTAAAATTTGATAGAATTCCAATAAATAGTTTCCAAGTTACGCAGTCAAAATCGTAACACGTGCTGGTTAGTACTCGCATGTGAGCACGGGTTACGATGTTGAACGCGTAATTCTGAAACTACTGGTTGGAATTTGATCAATTTTTAACAATAGACACAGTTTTATGTACCCTGTTGTTTTACTAAAATTCATCTTTTTAGATCTTACAAAACTTGAGTTATTAACTTACTGATCTTGGTGGCGGCATTTTTATTTTTGTTCATATCTCAGTTAGCGTTCAAATTCGGACCCATGCTCATATGAACTTTTTTGCTTAGAATCACCCATACTACCTACTTTCCAAGTTTGTACAAACCGTTCAGATACATCCTGTATATTGTTAGGAGAAAAAACCCCAGAGATTTAGTCAAAAAATTCCATCGCATAATGTAACACTGCAACTGAGAGACAACCAAGGGGTCTGTCATACAGAAAATTCTTGTACACCATCCCACAAATCTTACAAATCTGTAAAAAAAAAAAAATCTCAAAAATTATTGCAGATTTGAAGTCTTATTTCTGATATCCGGTAACAACTTCCGGTTCCGGGCTGAAATATTTCAGTAACCACTTCCGGTTCCAATTGAGTAGTCGTGGAGCCGGTTGTTAAACATTTGTCAGCACACCACCGCATATAATATACATCACAGTACATTAATATACAGTATATACAATGTACAGTTCATTATATAGTATAGTAATTGACTTTTTATTTTAATTTTCCGTCGCCAAAGGTTAATATGAAAATAACTTGAAAACTGCGTCGATCTTATAATTTTCCTACTTAAATTTTATTAAATTAATACCTATTTATTATTGTTAACAGTAATCACTGACAAAAAATCTTTGGATATTGGTAAATATCACTTAATAAAATAAGGAAACTAACTTCGATGGAGATTTAAACTGGCTCACTTCGCATGCTGCCATTTTGAATAAATTAACGAACACTGCCACTCTCCCTTAATTTTCCCACTTAAATTTTATTAAATTAATATACATTTATTATTGTTAACAGTAATCACCTATAAAAAATGTTGGATATTTATAAATATCACTAAATAAAATAAAGAAACTAACTTAGAAGTTAGAAACACAGCTCACTTCACATGCCGCCATTTTGAATAAATTAACGAACATCTATACTCTTTTTCATCTCTACCTTTCATCTAGTTACCCTCAGGCACTAACCACTTTGCAGCGATAATACAGTGATAATACTAGAGGATTATCGGGTAACTTCAAAACCTGAACAAAAGATTTTGTACATTCGCGAAAAGTGAAAGAGATGCCTTCGTTTATTGTTTTTTTACATCGTATTATTATTATAAATAGTGTTGCTATTTTGTGTTAATATGCATTATTTATTAAAATACAAATTAATAAATAATAAAAAAATAAAATAAATAAATATTTCATCCGAAATTTCATCAACATTGAATTTCTGAAATAATACAAAAAAAATTTGTCAAGTTAATTTTGAAAGTAAAATAAATATAAAAACTTGCAGAGTTAATCTTAAAAATCAAATAAAATATTTTGCAGAGTTAATTTTAAAAATCAAATATAAAAGTTTGTCGATGTAATTTAAAAAAATAAATTACCGGTATAAATTATTTTCCGATTTTTTATTTGAAAAAATAAAATATAAATCACGAGCTAAAATAAAGTGCAAAAAGTTCGTCAATAAATTATTAAAAATTTATACTCTTAAAAATTTGTATTTTAATAAATAATGCATATTAACACAAAATAGTAACACTATTTATAATAATAATACGATGTAAAAAAAACAATAAACGAAAACATCTCTTTCACTTTTCGCGAATGTACAAAATCTTTTGTTCAGGTTTAGAAGTTAACCGATAATCCTCTAGTATTGTCACTGTATTATCGCTGCAAAGTGGTTATTGCCTGAGGGTAACCAAACGAAAGGTAGAAATGAAAAAGAGTATAAAAAGAAAGCCTGTGCCCTGAAAATTCATACATTGTTACATCATCATAAAAAGCCATTGTTAATCCTATTTCTACCAATAATAAGCCCTAAATTATGACAACCTATGGTCATGTAACGATGTATAAAATTTCAGTGCATAGGCTTTCTTTCTAGGAAGTGTTGTCAGAGACTATCAATAAGCCATTCTCCCTCTTCCCTGCAATGGAATTTTATAAACGTTTTTCACTTTCCTACAACGAACTCATGATGTTTTCCACTTTTTATGACCTGAAAAGCAGTGACTGGTAACAGCAATAGTAAAATAAAGAGGTTTTTTCCCCCCTTTCTTTTTTCTTTTTCTGTATATTCTTGCCTATTTTATTTCTCGTGACAAGTCAAAAATGGGGACTGCATTGTACAAACGGATAAAATTTTTACTGTTTTTTTGGGCTCTAAAAGTGGAATCGCATTATACAAGATGCGCATTATAGTAGAATATTTACAGTAATTTTGTTGCTGACTAAGGTGTTTTAGAATACTAAAAGTTTTCTTTGTTTATAATTCATATCTTCTAATTGGAACTCATGGGCTGGCGCTTACTGTGATTCGAAGGGAGCGACACATCATCGAGGAATGCAACAAGGTTCGCCATCGTGACCTGATGGACCTCTCATATCTCAAGAAAATTGTCGGGTGAATTTAAATAATTTTGCCTTGAACGCAGAAGAGAACTGTGTCTTGGTGAGTGTGTTATATATTTCTGTGGGGAACCATAGAGCAAAGGAGCTCACACTTGTCGTGTGTAGAGAAAAAGGGCGCCTAATTTTCAGTGGTGCTCATTGGCTGTTACCCTGAACATTCGGAGTCATGCCACCTGCCATGGTGTCGATGAACGACGATGGTTTTCATTGGTATTAAACTCACGAAATTCTTATGGTGTGCGGTGAAACAATAGGTCCCCTGTTGGACGTGGGAGGCCCATAACTATGAGGTGTTGAGCACATGACCATGTCTTAACTGTTAGTCAGTTTTGTCGGGTTCCTGAGTATCCGTTTTGTAGTGTAAAGATTTTGGGAACGCTTAGTAGCCAAATTTAGAATTTATATTTAAAGTAATTATGTAAATGAGTCATTCATTACTCACGTGCTTAATTGTTAATTGGGAATTCGGAATTTAAGATTTTATAAAGTTAAGAAGGATTTAGCATAAAGTAGAATATTTTAATTTAATTAGTTTTCTGCATGGGTTTAAGAATCGCTTATAAAGAACCACTTTTCACATTTGACAAAGAGGGAGAAAGTGAGATTCATGTTACATCGCATTGTTTTGGTTGCTGGACTCTTGTTCAAGGACCTAAAGAGTATCGCTAGAGTTAGACAAATAAATAAGAGACGAACATGAGAACAGGATATTGGATAGAAAGAAAGCGAGGAAGACAAAGCAAGAAATGAACTTTAGAATCTGAAGTAAGCAAAGAGACGACTGATGATCGCGTGAATGTTAAGATCTCGTTAGTATAGAAACAGAGTAGGAGTCTTCAAACCCTTGATTGACAAGGAGACTCACCTTTCTTTTGATGGGTGACCAGCGTTTTCGAACGTGTGATTGGCTATCGAAATCGAGTCTGTTTTGTCAGTAATTCTAAGTGGAAAAAGTAGTGAGTAGTGATTTAGCTTTCGTGTAAGCCCGGGGTTCGAGATGTCTTAGTTAATTCGGCACTCAACTGTGCATCTAACGATCCCAATTGAGGAACTCAAAAAGGTTAGGTTTAAGTCAGTTTCAGTTTAGTATTTTAATCATGTTAACACCGAAGTTTAGCTTAAATATCAATCGCGTCGAAGAGTCTTAGAAGGAGTAACCTTAGCCGAGAAATTGTTCCATAATGGGAGATACATATGTTACCGACCGTCCTCTGACAAGCAGACACCCCGAGCACGGAATTCGTTTCGCTGCCGACGAAGGACCTCATCGACGATCCATCTTCAAGCCATGTCCCTAGAGGAGACCCCACCATCGATGTCCTGGACCAAGAGCAGAGCCATAGCAAGCACACAGCGGACAGATTGAGAAGATACGGTAGAGCCAATACTCATTCATGTCTCAATTCTTTGATTACTATTCTAATTTCAAATACCATATTATTATCCCCTTATCTTACTCTAAACTGGGAACGGAACATTTACTCAATTACATAGTGGGAAAGACAGATACTCTTTAAATTGGAATATTAAGCTTATTCTTAGGAAAGCCTTATTTTATATTCCCTCTAAATTCTAATTGATTCAGATAGACCACATGTAATTGTTATATAAGTCTTAGAAACAATGCTTTATCTAATAACATCAGAAATTTAAGTTATTCACATTCAACTTGTTAAATTTCATTTGTACTTAATAATTACTAATTCAGTCATTCTAGTTTCACATTAAGATTTCATTTACGGGTAAACCTTTCTACATTTCGATTCACACTTTAAGTAAGGTTCATAAAAACTCATTCTGTTTTATGATCATTATTATTCAAGGAAAGTACCAATCATGACCTCGTAAATATTTATCTGTTCAGATCTTAAAAAATTGATGTTAATTATTATACACCATTCTAATTGATTGCCAAGTTATTACATGAAATTTATGTTTCCTTATCTCTAATTTACAATTCTCTTAATTGATACAACTTAATAAACTTTCATTGCTACAATCTGATTTATATACATTTTAGAGTGCCATAATTTGATATCCAATTATTTGAATTTCATTCTTAATATTTCTAACCATCTTTATTATCACTTTACCAAACGGTTATTGTTTTATATATCTTTTGTTGAATGTTTAATAAATATTATTTTAATTGTTAAATCCGCCTCAAGTGCCTAATTTCTCTCCTCATTGGCTGACCCTGGTAGCGGGAGGTTTCTAGTTATGTAAGAGGGATAAACATACTTAATAAATTTGTGAATATTATATTCACTGGCGCAGTCTTTTCTAATTTATTCAGGTTATTCATTTGACCACTTTCTATAAATATTATCCACCGGATCCTTACAGTAGTCATTGTAGCAAACGGAGGAGCCTGTTGTTATTGTGTGGCTCACCGTTGATGGCTGAGAATCAGGTTGCCTAGTAGTTCGACCAAGGGGGTGTCAGTGGTCCTCCCTGCTGTTGTGCTAATAAAAGGACCACGTGACACGCTTTTGGTGTCGCCTCGTATTGTGGTCAGGGTTGTTCAAGGATCACCTGCATGTTCGTCCCCTGTCCAACAGAGTAAGGGCATGTTGTGCTGCCATATGTGGATCGAGACTCATGCAGTCCCCAGTGTCTGAGAGTGGACATCTTTGAACACAATTAGGTCACTGGTGTGTCATTGGTTGGCCTATGAAGGTAAAAATTGTAACACTTTGTTCGGATTGATGTATAAATCGTAATATTGATAGAGTAAGCTCATGGGCTCAGTGCATAATAACTATCTGCTTTGTAGATTTTATTTTATTTTAATCATTAAAGTTTTTTGTGTTTATTCCCCAACCAAGTGTCAGGTGTCAGTTCACTTCCCAAGTTTCCAACTCTGCCACACCACCTTCTTGTGGCAGGCAAGCCTCAGAGTTGACATTGGTGTCAGTGCCCGCTGGGGTGGTTGGCCACAGTAGGGTAGAGTATCATTGTCACTAAGAATTTGTATTGGAGTTTAATAATGTGCATACATCTGTTCAGTGATATGTATACAAACAACAGAAGATAGGGAAACCACTAATCCACATAATAAATTTATTCTGATGAATACGTATTTCGGCAGCCAAGCTGCCTTCTTCAGCATCCAAAAGAAGCTATGATCAGAGAGACAAGCTGTTCTGATGGTGAGTAAGAACATTACAGGACTTATATAGGCACAAAGGCCAATCAAATTAATTATACATAAGAGAAATAACAAAATAGACTGAATTTACACAAAATAACTAACTAGCCAATGGAAAATTTTCAAGTAATGAAATCACCAGTTGGTTTACATCATTGGTTGTCTAAGGAAGTCGTCTCATTGGTTGTTGCTAGTGGGGCGAGTTTGAAATTTACACAGTTTGGCAATCGTCTTCAGATGGGACAGATCAAGAGGGCCATTATCATTGTTCAAGAGTTTGCCCGGTTCTTCTAGGTTGATCGCGTAGCTCTCCAGGAAGTTCAGTAAGTGCGGGTCCCTCGTGCTGTGGAGAATTTCAAAGTCGTCGAACCGATAATCATGTTTCCGGTCCAGGATGTGATCTGCGAATCTAGATATGCCGTATTTCCCATTCTTGATGCAAGAGAGGTGTTCTTTTACCCTGGTGCCCACTGCTCTCCGGGACTGCCCGTAGTAGACTGACTCACATTTAGCACATGGCAGTCGATATACTCTGGGTCTCAAGTCTACCGGAATCCCGTCTTTGGGGTTGCACAGTCTTCTGCTTAAGGTATCTGCACTTCGGTATGCAGCTTCCAGTCCAAATTCACGGGCGATTTTCGCCATTCCTCTGCTTAGGTGCTTGTTATATGGCAAGATAATACGTCCTTTGGTTTCTTTCTTGTTCTGTAGGGTCGTAATAACAACCAATGAGATGACTTCCTTAGACAACCAATGACGTACAACCAACCGGTGATTTCATTATTTGAAAATTTTCCATTGGCTAGTTAGTTATTTTGTGTAAATTCAGTCTACTTTGTAACTTCTCTTATGTATAATTAATTTTATTGGCCCCTTGTGCCTATATAAGTCCTTAATGTTCTTACTCACCATCAGAACAGCTTATCTCTCTGATCATAGCTTCCTCTGGAGCCGTGCGATGCTTAAAACATCGCGACATCGATGTTAGCATCGATGTCAAAAAAGCTGCTCGATGTTAACGAGAAAACATCGATGTCAGAGAAACCACTATTCTGCATAAATGAATTTATAAAATTAAAAATGCATATGTACATTTCTGAGATCTGGCTCCTTCTTCTCCTCTGTTGGCGTTAACAGTAAATAAACGAAATGTCTTCATTTTGAATAGTTTTCGGTATTTATTTTTAATGACAATTAAATGAAACAAAAATTCAATAATTATACAATAAGTAAAGCATTTAACGCAAATCACTGAGCTCTTCAACTGTTAGTGAACTTAAAATCAAATATTTTTCTGTAATTTTTTGGTTTTAGAGTGGAACGTTTAGCATTTATTAGATTTCCTGCTTTTGAAAAAAAGACGTTCTGCAGGTACTGAAGTACATGGAACAGATAATGCCTTTTTTGCTATCTGACAAACATGATAGTTGGAGTGCTGCATTTCACTCCATAGCTTTAATGGATCTGCTGTAGGTCATAAAGCAGGAATATCTAAGTATATTAATTAAGGTAAATAAAACTCCTTTAATTAAAAGAAAATAAATAAATTAAAATAAATAATATAAAACAATGAAAAAAGTCACCCAATGATAAAGTAAATGTTGAAGGACGAAAAAATCCCGAAAACGTTGTATATTTCAAGTTAATCATCTACATGTTACGAATCATCGAATTTTCGTCATAGACCTTCTTCTTCTGTAACTGTGTGCTTCCCTGTGTTCATATAACATTTCTTCACTAGACCTTCGTTTCTTCTGTGTTTCTTCTGCATTTCATCTAAGTTTCTCCACAAGACCTTTGTTTCATTTGTGTTTCGTCCTTCAACATTTACTTTATCATTGGGTGACTTTTTTCATTGTTTTATATTATTTATTTTAATTTATTTATTTTCTTTTAATTAAAGGAGTTTTATTTACCTTAATTAATATATTTTATCACAACTCCTACGTTTATATATCTAAGTATGCTTTAAAAATAGGTTGCAGACTTGTGCTCTGAAATTGCCTTTTAACTGCTATATCAGCATTCCTATATGACCACAAGTCACCTTCATCTGCATCCACACATGGAGCCAGAAACTGTGGACACAACTTGACAACATTATCTTGATTGATACAACATCACTATCAAGTAGATGGATCAATACATCATTGATGTTGTTGATTGCTTGAGAAGAACAAGACCTGCTCTTAAATCGTGGATCCAGGATGGCTGCTCTGCTATACATTAGATTTGCTTCCACATGTTTGAATCTAGCATAAATATTTTTTATGCACAGGTTCTTCAGTCTCTGGCCCACTTCAGTGCTTGGTGTATTTTTATCAAAGCTGTTAGATAAAACACTTAAAAAGACGCTATACGGAAGTACACCACACTATCCGACTATTGATTATAAAAAATAGAAAAAACATAGATGTCTACAAACTACTCGATGTCTTGGCATCGATGTACCTGAAAACATCGAGGTTCGATGTTGACATTGAATACATCGCACGGCTCTAGAATAAATTCGTTATGTGGATTAGTGGTTTCCCTGTCTTCTGTTGTTTGATGTCCATCCAAAGTTTCTGGCTCCTCATTTTTCGATATGTATATACTTATCTTTAAGAATATGTACAGCCATTTCTAGTTTGTTTTTTAACATGCAGAAACTGAAATGATAATTATAATCCTTTCAGACAGTTTTTGATTTGCTAATTTCTAAGTAATGGGGTCTATGCATGATTTTTACAAGTATGTTCAAATTATAGAACACGTCTCTTAGATAATACACAAAAATTTTTGCTTCTCAAATCTTCACCGTTTTTTTATAATTAATTTTTATAATTTGCTACTTAGCCCCACCCACTAAAATCAGCTCACATAAGGTCGCAAATCAGCTAACACGATCACGGCAGCCATAAATCATTGTTCTGCTCTTTCTCTGCCTCATACTTATCGATGATTGCATAGTAATCCAAATGTACATTTATGGTTTAATAAATTACGTTGTGGAAAAGAGGAAGGACCTCTCTCTCTTCTTGACTGTAAATATCCACAGTTTTGTTGCTATATATATTTAAATCACATGGAAAGTTTGCTTGACGACTTACCTAGCTTCTTTAAACCCATAGCCCTCAGCTACTGTAAAGCATTCATTGTATGGAAAAAACTCTGCCGCTATCAACCAATTTACTTTTACCAGGTTGTCTGATCTTACCTTCATCTGGTTTGACCATTTTCGTCTTCTTCTTCTTCTCTTCCTCCTCCTAACAGCTCTCATCTCTCTCTCGAGATACTAGCTGATTTCATTATACAGATTTTTAATGATGATACTTCCACAGAAATTGAATCTTTATTTACTAAATATGCATATGAGCTACATTAGAATACGCTTTTATACAGAAAGTATCAATATATGCAGGACAAACACAAACAACCATGCACGTGGTGGGACTCGAACCCATGACCCAGCGACTCAGAAGTCAGCATGTTAGCCATTTCGCCATCTGGGCGACCCATTTCCATCTGTAAATGCACTGTTAGTAGCTCGAATAACTTAAATAATGCGCACAACTCTGCAACTGCAAGCTTGTTAAAGGCCAAGCTTGGCATCAGTTGCTGATTAGCGACGTCACAACCAATCAGATGCATTCTTGGCCAAATGATAAAATTGAGCTATTAAAAAACATTTTTTTATTTATGAAAACAACTTCACAAAATTTTTACATTCCAATAAGTGATTATTGAAACTGTTTCTTTCATTTTTTATGAATTTTAAGCAAATTTAAAATTCATGCATAGACCACATTGCTCAGCAGTACAGAATATCTCTGAAATGCTCGAAGGTTTAATTTAAAATCACTCTTATTTAAGAAATTTAAAACTTCATACAAATTAACAAACCCTAACTGAAAAAGTAAATAAAGAACTTTAATCAACAGACAATATGGAACAACAATAATGCATTAAAGAACAGTCGAAAACAACACTCCAAAAAACGCGAAGGTCATGGGGTCAAATAGGCAGTAGCCAATGGAATGGTATTGGAGGGGTTATAGGAATATAATCATCCCTAACAATACAGAAGGTTGATTATGATCTATGGTAACAATTTGGAGGAGAAAGCTTACGAAGAATACCTTATTCTCCACCAAAGATCGTGTTCTATTTGGTGACCTGTTATGAGTGTTTAGACTGATGCAGATGTTTCGGCTCGAGTTACCAATACGAAGGAGTTATATGAGAAAATTCAGTCCCCAAAATACTTTATTAACAAAGTGATAGCCCAAATGGTAGAGGCATCGGCCATGATAGTCGAGGTTCCTGGTTCGAACCCAGGTCACAGAATTTTTCTTCCAATTTTCGATAGAAA
Source organism: Rhysida immarginata (assembly GCA_023313115.1). NCBI lineage: Eukaryota > Metazoa > Arthropoda > Chilopoda > Scolopendromorpha > Scolopendridae > Rhysida > Rhysida immarginata. The sequence continues at coordinate 566,676 of JAHWFO010047322.1, read as the reverse complement.
AATTAACACATCATGTTTGGAGATCATCTCCAGTCTATATTTATTTATTTAAAAGCAATGTATTTTTCCCTTTTCAATTTCTTTTCAAAAACCCTATCAACCCCAGGTGATTAAACAAAAACCCCTAACACTGAATCCAAAAAACAATATTCTTTTATTACAGATTTCTTTTTTCTATTAATCATTTAACTAAACTTACATATAGTATTTCCGTTTTTTGGAAGTAAAAAAAAAAAAAAATCAAAAAATAACAAATATCAAACAGAAATGGAATTACAATTTTAACAATTATTAATAAACTGCAACCAGTTCCTAGCACATTCTACTCGGGGCTTGGGTGCTTCTGTTGACCTCGAACATGGGATCGGTTCGCTTTTACACTGAAGTTCCAATGGTGGAAGGGGAAAATTAGGGCTTTATCCGCCCTGCAAATAGAAATGGTTACAAAAAGGTAAGAGAAAGTTCCATGGTTTTCATCCTGAAGACAACCACTGCACAAAATTCTAGTCTGATCTGTAACAAAGAAGGAATGACATGACCATTGCGGAAGAATATAAATCAAGAAATAGGTATTGTCGCTCCTCGGAATGAAGCAGAAAAGTAAAAAGAAAGCAATAAAATGAAAACAATTAAACTGAGCTAAAACTACTGGAAAAATTTAAAAAAAAAAAGTAAAAGCTTAAGTTAATAGAGTTAGTAAAAAAAGGGAGGAGACAATACTAGTTCTTTAATGAGAAGGTGCGTTCCAAATGGCTAGTTGAGTTCAGCTTGAAGCACATTTTTTGACTATCAGAGCAAGTAGGTTAACGTGAACGATAAGGTGCGGCGCTGGAAGACAATTCCACTTTGAAAAGGCAAATAAAACCATGGAGTTTCTTGATACCATAAATTAACATAAAATGTTGAACCAACCACCTAACATGAAGAAAAACCTGACACCCCTGGAAGGCGTCGCGTGCCCCTTTATTAAGGAGGGACACGGTAACCTCTGAAAATTAATTATGACGCAATTGGGTTCGAGAGTACAATCCTAGTTTCAACTTGGATGAAAGTCATTTCTAAGCCAGGGTGTCTACAGAGTTTCTGAATGTCAGTTTAGTGACTTTTTGGGGACCTCTTAAAAAATTTCATGACCTAATTTTATTATTTTTAACGTCAAAAAAAACCTTTTTAAGAATTTTTCCCACACAGGAATGAGCAGATTTTTTCCATGAGCAAATTTTAATTCTGCGACTTGGAATTTTCGTGACCCATTTTCTAATTTCGCTACTTTTTTGTGACTTTCGTGACCATTTTCCCATTTCGTGACTTTTTCGGGACTTTCGTGACCTGTAGATACCCTGTAAGCTTATAAATGGCTTTGATGAAAATAAACAGAACGATTAAAAACAATGTTTGTGTATTTGATATGGCTAAGAAGTTTCAATATACCGAAAGATGATAAAATAAGGAGAATTTGAGTATCTACTTTGTCTATGTGCTCCTTTGAAATATTAGGACGGGAGAAGGGGTGAATAAATTTTTCCTTTGCGATATAATCATTTTTATATTTAATTATATTTCGTTTAGAAAAATAACAAACTGTTTTGGTAACTGCTTATAATCAAACTATATTTATTTTACTAGTAAATTTTTCCGTGTATTTTATTCTACTTAAAACATTTTTTTTTATTTTTTGGTTGAACGATTTCCATTATAATAACGATGCTCGGCAGACAGGTAACGATCCAAATGTTATATCATGGTTATTAGAAGTTAGTTTTAGTTATTTAGAACTTAGAAGTACTCGCCTCTGAAGTTAGCCTCTAATAACCAAGGTTATATTAATAGGAAAATATGACAGATTTAGATATCGGAGATGCTTGCTTTTTTATTTTTTGCACGCAAGCATTTACATATGATATCAAAAATCCCTTATTAAGATGAAGTAAATTAATTCTTTTTTCCTCTTTTTTTTTTTTTTTTTCTTCATCTGTGAAATGTACAGCTTACTGAGTGAGTGAGCAGTTTCGGAATATGTTAATCTGCGCCTCCACAGTTTCTTGCGCACCTCCTCGCCTTAGCGCTGCAGAGTCAAAATTACCGAATAAGCTGAGAGTAATAAAATGCTCGAATGGCTTGTAGGAGGTTGCTCACTTGGTCCATACGCGGCTATAAACAAAACATCGACATCAAGGCAATTTTTTAAAATGTTTCATCCTTACAAATATTTAAGTAGTCACCTGGAATTATGTATAAGTATTTTATTTGCATAAACACTGTAAATTAGAATTAAAATGTTGAATAAAATTTCCATAACAATCGTGCATCTATTAGATAATTTTTTTATGCAATTTTTTTTTCCGAACTAACTTTTTTTTTAATTTTTATCACCGGTGCATACATATAGGGTTATCTATTATTTGTAAATTCAACCTTTCAATGTGATCAAATTCATTTTCATAAACGATTTTCCCCAGCAAACCTATTACAAGTGTACATGTGGGTATTGTCTCATGCAAAGATTTCAAACAAATTTCACCTTTGACGTCACACCCCGATTCAAGATGGCGACGGCGATTGTTCATTTTCGCGCCGAAAAATTCTTTTATTGTATAAAAATAATGAAAATTAAAAAAAATGAAGTGTGTTGCAATGTTCAGCAGTTCATAAAGAATATATTTAGCGAAAAAAAATTTTTGATGTCAGTTGCCCTTTAAAGAACAGTCTATCGTTACAGCCCATCTTGTCAGGCTGCCTTCGTATCCCATCAGGTAGGTCGCTTACAGCACCTTTGATGCCACCCAGATCAAAAAAAAACAAAAAAAAAACAAAAAAACTTCTGACCAAGAGGGGAAAAAAATTAAATTTTTTGCTTTCGCCAAGAGCTTTCACAACATGAGGCAGGGGCACATGCCAGCTAGTCACGCGGCTGACAATTTATATATCACGCTATTGGGTTTTTTATGACTTTACATCTTAAGTAACACTACTTTACTTAATCACATAGACATAAAATTATTACAATAATCTTTTTTCAGGACTAGGCTTATTGATCATATGCACGAGACCCAAAATTCCACGTTTCAGTAGTTCTAAATTTAAAGAAAATAACAGTTTACAATATTAGGACTTTTCTCTACAAACCGGGTAATTAACTTTGAGAGGAAAAAAAAAAAAAATGCTACGATATTATTTAAGCCGTTGAATGGTCAATTCTTGTTGTATAATTATCCATATTTTCTGAGCGCCCGAGATACCTAAAAAAAAAGCGCATTTCCTAACATAAATAAATTTTTATATGTTCAAAAGACAGCCTGTCAGTAATAGCTAATGCTGAAACCAGCTCAGCAAAAACATCATTCTTAATATTGTCTTTACTTGTCAGCTAATAGAGAAGCAAAGAAGATGAATTTCTATTTTCTGTCATTGAAATCTAGAATAGTGTTATTTATTAAGAAAAGTCTGAAAATTTTTTGGACACATAATATGACCCTGATTGTGGACTATTGCCCTGCACTATAACCTCATGATAAAAATCCTGCAACATTCGATTTTGTGCGCGCGCTTCTACATTTAAGTGATAGTTATAAAATATATGTTAGGCTTACGACTTTGAAACTATACTTAATGGATTCTATGACTATTGTTACATAGGGAAAAAAATTAAAAAGAAAAATAAACATTTTATTTCTTACAAATTTAGAAGAAATGAAAAAGCAGGTGTGTGACAAAAGTCCTGTAACACTGCAATTAATAATGATTTTACGCAATAATAATATTAATTCTTATCATTAAACAACTCTTTAAAATATTACTTACCCCACAAAATGATAATGGAATCACCTTGTTTGCATAGAAAGTTTTTTATGACCAATTAACTCGTAAGGGCATTGATTTTCACCATGGCTAAGACATGCCTGCCTGTGTCGAGCGAGATTAGAAAATAATTATTGAAAAATGTCACCAAGGCATCTCGAATTGTGATATAGCAAAGTTTGTCGGTATTCATCGTTCAACTGTTGGAAGAATTATTAAGACTTACGAAGAAACTGGGAAAAGTGATGTGAGAGTGCGGCCGGGTCGTCTCAGAAAGCCCAAAACAATGTACTAAGGAGTATTGTGAAAACCACTAGAACGAGGACTGCTGCCATGATAACTCAAGAATGGTCCAGCATCATTAAAGTAAATTTGTCCGAAAGATTGACAAGACGACGTCTCGCAGAAATGAAGTATGGCTTTCGAGTCGCAAAGAAGAAACCACTCCTTACGGCTAAAATGATGAAAAAAGAATGAATTGGTGTTACAAATAATGCAGCTGGACCGTTGAACAATGGCGACGAGTAATTTTCAGTGATGAAACCAGAGTTTGCTTGTTTCAGGATGGAAGAAGAAAGTTCTCCGTAAAAAGGGGGAAAAATTGCTGCCAAACTGCATTTCCAAGACAGTGAAATTTGCCCCTGGACTCATGTTATAAGGAACTTTGACAGCTGCAGGACTAGGAAGCTTGACTATTATCGACAAAAATGTAACATCATCAGTTTACTTTAACGTTATAGATGAACATCTATTGCCTACTGCTGATTATTACTTTCCTGATGGACAGAACATTTATCAGCAAGATCCCACACAGCCAAGATAACCAAACGGTACTTTGAAGACATGGAAATTGAAGTTATGGACTGGCCTGGAAACTCTCCAAGCCTAAATCCCATTGAAAGGATGTGGGATATAACAAAGAAAAAAATTAAGCCAACCTTCCCAAAGTCCATCGACAAAATGAAATCCAAAGCGTTTCATGCTTGGTCAGAAATTTCTGAACATGAATGACAGGCACTTGTGGACTCAATGCCTAAGCGAATCGAAGCGGTACTTAAAGCAAAGGGTGGTTCTACTCATTATTAATTACAGTGTTGCAGGACTTTTCTCACAAGATTGACGTGTTGCAGAACTTTTCTCACACACCTGCTTTTTCATTTCTTCTAAGTTTGTAAGAAATAAAATGTTTATTTTTCCTGCTTATATTTTTTCCTATCTAACAACAGTTGTAGAATCCATTCAATATAATTTCAATGTCGTAAGCCTAATATATATTTTATAACTATCGCTTAAATGTAGAAGCACGCGCACAAAATCGAATGTTGCAGGATTTTTGTTATGAGGTTGTATATCTTTCACTGTAGAAGAGATATCTGTAGAACAGTGAGGCTGATGTTGTTCCATTCTTGTTTGCAAGCTTTCCAGAGACCTTTAATGGTTTTGGATGGCTTCGCGCAAGAGATTGTTTCAATAATCCAAATCCAGAGAACTCAATCGGGGATGCATCTGGTGACTTAACAGGGATATCATGAAAGGGTATAGTATGAAATCCAGTTTCATCTCCCAAATCTTCTTCTATCTATATACAGGGTCTTTATAATTAAAGTTCTATTTTGACAAGGACATAAAACAAAAACTACTGGACTAAAAGCTATAATACTTGGTAATATTATACAAGAGGGCATGGGAAGTTCATACCCACCAAAAAAAAAATTAGTTCAAAAGGTCACCACCAGCATGGAATGGCGCTCTATGCAATATTCATATACGAAATTAGACACAGTAATCCGGTTTAACCTGGAGGCCACATTCAACATGTAACTAATTTTAGTAACGATTAAAGACTTGTTAACCTGTGTCTTCGTGTCTAATTTCGTATACGAATATTGCATAGAGCGCCATTCCATGCTGGTGGTGACCTTTTGAACTAATTTTTTTTTGATGGGTATGAACTTCCCATGCCCTCTTGTATAATATTACCAAGTATTATAGCTTTTGGTCCAGTAGTTTTTTTTTATGGCCATGTCAAAATGGAACTTTAATTATAAAGACCCTGTATATAAAGAAGGATGTTTGTGGGTGGGTGGGTTTGTTTGTTTCTTATACAACTCTACAGTTTTATTCCGATCTTGATGAAATTTTGCATACTTGACCTTCAAAGCATGAAGAAGATCACTGTCTACCTCAGATTTCGAAAAAATAATAATTATTGATAAAGAAAAAATCGATATTCAAGGTTATGGCAAGGCATAGTAATGAGAAATACCTCATGACCAACAATGCAAGGCATAGTTTGTGCAACAATACTTATCAACAATGGTATTAACACACAATTCATAAACACTCTGCACGGAGCAACAATATATATCTCATGACCAACAATGCAAGGCCCATCCATTGTTAGCCTTTAAAAAATTTTTTTTCGAATTTTAATTAAGAATTTTTACTGTATTAATTCTAAGCGTTCTCATGTGTTTATTGCAAAATTTAATCAAAAAAAAAAAAAAAAGTCCGAGCCACGCCGGGGTTATCACCTAACTTATTTGGTAGCACATCAGATCCAAACATTTCATAAAAATACATTTTGACTATTTTCTGTGTGAATGTGAATATTTTGGAAACTGAGATGATGATAATGCGATGATTGAACGTTCGTTTCCAATAATTATTAATAATCAGCATAAAATGACGATGCAGTGACAGACCATAAATAAGACAGCATCTACTGAAGAGGAAAAGGAGTCACACGTGTCTCCCTTGAACTCGCTATCAAACATCCACGACTAGCAAAAAATTATGTGCCTGGAAAGGAAAGAGAAAGAACGAGTATTGGTAAGAGAAACTCTGGAGCTAAAGTAGAAAAATCTATACGGGCATAGGAAACATCTGAACAATGGGAGTTTCGAATACAGCAAGAGGATATAAGAGCTACGTCAAGGGCAAGAAAAACTTGGGTCTAAAGTATCCGGTGATGTTCCCCAGTGTGAAGATGGATATCAATGGGTAAATAAAGTCCCAGCACATTCAAATGGTACCGTCCGAATGCACAGCACATTCTCCAATCACATAATCTTGCATATCAGGTTGGCACGACATTGCCGTTGTTAGTTTGGAACATTCTGTAAGGGTGAAGGTTTTTTTCCACTCTACGTTTTATGCTGTGGCTCTGTCGATTTTCGTTTGGGGCTATGGGTTTATTAATAAAAAATGTTCACCACATCATCCTCTACATATCCTTAAATTTGTGAAACGTCGTCCATTTACACCCTGTATAGATAGATATGATTTAAAATTTCCCTCAACGTTCATATTTTTAAACCATTTTTTAAATTGATTTTTAACATTTTGCGAGTTACAAAAATCACATTTTTATTGTCGAAACACGAATAGGATTATGGAATCCCTTCACATCGATCCACGGGACCGAAATCATAGGATTGGAGGTTGAAACAGTTTGAATGGTTCAAACTACCGCGACTAGCGATTAGTTGCCTTGTTTTCAGTCGGACATTGGAGTCGGAACTGAAAATCAGAGGAGTAGAATATCGGTTTCCATAGGCTCGACTCAGTCAGATACGATTATCATAGGACCAGACCTGAAATTGGAGCTATGGGAACCAGGCTTTATCCCTCAACATTTTATTAATGATAATTTAAGCATGAAAGCTTACTGAGGAACACTTCCTCTCACGGATGAAGCTGTTTGTTTTGACAGTAAGCGACCGCAGGAAATCACTGCACATGAATACAAAAGGCTCGACTTGTCAGTGCGGAGGATAAAAAAAAAAGCACAAGGAGTAACGCAATAAATAGCTCGTCACGGCTACCAACTAAACTAATGCAGTTAATTAAAATTTTAAATGAAGGTACTTAGCAGTTTAATTAAAATGTTTAGGCTTCATATCACTCACGCCACAATGATAAGCTCCGAAGAATACTTAAGCCCAACATTGTTGGCATTTATTGGTTTCAGTTGTGACATTTCATGTCGGCTTGGGATACCACATGTGCCTGGCGGGAACGTTTGGGAGTAATGAAAGATTGTGTTTGAGTTCGTAATGTTCGAGTTTGGGGGGAGGTGTTCGCCTACCTTGTGTGTAGGGTCTCCCGGGGGCCAGTTGGTGCGTCGTCATTCTGTGTAGGGGTTGTCATTTTAATTGTATTTGTGTGTGGCGTCGGGTTAAAAGGGTTTTTTTCTTGTTTAATTAGTAAATTATTGTATATTATTAGTGTAGCTTCGGCATTAATTGTTGGTTGCCGATTGTGTTGCAGCGTCAGTTAATTGTTCTTTTGTTTGTTGGAAGCTGGTATTGTTTCCAGCCTTCGGTGAAAATTCTCCCGGCTTCCAGCAGGCAATTGTTGCGTTATATTTGGAGATTTTTCTCTTTTGTTCGTAAAATTTAAATATTCTGTGTTGATGTTTTTTTTGCTTTTTTACTCACTTTCTAGCTGATTTTCGGGCAGAGCAAGCGGCGACCTGGGTTTGCAGCTGAAGAATGCAATGCATGTGGCCCTAAAGTCAGCTTTTATGCATTTTGTGCATTATATTTCTTAATTAACGTTGTTCATTATACTTATCAATCATAATTAAGGTTTAAATTGTTTTAACAAAGGCGCAAAACGTGCGCATAGTCTGGTGAACGACGGGCAAGTCTACTGCCTCTAGAGAGCAATGGCGGCGTTCTTTCGAACGTAATGTTTGACTTTTAAATTAGCCAGTATGAAGGGCAAATCATCCTTGAAAACGTCATGGCAGAGCGTGTTTAAGTGTGTGATAATCCCGTATTGAAAAGGACGTATTTGGTGAGCTACAACTTTTAAATATTCTTTGCCGCGCGGAAGGACCTAACGAGCTGCGAACAATTTGTGTTGATGTAGTGTGAAAGCTCCCATATATCTTCTATTCTTCAACATTAACATATCATCCCGAGAAACCTGTAATCGACAAGTTAATGCCCAGCTTAACGTATAAAGAACAGTTTTTTACTGTCTTGATTTATGCGTAGTAGCTAGGTTATGCTGCGTTTTAACAGGGTTGCGTTAATGACTCGGCCAGAAACATATGTATCATAGTTTAAGCAGCTTATTTTCATAAGTTCATACACTAGCAGGAAGTATCAGTTCGTGTGCTACGTGTACAGACAACTAAAAAGCTCATTTGGTAGGAGAATGATACTGAAACGCAATACAGCGTGTACTGTATAGGCGAAAACTCTGATTATTGCGGCTGCTGTTGGCATTCCCGCTGAAGCATGTTGATTGCATTGAGGGGCTCGCCAGCGGGAGGTTTCTGTGCTCTTCCTCTCACCTGTTGATAAAAGGAGCACATTACGCGTTTATGCATGTCTCTTGGAATATTTGTGCGGGAGCCCCTGGTGAGGGTTGCTAAGTGGATAGGTACACCTCGGTAGCACTAATCATTTCTCCAAATCCAATTTCAAGTGTTGGTCTAGTACATAGTACACTGAAAGCGAACTGATGCCTTGTATGGTAATGGAAGCGTTTACGTTGTCAGTAAGGAGGTAGGAAGTGGATAGCTTTTGCTTGCCACTTTGAGGGGCCCCTCAGGTTACCGACCTTGCGCGCCTGATATATCACTAGCCCGTATGTTAATTTTGTGTAATTTATAAAGGGAAAATAAATGTTTTGAATGTACCCATAATACCAGTGTCAAGTCTTGATTTCCGATTAGTCCAGGTCCCGAACCCCTGACCTGTCTACCCCTTTGGTCGCCGGATTTAATAACATATTAAACTTAAGGGCGGGGGGTGGCACGTCACACAGTGCAGTGATGGCTACAGAAACAAAGGGCAGCATGGCGAACTCGAAGGCAATGGGGCACTGAATGTCTGAAAGGGGCACTGAAAGCAGCTAAATTCTTGCTTTAAAGTTAATAAAAGTACATGGGCATTTCGGTGACCTACATTTATATTTTTAAGGCATAATGCTAACTTCAGAATCTGTATGTGATTAGGGCACGTTAAGGCTTTCTAATTTCTTCTGGGCTAATCTCTTCCTTGCACGAATACAAAAGGCTCGACTTGTCAGCACGGAGGATAAAAAAAGCACAAGGAGTAACACGATAAACAGCTCGTCATGGCTACCAACAAAACTGATGCAGTTAGTTAATATTTTAAATGAATGTACAGGGTGTTCCAGATAACTACGGAGTAGTATAATGGGAAACCTACCTGCCTGATTGCAGGGGCCGGCTTGACATCAAATGCTCAATTGCAGGCAGCGTGGCGGGGTCAAGGGACACCATGGCGCTGCGCCACGCATTGACAACGCAATCAGAGAAAACCGTCGCGTTTCCTTGAAAGAAGTGAGTGAAACGTTTCGCATATTCTATGGATGTGGTGCATGAGAAGCTTGGATACCGCAAAGTCTGTTCGCGCTGGATTCCAAAAAGTCTGACATCAGAACAAACCTAGCGGCATCACTGCAGTGTCTTGCGTTTGTTCAGTGCTGAGGGGCAGCATGGGTGGGCCGAGAGGCAACATGGCGGGGCAAGGGGCAGCATGGCGCTGCGCCATGCTGATTTTGCCTAGCGGCATCACTGGATAGATGTAAGTTTTATCATTCTGCTGTGAGCTAACCCTCATAGAGACTGTAACAGTTCCTTTTCTTTTCTGCGATGTGGTCGTGGTCTCTTGTGATGCTTTTCCAGTTACAAATCTTTATTATTTTAATTACGGGAGACTGTAAAGTTCCTACAATGTTTGTGATCTCCCCTTTGGGTTGTTGGATTTTCAAGCTGCTTGACCTTTCAAATGATCTGTGGTGTTGGGCTTTTGGGAACTCGAGGATTTTGCTGTTTCTGCTCAGTTAGAATTAACCCATCCCTGAATTTTCCTTTTCTATTCAGTACTGCTGATATGCCTTTCTTTGAAACAGAGAAATTTTGTGCTTTACATGTGCTAATTATTGCAGAATAATTAATTAGTGTCAAAAAGGGCAGTAACGTACCCTTCCCAGTAAGGTCCAATTTTCGGAGAAATTTTTTTCATGACATTTACTGCTTTCGAACGAAACACAACAATGTGGATATAATAGTATCATTTTATGTGCTTTCTGTCAAGTACACATGCACATGACTTGCAGCATTCATGCAATACATCGTTACCAAAGATCGTAATCAAACTGCTGTTTACAGCTCTCATAACAAGCTCATGCTGTTTACAAGGGTTTTACATGATTTTAGGGTGGTGAATCCCATTCCATTAATCTCAACTTAGCACCAGTAGGGCTATGATTAGGGAAATACATGGTTTACATCCTTTTCTAAAAGCTAAATAGCCTGCAACCCCCCCTCCCACCTTATATTTGAATAAAAAAGGGACTTTGTTCCATGTGCTTTGGGTCTGAGAAAATATTGATTTCATTATTGGCTATTTCGTGCCTTTAAGTACGAGGCTCAGTCAAACAAAAACCGGAAAATCGCTGTAGAAAATCGAAAACTGCTCCCATTATGATCAGACCTAGTACGCGTGGACTCTCCTGCCATCAATTGCCGTTGGTCCCGCATCCCCACATGACCCAGTGGCGCCATATGGGCGTTTCCAATATGGCGGCTCCTCTGTTGGAATGCACTAAAGAAAAGCATCGTGGAGTGATCAGTTTCCTACACAATGAAGGCACGAAACAAATAGAAATCCATCGACGCATATTGGGACAGTATGATGCTGCATGTGTATTGCAGACTCAGGTGTAGGAATGGTGTAAGAAATTCAGCAGCGGCACAACAATTTTGGTGGACGAAGAAGCCAAAAAAGTTCTGCAGCCAGCCATCCGCAGGAAAGGTGATGCTGATCTTGTTCTGGGACCACAAGGATCCCATAGTGGAACATTACATGGATACGGTCAAGACGGTAACCAATGCCACCTATAGTGAATTGGTGCGTCACATTCTGAAACCTGCTATACGTACCAAGCGCCGCGGGCTCCTCTCAACAGGCGTTCTCATCCAGCATGACAAGATGCTACCGTGGCGACTATCCAGGACTTGCATCTGGAGTGCTTTCCCCATCCTCCTTACTCTCCCGACCTCACGCCCTCCGACTATCCAGGACTCCTTAGGTGGCCACAAGTTCGCGACCGACACAGAGGTGAAACAGGCAGTGCATGAGTGGCTGCACGTGCAGCTAAAAGATTTTTTTTTCTCCCGACTCGGTGGCAAAAATGCACCGAAAAGCAGGGGGACTACACTGAAAAATAGTGTGCTTGTTCCAACTCTGTCTGTAATAAAGGCGCTGTAAAAAAATATTTCCGGTTTTCATTTGATTGACCCACATATATGTACATGCATATAATGTGCTTATATACAGGGTGACGAAAAAGAAATGGTAGGTAATGATACACATAATAGATCATGGTATAGTGATGCATTTGGTTGTTCCTATGAACATGGAATCAGAACTCCGCCATTTTAGAGATATGGGGGAGAGAAAAGCGGGTTGCTTCCATAGCAAGGTGGCTTCCTGGCATACAGGGAAATATCGTCGCACACTGGAAATACATAATGGACAAGTCCATAGTAAATGCAAATGCAGTTGCAATGTTGTCTTCATTCAGTTTCTGTTAGTCACACAACTGTCCATACACCACAACTGTCCATACACACACAACTGTCCATACACCTTTTGAAATTAAGAGGGTGTGCACTGAACGATTCTACGTGTGATCGCACGATGTACCACTTCACACATGAAGAACTGGCTGACATGCATTTGGTTCTGTTAATGGCAACAGTGCAGCAGCTCAACGGTTTGAATCGAGCAATTGATTCGTTACTTCACAGATGCGATCTCTGAATTCAGACTAGTGGACGTAATTTTGAGCACCTTTTGTAATAGACAGGTGGATTAAATTGTCTTTTCTCCTGGACGTACGAGTATGTCCTGTTTGTTTGTCTTATGTAGCGCGGTAGCCTTTCTCTGTATGCCAGGAAGCCATCTTGCTGGGGAAGCAACCCACTTTTCTCTCCCCCATATCTCTAAAATGGGGGAGTTCCGACACCATGTTCATAGGGACAAAATCATGGCCTTCTAGAAACTACCAGGCCTGAACATATAAAAGATAAAACATTGTTACATTGAAGTGGTGGTGCTATTACAGAAGTTAGTTCAACGTCACAATCTTAGTGCTTCAACAATACATTATTGACGTTATATTCAGGCCTGGTAGTTTCTAGGAGGCCGTGACAAAATGCATCACTATACCATGATTTATTATGTATATCTTTAACTACCATTTGTTTTTCGTCGTCCTGTATACAGAGTGTTTCATAATTGGTGTCCCGTCTTTAGGTCCAAATAACGACTCAAAGGGAACAGATTGGGGGGAAATGAATATTGATTATTTGGTTTTAATGTCCCCTAATTCAGAACAAAAACATTTCACGTCCCTGGGGGTGAAGGGGTAAATTTTGAAAATTTTAATTTTGTAGGGGTAGGGGTTAGACCCCATGTGTTATTTAGAAAGTTGCACAGCATCATATCATATAAAAAAACCCGGTGAAAAAATCTCATCCCCTGCCCTTTATCGAGTGGCTAAAGTGAAAGGTTTCTAATGAGTTTTTCTGTTTTGTCTACATTAGCTAGCCATACCTTTCACTTTACCCACTCGATAAAGGGCAGGGGATGAGATTTTTTCACCGAGTTTTTTGCTAAACCCACATTTTACATGATGCTCTACAACTTTCTAAATGACACATGGGGTCTAACCCCTACCCCTACAAAATTAAAATTTTCAAAATTTACCCCTTCACCCCCAGGGCCGCGAAATGTTTTTATTCTGAATTAGGGGACATTAAAACCAAATAATCAATATTCATTTTCCCCCAATCTGTTCCCCTTGAGCCGTTATTTGGACCTAAAGACGGGATACCAATTATGAAACACCCTGTATACTGAGTGCTTTTGAAAAGGATGTCGTGAGATACCTAGCGATGTTCTGCACCTTAAAATAAACACAAGTTTCCTCATACGTTTTGTCGAAATTGCTTTCCTTAAAGGAGTAAATGCCTCGTGAAGTTTGGTTAAAGTCCACCTATAACATAAACAAAATCGCATGAAAAAAGTAAACACTACCACGCGTTCCATTAATTGGTTTCTGCGAATTACCTGTGCACTAATGTGTTGGCCCTAAACTCAACCACTCTCACGGGAAAGACAAATTAATGTAGCAGTTTATGATTTGAAGAGTCCCATGAATTAGGGAACATTGTAATTCAGGTGTAATTTTTATTCGGAAAAAACGTGACACCCTTGAGGAACGTTACATTTCTCCATGGGTGTACCACATGTTCAGATACATGACCATTCATATACTGTACAGACACATTTTGTACTGTGAAACGTGAGCCTGAAAATGGAGGGTGATTACACCTTTATTGAACTGGCGGATATGCATTTGTCTTACGGATGTGCGAATGGAAATGCTCACGAAGCCCCGTGTTTGTATCATGACTCATTCCCTCAACGGCAACTACCATGCAGCAGTGTTGATTAACTTAGCTTCCCTATAACTCCGCTTGCAGTGAACTGAACCCTCTATGTGTTCTGCACGGAACCACTGGGGACCAATATCGACAATTTCCGTGACCCGCTCATCAGCCAACCTCACAGGGGCACCCACATTTGATGCCATTTTTGTCGTCAACGGTGGAGTTTCAGACCCATGTTGATAGGACATTTATTTCTTATTTGGCCATGGGGAGTACGCATGCGAAGGATTTCAGATTCACCCTGTATATATGGTGAAAGATGGCACCTACGAAGGATGTACTCATGTGAGCTCAGTTAGCTCACCGAGCTGACTAAGGCTGTCTTTGATATGATTTATTCTCAGTGTTTTATTCTATATCATGTGTGCAGCTCGTTTAGTTAAATGCGTTAGACATTTGCAAGATTTATCTCGAATCATGTAGCTGGTCTATTAATTACCGTTAATATTCTACTATAATGCAAAAAATTTTGACCTGAAAAACCACCTAAATTTCTGGGATTGCATCATACAAGAGGGAAAAATTAGCACTACAACAGCTGGGAAGGGGGGGGGGGGGTCTGACGAACTTCAAAAGAAATAGTGTACAACAATGAATATATTGCTATAATATTATAGTGCATTATGCCAAAAGCCAACGGGGAGGGGGGGTAAAAACGAACTGATGAATTTCAAACGAAAACTAGCATAAAATATTTAATATACTGGCATATTATAGAAGTATATTATGTAGTATATAGAATATATAGCACATTAATTCCCTTTTTTTCTCAATTTTTCATCCCCAAAAGCTAATGCAAAAGTGAATTCTCAAAAAAGAGATGGCGACGCCATTGGGGAAAAAATCACTGTGATCACGTTTTACTTATTATAATTTCTCTTGCTGCCGTTTATTGATAATAATTGAACAATACAGGCATGACATTAAATAAATTTGTAACAATAAAGATGAAGAGTGAAATAAATTTTCGATCCCAGTAAAAATTTTTAACAGCCACTAAGTTCTGTCTCCTGAAATAGTTCAAAAACGTTTTATAAAGTTCACACGAATATTTATTACAGTACTTAATGCATGAATACATAATGTGTACTTTAATAATTTCAAAAAATGAACATACAATAAAAGTACACGTAATCTACCATAACCGTATCATTTTTGTCTTCTTAAAAATTAAATAACCTTTAATCATTTGTATTATAACTTTTTTTTATTATAAACTTCTATAATAAACCACCATCTGTACTGTATTAAGGAACTTTTTGAAGAATCAGGTGATAATGAATCAGATTTTGAAGTTTTTTAATTGTATACATCCAGGTTATTCATTTTTCAATACAGATTTTTTTCTGTACATTCTTGCATATTTTATTTCTCCTAAGTTAGCGACGTATCAAAAAATGGAGATCGCATTATACAAGAGGGTAAAATTTTTACTGGTATTTTGGCCTCTGAAAATGGGATCGCATTATACAAGATATCGCATTATAGTAGAATACTAACGGTATATTCTACAACTTTGCTAGTTACACTCTATGAAACTGTTTTCCTGAATTGTGTGTTGGTTCCTGCGAGTATTTCATTTATTGTGTTCATTCAAACTCGTCTTTTTCCCTTTTGTGATGCCTAAACTATCTGATAAAGCCGTAATGTCTACCTCCACTCGTACTAAGCAAGTGTTGGGCTTGCCCTGTAAAATGTCAGACGAGTCGACCATGAGTGTTGTGGAGGAGGCGGTGGCCTCTTGCCTTAGCCAGTTTTCCATTTAGCGACTCTTTGGCGTTTGTTAGGCGTCTGCGTTTTCTTGGGGTATTTTTGAAAAATGCACTCGTTTTCCTATTAGCGTCTGTTAGGCATCTGTCAGCCGTCAGTCATGCGTCTTTTCAAGATCTGGCATGGCTAGATTTTTATGCATTTTTTCAGGCGTCATTTCTGATCTAGCCAATCAGGTGAATCTACTTCGCTATGGATTCTGGGTAGTTGTCTTTGCAGATTCAGTTGGAGAATCATGGCTGCCATAGCTGCTGCTCGCTGACACGGGTTCTCGTGAATTTATTAATAAACACATTATAAAAATTTGGTGAATCATTCATTTACTAAGCAAAAATGATATTGTAACAAATTCAAAGCGTGAACGTGATCGGAGTGGTTGATGTCTTCTTTTTCCATCACCTTGAGAGAGCGACAATTGTTTGCAGTGACTCGAACAATAAGATCAGACCAGAGTCAGGATAACGGTTGAAAGTCGCTAAATGGAAAACTACCGCGCTCGCATGCTAATCACGATGCTTCTGGCAGACAACGATTGCAAGAGGCTCAAAAGTCGCCGCACATTACGAAACGCCTAAAAGTCGCTAAATGGAAAACGGCCTTTACAGACGATAAATTTCTCGAACGTTTACTATCATAATTGCTCAATAAATATGGTGAAAAGCTTGAATCCTATATGATTGAATTGACTAACAGAATTACACCGCTTATTAATTCCACGGAACAATCTTTGACCCGTATTTCTGATCTTGAAAATCAAATTCTCAACTTATCAACACGACTATCGAATATGGAGTAGTCTTTGATCGTTAATGGCAGTTCTCAAATTGATCTGCTGCGTTCGAAAATCGATGACCTGGAGTAGCATTCGAGGCGTAATAATGTACGTTTCATCGGCATTAACAAAACTCCATCGGAAGACCTAATTGCAATATGTATCGATATCTGTCACTCTAAGCTGGATATCAAACTTTCTACATATCGATTTGGAGCATATCGAGTAGCAGCATATCGATTTGGGCCACGTAATGGAAAGTTGGTAAGACTGATTATTGTTCGGTTTACCTCTACGACGTTGCATGATTTAATCATTAAGAACTGTCGCAAGCTTCATCTATCTTCTGTTGTTATATTAGAGGACATGACCAGTAGTCATTACAAACTCTTGCGGACTGGGAAAGGGGTTTGGGGCCCTCAAGACGTTTGGAGCTCCGGCGGCAGAATCTATGCTAAAGATTCCTGCAGCCGGCCATTTAAGGTACAATCCGAAGCCGATTCCCGTCGTTGTGAAGATTTGTAGTGACTTGTTTACGTCCACACCTCAGTACTTACACTCAATGTTAATATACAGGATGTTCCAAAATGTTTTAGACAACTTTTAATCATTATATAAAAAAACTATTACAGATAGAGACAAATGGTTTTCAACAATTTGTTTATCAACTCAAAAAATTGATGAAATTGGTAGAGACTTTACAATACAATAAAGGGACAACAGAGTTTCCGACTAGTTTCGCCATTTATTCCCGCCTTTATCAGGGATATAAACCACTAGAGGCTTCTCGCTCTTATGTACAGAAATATGGTACAATGGAGTAATATGATCGGATAAAAAATACGAGTGGCATGACAAAGGCAATGAGTAATAAGTACAATGAAGGTAGAAGTAAAATAAACAACATAAGTGTATGTTGATTGGATAAGAATACCAGTGCATCTAGCAAAACGATTTCATAAAGTTCCTTGACTTTCCCTGACTTTTTCCAGTTACAAAAAATTCTCTGACTTTTCCCGGTCGCTAGTCACCCTGGAATACAGTGAATGAAAATAAGAAAATGGGTACAGTATAAAAGGTGCACTGACTGGATGAAAGCAGAAAAAAAAACAATAGGATAACAAATAACAGAAAAATAGAATACAAAAAGTGAGGACATAAATGGATAAAGAAAGGTTGATCCATAAAAGAATATATATATATAAAAAAAAAAATAAAAAAAAAAGAGAATTACAGTAAATCTGAGACAGAATTGTTGAGAATAGAAAAAATGTCAAAATCCATTTGACAGTTAAGGAGGAAGTCAGGAGAAGAGTTCTTGGCTTTGAAAATCTCTATAAATTCCAGAGGTGTGGTTTTAAAAGGGTCATTACAGAAGTAAAGAACGGGCATCACTTCTTCACATTTCTTAGGAGCGTGTCCTGTGATGGCGAGATGGTTTGCATAATGGGATCTGTCATCTTTTTTTCAGATCAGAAAAAAGGTAACAGATCACATTCTGCAAACCATCTCAAAACCAACATTAGGTCTAGGTCACACTAGCGTAAAACGCCACGTAAATACGCCGACGTAACGACGTCGCCAACCGCGGCACCATGCTATTTACCGGAAGTGACATCACCGGCGTCGTTACGTCAGCGTATTTACGCGGCGTTTTACGCCAGTGTGACTCTAGCCTTACATCCCCGCAATGCCCAACGGGATGTCGTTCTCAAATAAACAATCCTCATTCTGGCTAAGTACCTGTTAAAATATTTCCTCACTAAGCTCAAATTCCCTAGGACAAATTTCTCTATTAAGAATAGTACAAATCTGTGTCATGATTTGAAGGATTATGTAGTTAGTAAAGGAGAGGTATTTGTATCGTTTGATATAGAGACCCTTTTTCCTAGCATCCCGATAAACGATGCGTTAGGTGCTCTGGAGGATTGTGTACTTGAGAACGACATCCCGTTGGGCATTGTGGGTGATGTAATGTCGATTTTGAAACTAATCTGCTTTAATAACGTTTTTACGTTCAATTCCCAGTTCTATCGTATGGTTGATGGTACTCCTATGGGGAGTTGTATCAGTCCGTTCCTTGCCAACCTTTTTATCCAAAAACTGGAGAACCTTGCATGATTTTAAATATTTCTCTGACGATATCCTTGTACTCTTTAATGAAAAAGCAGATGTTAATGTCTTTCTGAACAATATCAACAAACTTTATCCGAGGATTACCTTTACCATGGAATGTGAGATAAATAGAGGGTTACCGTTCCTGGATGTTATTATCCCAGGAAATAACACCAATTTGTTGTTTAATGTGTATTGTAAATTGAATTTTGTACCTAACTACATCCAACTAACAACTCTAATCATCGCCACTCCCACAAGCTGACAGCTTTCTATAACATGGTCGATATAGGTTACAAATTGCCACTAAACGAGGTAAGCAGAAGGATTGAACACTTTCGAATACACCAAGGAGAATCAACAGTTTTAACCAAGAGGCACCCCTTAAAATTAAAGAAAAATAGAGAAATGCCACAACCAGGAAAGAATCACCACTTTAGAAACTATCAAGTGCAAAAAGAAGTATCTAGTATTACCGTACAAACACCAACAGAACAAAGGATTGAAGATTTCCTCCGATTTTGGGTTCCAAGTTGCCTACAGAAGTCAGAATACAATACAAGATTAGGTGGAAGCAAAGACGTAATCCCAGTTGAAGAATGATTTGGTGTGTACAAAATCTTGTGCAAAACTTGTGAGTGCTATTATTTTGAACAATCTCAAAAAAGTGTGAAAACCAAAATTAAAGAAAACACAGCTTGTATTAGAAAAGTGAGACATGGACAGTGAAGTTTTGCAGACCCCATCCTCAACCATAGACACGATTACGACCTGAATTTGGTAAAAATATTACACACTAGCAGTGATCAAAAATTACTAAATTTTCTTGAGACCTTAGAAATATTTAACAAGAAAGATTCAAGATACTCTTGAACAACGAGACTAGCGCCCTACTGGTTAATAATAGTGCTGGGCGATGTTCGATGCTGGCATCGATGTTTTTTATAATATCGATTGTGGATGGTCGTAAATTTCCTTTCTAACACAAAGTTTCTAAAAATGATTTGTGTGGACATGCAACAGTTTTCCATCATTGAGGATAAAGGGTTTGTTGAATCTGTCAAAGCATTGGAGCCTAGATATCATTTACCGTCACGGAAGAATGTTTCCGACACTGTATAAGGTTGAAGAGGACAAGTTATTGGCGGAGCTTTCTAAACTTAAGTACGTGACGGTGAAGACTACAGATTCATACTGCGCCGTCACATGCCACTACATTGATGAAGACTTTGAGTTGAATGCCTCCATTTTTTAGTTGGGGGCGAAACAGGAGGGGCGGGGGGTGAAGCAATACTTATGTATACCCGCTACATCTGTTCCGTATGATGGAATTTTTTCGAAAGCTAAACGAAATTCATTAAAACCAAAAAATGTTCACATGATTCTATTTTTAAACAAAAATATGCAATAAAGCAATAGTTGTTCAGTTTAATGCTTTCAGATTAATGCTATTTTCTTTTAACTAAGATAAAAAGTAACCTAAATAAAGTGGGTTTTTTTAAGTTTCGAAAATCGATGTTTTCAAACATCGATTTTTTCCCAACATCGCCCAGCACTAGTCAATAACTGGATAGGGTTAGCCAACCACTTCCTAGTAGGAGATGAGACTTAGGCTTTGACAGAGACCGCTCATTGGTTTAATTTATTGATTTCCTATTGGCCCTGTCGATATTATTTTTAATTGTTATATATATAGCTCCTTTGCTTTTGTTGTTTAACTTCGTTTCTTGTGATGTACACGCTGATGAACAGAACACTGTTCTCAAAATGTACATACGTTTAATTAAAAATTATTTTTGTGGATTGGTGTTTTCGCAGGTTTTCTTCTCGCATTTATCATTTACTTGGAAATCTTCCCGAGAAAACAATACCAGCTCTCAACTAACTCGTTCTTTGTTGCAGCGCAATAGAAGCTTCACTTTGCCCCTTGTACAAGACCTATTTTATCGTTATAAAAAAAACTCAACACTTAATATTACAACAAATTATATGCACTACAGGGTGTTTCTAAATTATCTCCCTGTATTATACATGTTTATTACTCAAAAACAATTACAAATTTTAATGTGATTTTTTTTTATTAAAGAAAAACTCGAAACGTTTCTTAGTATGCCTTAACAAACTTCAATGTGCCCCCCATTTATGGCGTGAAGGATGTCAAAGCGAAACTCGATTTCCTCCCATGTTCGGGCTAGCATTTCAGGGGTGATTTCAGCGCTTGTTTCAATTATTCTGTTCTTGAGAGTGTCAATTTCATCATTGTTGGTCTTGTACACTGTCTTTCACATATCCCCAGAAGAAAAAATCCAGAGGGTTCACATCAGGTAAGCGAGGGGGGCCAAGGGATTGGTGCATCCCTTCCAATCCATCATCCTGGAAAGTTCGTGTCAAGGCACTGCTTAACTTGCAGGCCGCAGTGAGGAGGTGCTCCATCTTGTTGGTAGACTATGTTGGGCTGCAGTTCTTCCACCTGTGGAATCAGGTAGTTCTCCAGCATACCTATGTAGGTTGCAGCGGTAATGGTGTCTTCAGCGAAAACAAAAGGTCCGATTACTCAATCATGCATTAAACCGCACCAAACATTAACCTTTTGGCTGTTGAGTATATGCTCCCTTAGAGCGTGGGGGTTTTATGAGCCCCAAATGCGGCCATTGTGTCGGTTTACTGCTTCGGAAGTATGGGATGTTGCCTCATCAGAAAACAATGTCCTCACAGATCATCGTCGAGTTTTTGGAGCATATACTCAGCAAAGTTCTTGCGCTTTGATCAGTCATCTGGCTTCAGTTCATGCATCATCTGGATTTTGTAGGGTGCAAGACGAAGGCGGTACTTCACTATTTTATGTACGGATGTCATTGGTATATCCAGTTGACGAGGCGCTTGGTAAAGTGATTTACGGGGACTATGATCCAAAGCCTCCCTGACCTTTTCTACTCTGTGTGGTGTCGCTGAAGGTCTACCAGCAGCCTTTTTGTGCAACAGGCTGCCTGTGTTTAAAAATTTTTCTTGACATTGCTTAATTGACTTATAATTTGGAGGATCCGTTTTACACTTTGTTTTGAACATTCTCTGAACTGTAATCATTGACTGAAATTCCGCAAGCCATAGCACGCATTGAGCTTTTTCTTGAACACTCACCATTGTTTACTGCGTCTCGTGAAAAATGGAACACGCCAACAATGGTACCATGTGCCAAATGCATGTTTCTTTATCAACTCAGCCAAGGCTAAGAAACTTTTTGAGCTTTTTTTTATGAATAAAAAAATTCATGTTAAAATCTGTAATAATTTTTGAGTAATAGACACATATAATACAGGAGATAATTTAGAAACACCCTGTACTTTCTCACATCCTTGGTGCACGAAAACAGCCTCAGTTTTCACCGGACCCATGGAATGTCTCAATACATTGCCATACATTCCCATCATGTTAATAAAAATTTATGAAGAGAAAAAAAAAATTGTTTATTGAAAATTGGATTTGAACCCGCACCTGCAAAACACAATTCTAGCGTTTTACCACTAGATCACCTGAATGCGAAAAAAAAATCATGCTACAATTAGGCACTTATAGTGTAGTCAATTATAACATATTTTATGAATTTTTTCCTAGGAAAATTTTGAGAAGTGTATCGAATGGATATTTAATTTGGTGAAAGCTACATGTAGAATTCGAGTATTTGGAGTGTCCTTGTGAAAATATGAAACTGACTAGCAGATGAGTGCCTCACAATTTGAAGTCCAAAGGGGACAAAATAATGAGCTTGCAAATACTCATTTGGCACAAAATGAATAGGAGGATAAAGATTTCTTTCACCGAATAGTTGCATTAGATAAGGCTTTAGCTAGAAGTTATGAGCCCGAGAGAAAATCCCATTCATCTGAGTCGTACCATACTGAATCGCCAGTGCTATGCAATTCCTACAAGCATCACTAATATTATGCTTATTGTGACATGCACTTCAAGGCTACTCTCCTTTGTCATGCAGTGCATAAGGGAGTTATTGCGAACAATGAGACTACCGTATATACTCTTCTATAAGCCGACCCCCCCCCCCAAAAAAAATTGACCCCTGAAGACAACAGTCGGCTTATGCACGAGTCAGAGTTGATGAAAACGTTCTTTTAAGTGGAGTTTACAAAAAACTAAATAATTTATTAATCCGTTTAGAAACCATTTATTAACT
Source organism: Rhysida immarginata (assembly GCA_023313115.1). NCBI lineage: Eukaryota > Metazoa > Arthropoda > Chilopoda > Scolopendromorpha > Scolopendridae > Rhysida > Rhysida immarginata. Next base: position 543,528 of record JAHWFO010047322.1, on the reverse strand, counting down.
CTCTCACTGCTTAAATAAATTTCTGTTAAGATAAAATTCTTAACAATTTGCAGCATAATGAGAATCTCTAAGGCTGTGGCAGTCATATCGGAAAAAGTATAGAAACAGTTGTTCAATAAATAATGAATTCAAAATGGAACATCAAAACATCGAAGATTCAAGAACATCGAAAAATTCGATATCGAAACTTGCGGCCCTATGGTTTGGATTAGTAAATCAAATTAGGGTCCCCAGTTACAGTTTCAGTCTCCTTTTAAATGAGAATGAGTTTTTCCTCAACATAAAGTTCATCAAGTGTTTCTCCCGATTAATTAATGTAAGGGGGTAGGTAAATGAGTACAACAAGGGTTCTAAACAATAACGACTGATTTATTTACAATTGATTATATCCAAAAGTAACTCCAAACTTCTAATGATTTGAATCTAACATCAAATTAATGGATCTGAGAGAAATGAGAGATATGAGAGCGTGTGCGTACACAATCTATTCGGTTTCAGATTCTTCGCAGTTCTTCGTTGTAATGACTATTCTCGATACAAAAAAAAATGAATTCTCTTCTAGCTCCGCAGAAGGATTCCTAAGTTTCTCCTTTATCTCAATTAGTGAGGGGTTTCCCCTCGGTAAAAAGAATAAAGTCAACTGTTAAAACCTAATGCTATTAAAGCTCATGAGCCTCCTGCTCGATTGTGACTATTCCTCTGTCAATTCTATGACAGGCTAAGTCTAGCATACACATCTGTCCACTCTGTGACAGGCTATCACGCTCCAACTTCCCACCACTCACTCTAACAACTCACTAACTTCCTCCACATCTACATCCGTCTACACCGACAGATTCTTTACCAATTCACCAACAAGTCAACAACAGTTCAACGACTGTCTCCACAACACCTACTACTCAACACCAATGGCTCCAATGCCAACTACTCTACACCAACTACACTAACTGCTCTCCTCACTCCAGTTCCTAACTGAAACTGAACATCAGTGTGTAAAGGACACTCAATCAGATGATTGATGGAAAGAAGGTCAACTCCTCCTTTCTAAATCATGCCACCATCATTTGAAAATCAGACAATGCGTCATATCTGACTCAAACACTGTTGCTAACGTAACACCTAGTAAACCTAGAAGAACATCCAGTGTAATCTAACTACTGTCTCAGTTCTAAACTTTTATAAAACGATTAAGATAAAATAACTAAACAACAATTAAATAACAACTGAATAACAATTAAGTAAACTAGATAAATGTTTAAAAAAACTAAGCATGACTATAGTCTATCATCTCCAATATTAAGTCTCACCATTTAAGCATTATAGAAATAATAAGTAATTGGTAACTAATTTAAAGGACTGACTAGGATTAAAAGTTAATTAAAATATTATAATAATCTAGTAAACTGTCTTTACTTTTATAAACTATGATCTCTCCTGTGTTACACTAATAACTATCACTGAAATAACTGAAAAAAATCTTATATTTAGTTATTAAATCTGAACTCGCGTGTTACTACAATAAGGGTGGGGGTTTCAGAATCCCGGGGCCTCACATGACTCTCCTGAAAAATAAAATTCGCTTATCCAAGGGATAACGAATTTTCCTAAAACTAAACTCCAACTAAAATCTGAAATGCACGATAACAAAACATTAAACTCCTACCGTATCTTCGTAGTTGATCAATCGCCAGCTCCGTTGGGGTGATACACCTAAATCTCCACATTCTCTCTCTCTCACCATACACCGAAACGCCATTACAGTTTATTAAACATTTCAAAATTCAAAATTCACCAAGTTACATAATGTCGAAGTCAAACTTTTAAAATTACAAGATTGCAATATTCAAAGTCTCCTGTGAAAACAAATCAATGTTCAAAAGACATCAATAATAATTTTACAAAATCAAACGCCACTCCGTATAGAATTCATTATATATAAAAACTCCAAGTTGTAACTTTACAATAAACAATTCTAAAACATACATGATACAAAATTTCAAAATTTAACATTACAAAGAACACAATTCATTAAAATTCATTAATGGTCTAAACTCTACAATAATACCATTACATTAAGTTCACAAAAGTTACAATAGAAAGTTCGTTTACTATATTCAAATGTAAGTCAATAGAAAACCCGTGGCAAACAAATTTACTAAAAGACAATAATCAAATTTAGAATAATTTGATTATTAAACAGTTCTTCATCTCTTGCCGATAAACAGTAAGTGTTTATGATAAACGATAAAAGTTCTCTAAAATATTTGGACCAATTGTAAAGTCTATGAGAAATATTCGTCATACCCTTGATTACCACTGGATCTTGAAACTATAGAGATTCGTTGGAATTTGTTGAATACGCCTTCAAAAGTTCTCGCTGGAATCATCGCCATCCCAAACGTGGAAAAAATTATTGCTCGCCATTTGAAGCATTGAAGAAGTTATTCGTCATCATCACCATTCTCACCATGGTCTCCGGAAAATAAAATTCTCATCTTTGCAGAAAAGCTTCTCAACTTTGAAGAAAAAAAAACTGTCATCTCCTGTGGCTCCGCAATCATCACTTCGATAAAAAAATCTCCCAGTGAAAAACAATGCGTCAACTCACTCGTCGATCGGCATGATGCTCGTCGCCGCTGACGATCAAGATGATGCGTCATCTAAAACCCGGTTCGGCTGTAGGTCATTGCTTCATAGTGTCATCTGCTTCCTTGCGCCATTGGAACGGGGGGGGGGCCCCCCATGAAGACTTCCTCCCTTGACACAAATTTTCCATGATTGAAAATAAAGTTCAATTGGGCATATCTTTTCTGCTCTCTTTCTCTCGCCAACCAAGACAAAATTCTAATGATAAAATTCTAAAGTGAAATTCAATACCTTACAATGTGAAATCTACATCTACCATAACGGTCGTAAAACTGTTTCCAAATCGCTAAACAAAACTTCCATAATCAAACCAACGCCAAGGGAATAAAATTCATTACTCCAACCTTCTCCATCGTTCGCCTGTTTCAAAAGAAAGTTTTAGAAAAACATGAACTAGTTCACCTGAGATCACCTGAGCTTCACCTGGCTCGCTTCCAATCTCCACGAGTGAAAGGGTGTCACTCTCCTCTCCTCGATGAAAAAACTTAGCGCTTTTCTAATATGAAATAACACCTCAAAGGAAATACAATCACAAGAAAATTGCAATGAAAGAAACTATAAAATTTTCAACAACTCAATCGAGATTTAAAAATAATTTTCTAATTCTAATGAAAACTCAAATGTCTTACTGTATCTGTATTCTAGCCTGGCTTTCCCAGCCTCTAGCTAGTCCACTCGCCAGGTTTGCTATTCAAATATTTTCCTTAAAACGATATGGATTTATCCACATTACATTCGTTGTATTCTGTGTTTCTTCAGTTTGTTTTGCTCCGTCCTGCGATGTCTTCATTCTTTCTTCCTCTGCTCCTTGTGAGAAATATGATGAAAACGGTTTCATTTCCGTTGACTCCATAATATCATTCTGATATTCCCTAACGCGGTCGATTTTTTCATACACGCATTTCACCATTTCTGTGCGCTTCTCTCCTTTTTTCTTCAATCGAGATTTCAGTTGCTCTATCTTTAGCTTCGCTTCTACGATTCTTTTTGCTAATGATGCGTTCCTGCTGATAGATTTTATCACCGCGTCAGCTAACTTCCGTTTTTCCTCCTGCTTAAATTTGGATAGAAGCTCCTCTATCTCCTGCTTCCATTTATGCAAAGTAGTGATAAGTCAGTTGGTTTCAAAATTTTGGATATGGTATCGATTTTTAAGCTTGGAAAAAAACGCGGTTTCTGTATCGGTTTTTACAGATAAGTGGTGTTTCAGATTGCTTGTGTTACCTGCTGATATTTTTAAACTACTACCACAGGTATTACATGTGGCAAACCCTGGTTCGGATTTGTTAAAAAACTTCCACAATGCACTTACTGTTTTTCTTAGTTTGCTTTCTGGTTCACGAATGAGATTTAATTCATCATTTACATTTACATGTTGTTGACTTTGGCTTCCCATTTTTTCTATCTTGATGACAGTTTTCAAATTTTTCGTTCCTATTTCACAATTTTTTGCTGATTTTGTAAAATTCCCTGACTTCTTCCGGTTTTCCCGGTCGCTAGTGATCCAAATAAAACCTCCGTGGAAAAACGCTTCATGGACAAATGCCCCAATTTCATGGACCAAAAAATAATAAATTAATTTTAAATTTAAATACATTTTAAATGTACACATATTGGAAAAAAGTAATTGGACACTTTCGATTTTAAACGTTTTATCGAATAACTAGAAAAATACTTGACTAATTATCCTAAAAACTTCTTCTAATTCTGATATGAAGGCATATTGAAACATTATTTTTTTTGGTTCATTTTGTTGCTGGTCCCCTATTTGCCTTCGGAACAAAACCTTCGCTGAAGTATATGCGGTGTAACATGCTCTTTACATCCCTTAATCATCAGGATAATTCGTCAAGTATTTTTCTAGATATTTGACAAAATGTTTAAAATCGAAAGTGTCCAATTACTTTCTTCCAATCAGTGTATAAGAGACCTTAGTTAAAATTAATGATTTATAAAGTTAATAAAAACGTTGGTTTGAATGTAAAAATTTTCTCAGTTGTATAATAATACTACTACTAATAATAATTCGATCAAATTCTGTTCTTATCTCAGTTATCGTTCAAATTCGGACCCATGTTCATATGAATTTTTTTGCTTAGAATCACCAACTTCTCTCAGTGTTGCCAGATATTTCTACCTCAAAAATCCCAAACTCGTGCACAAAGCAGCCCAAAAACCACCCAAAAAATTCATTAGTGGTAATTTTTATATAATCCTATAATATAATCCTATATAATAATATACCACTTCCCTATGTTTATAGTTTACTTGTTTGTCTGACTTCAATAAAATAAAAAATAATTAAGTACTGGCAAGATTTTAAGCTATCGAAATTTAAAAACAAAGTTAATTGAGAGAGAAGATAACCTAAAAACTGAGAAAGCTACTTACAATTTGGAAGTCTTCAAAAATATTTACACCTGGTCATCCTTATGTGTAGCCTGCTGGAGTCCTTATGATACTGACTAATATGATGGATAGCTAGTATTATGCTATTTATTAACACAACCCTTATCTATCTGCTTATATATACTTGAAGCACCAATGGAAAGCTAGCGCCAAATAACGAAACCGGATTGGCTACTGTTTCTAGTCTGGCTACTGGATAATCCAGTAAAAGAGCAATCATATGACGTAATCATGCCTGATCCATCCCTGATTAAATTTAAATCGTCGCTAAATTTATTTTTCAACGATAAGACTAAAAAAAAAAGATAAAAAAGCAAGATTAGTGAATTGTTCACTGAATCATCCTTAAGTGAAATCACGTAAAAACCGTATGGAAATTTTTAAAAACCGTCGGTTTCGGTTTTGGTAATCGAAACTGACTCAACACTAATGCAAACATTCTCTGCTGATTTCTTTGCTTCTCTATATGTTTAGGTGTGGATTGTTTCTCCTCCTCCACCTGTATACTGATGCCTTCTTCAGTCAATGGTGTCTGCCCTGATCTTTTTACTTGAAATAACAATTTCTTTTTAAGTGTCCACACCTTCCGCATTTGTGGCACCTTCTTCCAGTGTTTCGTTGTTTCTCCAGGGTGTTCTGAACTGTGGGCTGTTTCTCTTCTTCAGTCGGGGAGCTTGTTTGTGTTTCTCCCTTCCGGTTCTGTATTTTCTGCTTCTTCTGTTGACACTCTCTTTCGTAGCGTCCATACTTCTTACTAAAACGACAGATTATACTGTCTCTCCATAACTCCGAATTTCTGAACTTTCGTTCCGTGATCAGATTCACTGGATGGCTCCGTTGTTGAGACCTCCCGGAATATGCCTGGTTCTCGTTACATCTCTCCATGACACACCGTACTATGTTTTCAATTCTTTTCTCCAACCTTGCCATAACGCTGCTTATTATATTTGATTCATCTACTATGCCAATTGTCGAAACTGCTCGAAGCCTATTTTCTGCTTCTCTCTTCTCAATAATTGAAGTCACGGTGTTTGACTCCTCACTTAATTTCTTTTCAAAATCTTCATTAGTATGGGCTATCTGAGCCACCTCTGCCAAATCCCCTTGTTGACAATACAGGGCGTTTCATAATTGGTGTCCCGTCTTTAGGTCCAAAAGATGATTCAAGGGGAACAGATTGGGGGAAAATGAATATTGGTTATTTGGTTTTAATGTCTCCTAATTCAGAATAAAAACATTTCGCATCCCTGGGGGTGAAGGGGTAAATTTTGAAAATTTTAATTTTGTAGGGGTAGGGGTTAGACCCCATGTGTTATTTAGAAAGTTGTAGAGCATCATGTAAAATGTGGGTTTAGCAAAAAACCCGATGAAAAATCTCATCCCCTGCCCTTTATCGAGTGGGTAATCTGAAAGGTATGGCTAGCTAATGTAGACAAAAACAGAAAAACTCATTAGAAACTTATTAGAAATTTATTACTTATTAGAAAACAGTACATTTGAAAATGAATGAGTCGTTACCCTGAAAAGCTAATGCTCTTGACCTCACTCCAAATGTAGGCCCTAGTGTTTTCTAATAAGTATGGTTTTTGTCCACATCAGCTAGCCATACCTTTCACTTTACCCACTCGATAAAGAGGGCAGGGCATGAGATTTTTTCACCGGGCTTTTTGCTAAGCCCACATTTTACAGGATGTTCTACAACTTTCTAAATAACACATGGGGTCTAACCGCTACCCCTACAAAATTAAAATTTTCAAAATTTACCCCTTCACCCCCAGGGATGCGAAATGTTCTTATTCCGAATTAGTGGACATCAAAACCAAATAGTCAATATTCATTTTCCCCCCACCTGTTCCCCTTGAGCCGTTATTTGGACCTAAAGACGGGACACCAATTATGAAACACCCTGTATATCATCCCCTTTCTGATACTAGGTTTCAAACCTGCCAAGAATCTGTCTTTTAGTCGCCTTGCCAGGATTTCTCTTGCATACGCCCTTTTAGCTTCGGCGTCCTCTCCCTCACCATGCACAGGGGGAATTAATCGTCTACCCAACGCTCGTAGTCTTATGGCAAACTGTATCACACTTTCGCCTTCCTCCTGCTTACACGCCGAGAATCTTCTTTCATTATCATCATTTGACTCTCGATGAAATCTGGCTTTAAATAACGCTTTAAAGTCTTCGTATCTGTTTATGCCTATCATTGCTTCACTCTCCCTTACAAAATATAAGGCTTCTCCTGCCAATGTAATTTTGATCATCTTCAACTTACAAGGGAATCCCTCGAACATGTATGTCACAGATTTCCACCATATTGAAATATGCTACTCATCTGAAGCTATTACAGATGCTTGCAAAATAAGAGAGTGCAACATTTTGTTTCTTTCAGAATAAACCGCGAAAACAAAAAAATTTGAGCATACATAACCATACAAAGACTCCACTGTTAAAGCGGATAGGCTATGTGGGATTCCCTTGTTAGTTTTCTCTGTCCAATTCCCTGCATCGGCCACTCCATCGAATTTTTGTAGAAATTCTATTATGTCTGTTTCGCCATTAAACATTGGCATTTCCATATAAACATATAAAAATTGTTCATGGACGTGCACTTACACGTTAATACTGTCCTCCATTTTTACTGATTTTTTTCGAACCGTGTTGTACTCCTTACAATCCTGTTCAAAAGTGAATTCACCGATTTCTAGGTCTCCTAACAAATTTCTGCAACTTGACAAATTTCGTATGTCTTACAATATTTTGTACCCTTACGAAAAGAATCCTTACAAAAATATATCCTGTTCTCTATCATACCCTTTATGAAAAAAATATCCTGCTCATGACGCCACTGTGGAACCTGTGGCCATATGGTTTGGATTAGTACATCAAACTAGAGTCCCCAGTTCCCCTTTCAGTCTCCTTTCAAATGAGAATGAGTTTTTCCTCAACACAAAGTTCGTCGGATGTTGCTCCCGATTAATAAATGCAAGAGGGTAGGTAAATGAGTACAACAAGGATTTTAAACAATAACGACTGATTTATTTACAATTGATTATATACAAAACTAACTCCAGATTTCTAATGATTTAAATCAAACATCAAATTAATGGATCTGAGAGAAATGAGAGGTATGGGTGCTTGTGTGTTACCCAATCTATTCGGTTTCAGATTCTTCGCAGTTCATCGTTGTATTGACTATTCTCGATACAAAATAAAAAAGAAAATGAATTCTCTTCTAGCTCCGCAGAAGGATTCCTAAGTTTCTCCTTTAAAAACTAATATTATGAAAGCTCAAGAGCCTCCTGCTCGATTGTGACTATTCCTCTGTCAATTCTATGACAGGCTAAGTCTAGCATACACATCTATCCACTCTGTGACAGGCTATCACACTCCAAGTTCTCACCACACACTCTAACAACTCACTAACTTCCTCCACATCTACATCTGTCTACACCGATAGGTTCTTTACCAATTCACCAACAACTCGACAATAGTTCACCAACTGTCTCCACAACACCTACTACATCAACTGATCAACACCAGCTACTCAACAACAACTACACTAATTGCTCTCCTCACTCCAGTTCTAACGAAAACTGAATATCAGTGTGTAAAGGACACCTTATTTCTAAATCATGCCATCATCATTTACATGAAAATCAGACAATGCATCCTATCTGACTCAAACACTGTTGCTAACATGACACCTAGTAAACCTAGAAGAACATCCTGGGTAATCTAACTATTGTCTCCATTCTAAACTTTTATAAAACAATTAAGATAAAATAACTAAACAACAATTAAATAACAACTGCTAAATCCCCGTCCCAAACGTAGGTATTTTAATGCTAAAAAGTTTCAGAATAACGTACCTCACTTTAACGTACATTTCAGAATAACGTACTAATTTTACATCCCCTTGGTTAAATTATCCCTTCAGTACAACGTACATCGTTCACATGTCTTGCACTGATTGGTCAATGCAGCCCAAGCGAAAGTTCCAAATGGGCCAATGGGCTAATTAAGCAGAGTTCACATTTCATTGATTGGTCAGTATAGCATATATAAACCCGGAAATCTCTGCATGCTACTCAGTCTAGCATGTTCGATAGTCGATTGTTGCATGCTACTCAGTCGGGATCCAATGATGGGACAAAAGCAAAATGAAATTCATAGCGATCAGGAAGACGAAGATGAAAATGGCCATTTAGAACCAGAGGTAACGCCCGTCTCAACTTTGGTAGCAATGGAGGCTATAAAAATCTTACGAAACTATTTTGCACAGTATAGCAGTGCACCAGAAACATTTAACTTCACAATGTCAGATATGGAGGACTTTTTGGGGAGGCAAGTTATAGAAAGAAAGCAGACGGCCATTACAGATTTTTTTTAAAAAATTAATGTAATACTACATATTGTATATGTTATAGTGTATTTGTATTGAATAAAATAAAATGCATTCATGTATTCTTATGTTTTTCTATTAATATATGCATTTTTCACATTAAAACCTTTTATTACATACTGTTTGGGGGGGAGGCCGTGGCCTGGTGGGCTTTCACTAAACACTAACTTCAGGGAAGTTAAGCAAAATCAGGCACGGCTAGTCACTGATCGTGTCTGTGGGGGGGGGGGGGGGCCCCCAGTTGCTACGATCATCATACAGCAGTCATTAATCCAGGTCCATCCAGGGACCCAACTTGTCGGCCTCTGGCCATACAGGCCCTGATGTGGACAAAAAACATACTTATTAGAAAACAGTAGGGACTACATTTTGAAAATTAATGAGAATGAATGAGTCGTTACCCTGAAAAGCTAATAAACTCGACCGGGCTTTTCCCCTCAGGAAAAACATTATGAAATTTGAATGAGTTTTCAAATGAGTTTTTCTGTTTTTGTGTACGTTAGCTAGCCATGCCTTTCCCTTTACCCACTCGATAAAGGGCAGGGAATGAGATTTTTTCACCGGGTTTTTTGCTAAACCCACATTTTACATGATGCTCTACAACTTTCTAAATAACACATGGGGTCTAACCCCTACCCCTACA
>JAHWFO010047322.1:516767-533327 GCA_023313115.1 Rhysida immarginata | reverse complement strand
TAACCCCTACCCCTACAAAATTAAAATTTTCAAAATTTATCTCTTCACCCCCAGGGACGCGAAATGTTTTTATTCTGAATTAGGACACATTAAAACCAAATAATTAATATTCATTTTCCCCCAATCTGTTCCCCTTGAGTCGTTATTTGGACCTAAAGACGGGACACCAAGTATGAAACACCCTGTATAAATTAAATTATTATTATTATTATTATTATTATTATTATTATTATTATTATTATTATTAAATAATTAGTATCATTTCAAAAAATAAAAATACTGAAAGTGAGGTGGATGAAAATGAGGCATAAGACGATGTGGATATCTTACATCTGCTATGGACATAAATTGCGCTCCAAAAATTCTATGATACTTCCTATTCATATTCCATTTTCATCATAAGTCGAATAAAATTATTGTTATAGTGTAGACATGCCTCATACTTATTTATTGATTTTATTTTATAATACAAAACCCTGAAATTTTGTGGCATTTCGTCTGGTTATATTTTGTCTTACATTTGGGGGGAGGGGGCTTCAAACGAAATCGGCACTTTTTTACGTGTTCTATTGCTGAAATACGTCAATACCTAAACAGTTGTTCAATAGATAATAAATTCAAAATGGAACATCGAATCATCAAAGATTCAAGAATGTTGAAAAATTCGATATCGAAACTAGTGATGTCCGTTGGATCCGGAGTTCTGATCCGGATCTAGAAATATCCGGATCCAGTTCTCTTATCCGGATCTCGGATCCTTTAACTGGATGCGTATTAGGACTAATTAGGACTTAGGAGGACTCAGGCTATCAGAATCGCAATAGTCGAGTCCATATATATAAAAAAATTTGCATATACACAATTTCTTGATACAGGATCCGAATTTCGGATCTCGGATCTAAGATCCGGATCTCGGTCCGAAAAAAAGATCCGGATATCCGGATCTTGACATCCCTAATCGAAACGTTTTGAACATCGATACTATCGCCAAGCAGCATATAAAAATTTAATATACCTTACACATTGTACAGTCATCAAAGGGAAATAATCCACACTTGAATTTTACTTCAAGTTTTACCGTTTCAATATTAATTTATTTTTAATAATTTAATATTACATTTAGAGTTAACATTATTAAGATTATTAAATTTAAATAATTATAATTAAAAAGCTATTAAAACAACACATTAGCATGAAATGTAATATTAAGTATTAAACTCGTGTGGAATATTTCCTTTGGTTGACTGTACAAGTATATACAATATACAGTGCATTAATCAGTGCATTATTTCACGTCTTTTTCCTCAATTTTCCATCAACTTTTCCATTGTAAAAAGCAAATGCATATGTCAAATCCTGAAAACAAGATGGCGCTGACCATGGTAAACTATCACAGTGTTCATACCAAGTGAGTCTTTAAAATCGTCCAAGAATTTTTTATAAAGAAAGCTAATACTATTACAATGAATATCTATTATTACATAAAGTAAATAATTACTGTATCGTTCGAAAAATAAAAATAACGAAAGTGAGGCCGATGAAAACGAGACTGAAGACAAAGTGGATTTTCATCAACTTTTTGAAGTCAGATGAAGAAGAAGCTATGTTTGCTGGCTTTCCCACACCATGAATTTGTTGCTATAAATTTAAAATCTTCTTGTAATTACATAAAAACTGCTTATAATAGTTGTGTTCTTATGAAACTTTTTTCCTCTCAAGTGTTGCTTTCCCCCCCTCCCTTTTTTTGCCTCGGCTTATGCTCGAGTCATGGAGTTTTCCAGTTTTTTGGGTCAAAATTGGTGGTCGGCTTATGCACAAGTATATGCAGTAATTAACTTTCTAGAGCATCACTTTCGTCCTATGATTCATTTAAAATGACCTCTAATTTCTGGTGAGACATTAGATTGTGCTGCATGGCAAGGCACCATGTCACAAATTCAATGCTGCAACTACTTCATTGGTGGGATTAAGAAGTGCTGGAACAACACCCACAAAAGTGCGGAGATGAAGCCATGTGACTACGACTTGTTTCAGAAGTGAAAGATTCCAGCAGGGTCATTGCTTCAAGGCCATTGATGACAGAGTGAAGATCATAAGGAGAGGGGGCTCAGTGTGATAAATGGAATTACAATTCTGCAAAATGTGATAATATGCCAAACATATGGCTATGTGGCACACAAAATTGGAGACTAATAGAAAGCATTGCAATCAAATTTGTCTATCTTAGTAAGGTCTGTTGAGAGTTATGATCATTCAGGGTTGGCTCTGGAATTTTTTTTTATAGCCACTGTTTACCCACTTTCATATTTTTCTTAGCCACCAATGTTGTCAGAAAAAGTTTTTCCCCACTAAAACAGAGCAAAAATCTGCTGAATTCAATTGTAGTAATTGAATTAAATCCACTAAATTCAGTGGATAATTTGGATAGTTTTGTGTAAAATTCACTAAATTTAGCAGAATATCCACGAAGTTGGCAACACTGATGGAATAAGTGTCTAGGTTATTGATCGTTTGTGTCAAACGTGAAATGTCTGATAATGACATAACCTAACCATTATGCCAAATGCGATATTTGACCAATAGGAAAAGGTTGTGTACGACGTCAGATTTATGGCTTATAAAATTACCTTTAGGTGACTTTCAAAAATAATTCAATACATCATGTTCACATTAAAAGGATGCAAAGAATTTTAAGTTCCCTAGAAGTAATTCAAGATTACCCGTAGCTGAGAATTAGGGAAGCATGTGGTGACACCGTGATTTCTTTTTTTTCACTACTTTAAATAAAAATTGCCATTTCGACTTTTTTGGGCCATTGGCAAAGGGTGGCGATAAGCAACGTGACCCCTGGCATTTAATGATGGTTATTAAAAGGATCTTGTTTTCACTAGCAATTAATTGCCAGAGGATAATACTCAAAGAGAAGTCAAGAGACTGAAGTAAACTATTCAAACATTTCATTCTTACAATACAGAAAAGGGAAAGAAAAATTCCACAATCTGGACTTGAATCAGAGACCATGGCTTTCATTGTTGCTGGTTAAGTCCAGGTTGCAGAACATTACAGGTAAAACCTCTGCTGAGGAATCTAAATAATGCCATCAAAAATAAGAAATATTCAAAAGTGACTGTGCAGTAGAGCATGGAAGCATGTACAGAGGGTGGTAGTACCAAAATGGAATGCGTGTGTTCCTAAGTGGAGAATGTGTTCCGGAACGATGGCAAATATCCAGAGGAAGTTCGGTAGCCGTTTCAAGAGACGTTCCCTGTGCCTCATCGGAATGCATTACGGAGCTTAATCGACAAGTTCCGTGCAAGTGGAACTGTGCTGGATGCACCACAATCTGGCCTGCATATTCGCGGGACCTCACACCCCTCGATTTCTTTCTTTGGGGTCCTTGAAAAGTAAAGTGTATGCAAAAAATCCGCACACTCTGCCTGAGCTGAAGGAGGAAATCACCACTGAAATTCAGCAAATCTCACTAGCCATATTGAGCAGAGTGTTTCGCAACATGCAACTGTGTGTGAGGCCAATGTAGACATTTCCAGCATCTATTGTGAGTGGATGCCACCTCCGACCAGCCACTGCACACTAACTTTTGAATCACCCTGTATTATTGTTATAGTGCCATTAGAATTAAAAATATTTTAGGCCAACAATTAGAATGTATGAAATGAAAATAACAATAAATAACCTTACACTGAGAATCTTCCTTGATAAACTCGATTAAAATTTTCATGGCAGCAATTGCAGCTGACATATCTGGGTCTTCTTTTAATAATCTTGAAAAATATAACTGCACTTCTAATAAATATAGAAAGAAAGTAAATAAATTCAAAAGCAATTGAAAAAAAAAAAATAGTATACTTTTAAAAGCAGCATATGATTAGAATACTGTAATTTCATGTGGATAATCTGCCTCTCAGATAATTCACAGGATAAAGAAAACCATCTATTCTGTAATAATTTTCTCCGATATCCCGCTTTTCAGAAAATCCACGGAATATCGGAGTGTTCAAGGCCTAAATGATCCCGCTCGTGTAAAAAGTGGCTCGTTTCAAATCTTTCTCAAAATGTTTAAACATTCTATCTCCAATCCAAGCACAGAATATCATTTTAATTAATAACCAATGTAAATTCAGTATAAAACTTAAGAATATTAAAGGTTTAAAAAAAAAATTGCGTTTTTCCAATCAAGTCTGATTTCTTCACGTTTGGATAGCTAGTGTCAAAATTAATTTTCTTTCCAATGTGTCAAAAAGGATTATCACATAAATTTGTTTATAACTTTGCATTATTTTTACTTCAGCAGAAGAGTATTAGAAATTGCAGGAAAATTCAATTAGGGTCTGTGTTAAATCAAAATTTTAAAAGTGCAGCAGTTCGTCAGCAGTTAGGCCTATCGGAATGTATACATTGTCGGCAATTGCAAATCTATTCTAAATATGCATTAAATCAGCAAATATACTCAAAACTGTAATATATGAATATAATTTATTATCGAATTTTAATTAAAATAACTGAATATTGAAACGCCAGTCATCTCTCAGTGTTCTCTCAATAATCCATGGATGAGCAAGTCAAAGTGTGCTATAAGCATTTAAAACTATTTGTTTGTTAGAACTGGAGAGATATTTTCCCTGAGCATGCTTCTTAAAAAAACGCTGAGAGGTTTTCACCATGCTTTCCACGAGGTTAGCAGTCAAAGAGAGCTTGGGATAAAAACTGCGCATGCACATAGTAATATCTTTAATTATTATTTAATAAATTTATTTCCTAATTAAAATGAAGAAATTTCACTAAATATAACATGTAGATAAATAAATTTTAATTCTATTTTCATAAGCTTTGAAATAAAATTTGTAATAGAACTATTTTCTCGGGTGTAATGACACAAATTCCAAGAGAGGTGTAAATTGCTCCTAACTGTTTCTGTCTGGAGTTGTGCAGAACGCTAACTGGTGGCGTCGTTTGAAAAGAATGTACAGGAAAGCATTCTCAGTGTAGGTGCAGGAATGCATTCTCAGGAAGGGTTGAAATAAAGTCTTGCAGCATTTGAATCAGTTTCTATCTTTCTAAGGCGGCGGCGTTTCCCTGCTGGGATTTACAACAACATGCATCATTTTACAAACTCAGAGCTTGCAAATATCCATAACCTAACCTAACCTAAGCCACATTACATCTGCTAGTACTGACAGCCCACTTATAAACTGAAATAGACTGTAATTGTTTCATGTGTATGTTGTGTGTTTTAGCCAGAGTGGTCATCATCAATAGAAAGTGAAAGTATGTCTCTAGAATCCAGCACCTGTATTTACTATTCATATTTTCTTAATTCTTTATATCTCCTGGTTCATCTCCTGCATTAACTTCATTCCTTTCTTGCTTACAAATATGTATTTAGGTATCCTTACTGTCAGAGAATTCTTTTCACACTTCTGACTGACAAAGAATTGAATTAATTCAGCCTGTTCTGTGATTTTCATTCTAGCAGGAGACCAGTTGCAATCGCCCACTTTTCGAAGACAAAGAGCACAACCAGTTGTTACTTCTGGGACAGGATGTTTGCAATTACTTTCAAATGAATGAATTTATTAAGCACACTAAACCCAAGTTGTCTTTGTAAAAACTTGTGTAGGTGAACTTGTCCAGCCTTTTCACATTTGTATTAGCTTATAAGTGATTCATAAATAAATTTTAAACCATGTTAATAATTAAAAAATGTTCAAGTCAATGGGAAAAAAAATAAGACTTGAATGACACCTTGAAGTATAGTCCTCATCCCATAAGTTAAACCTCGACCTTGAAGGGCTAAGATTATTCTATTGCTAGTGCAGGGAAGTACTAGTACTACATCAGATTTTTTCCCATCCTCTTGCCTCCCATTTTAGCAATAGAATAAATTTTATCCCTTCAAGGTCGAGTTTAACTTATCGGATGAGGACTATACACAATTTTTGTAGCAAGAACATTTTTTGCTATACTACAGAAACATTTACAAACTACACCTTGATCCCACTGAGAATGAAATAAAATTGAAATCCGTATGTGTTAGTTTTACTGTTAACCATGTCGCTCCCATTCACCATAAAAAATAAACCCTTTCTCTTCGGATATTTGTTTTGCAAAAAGATAATGAAATTACTATTTGAATAACATTACAATAGTACTCTAAAGTAACTTATTTAACGGACTGATTTCAGACATTTATTCTGTGATGTCTAATGAACGTATCATAATGTTAGACATCTGCTTCGAAAGGTAAACTTTCACATTTTAGTTTCCACGCAGTGTTTTCACTTTTTACCGCTAATGTGCGACTGGTGTCAGTGTGTTTTTGGATTGTATGGTAAATTGTGTGAATTTTGGAGTTTTTCTTGTTTTGTTAATTAATTAGTCACGTTTCGTTATTGTAGTTTGTTTTGGAATAAATGTTGGGGGGCGTGGTCCCTGTGCGTGTGTAGGAGTTTTGGTGTTGTATGGTGGTGTTTGTTGGTGATCGTTTTTGGAAAATGAGTAGAGCCATTAAATATTTTTTAATTATTTTTTATTGCCAGAGAGTTAAGTGTCTTGTGGCAATTGTAAATATAGGGAGGCTGCAACAATGGCTGTTGATGCAGTTTTTCCCGAAATTTACGTGACAACAAAGGCAATGAGTCGAAGCTTTTGTTAAGAGAGAGCGATCGTCTTGTTTACTGTGTGTCGTGCAGGGAAGCCGTTCACCTGCGTATAGTTTTACCCCCCCCCCCCCCATTCATAGATATTCGAGGAGAATTCGTTTTTTGAAATTACTGGAAACACGGGCATTATATTTTTGAAATTGCTGCTGTTTATTGCAAAGATGAATTTACCCATTTTGGATTTGTATAATCTTGTCCTACTACTGGAGAGAGAATCTTTTTTGATCGTTGCACATGGAACACTGCATACCGATGTTCAACTGTTTCCTGGTTTGAAATAAAAAGAGCGTCCAAGTTTAGAACATGGCAGTGACAACTCATGAAGATTGGTGAGATCATTCTTTTCTTATATTTTTCCAATGAAATCAGCATGTGTGTAGAGAAGTTTGGTTTAAATTAAAACGAAACAGACTTGCTATTTGCCTGTTCGATATTGACCGCCTCCTCTTCATATTTAGTTCTCAATTGTGAATACGTAATCAAGTGCTTTCGTGCCAAGAACACGTTCAAAGCAGTTATGCATTATAAGCAACTTATGGGCTACTATGCTTGATGTACATCGAAATAGAGCTGTTTAATGCTCACCTGCCGTTTCAAGTGGGCCCTGTTTCAAAGTAGTTCAACACCCTCAATTGTCCTCTGATACTACCCGGCCGTATGCCTTGGAATTTGTAAAGCGGAGCTGGGCACATGAGGCTGTCCCTTGAGCATTATATTAGGTGAAGCGCATCAGTTTGTTTGTTTTAATTGTTCCCCTTATCAAAGTGCTGACAGCCAATGTGTTTTGCTTTAGTAGTCGAGAGGTGAGTAGGGGGTGCCGTTGCTTGAGTTGGTGGCATTGGAGCGTCAGTGTAGTGTCGTCAGGGGTTACTGCTCTCTCCCCTCCCCCCAGCCTGAGGTGCTGAATTGTTAGAAGACACTGAAGGTTGGGACCCTGTTAAAGGAGAGCGTGACGCCTTCCTGTAGCCTCCTTATTCGACCCTCGGCTCAGGTGTTCCCGTTGTGTAACAGTTGTCAGCCTTCGCAGTATTGCATTCATGTGCTGGTTGTGTCTGATTAAGCTCACTTTTGTGTAACAGCTCATATGCCAGCGAATGCATTTTTAGCATCAGAGTGGACCAAAAAGTGTTCTGTACAGATTAGTCAGTAGTTGTGCAACAACCCATAGTTGTAATTAGTTATATTGACATTTTTTTTTGAATTCAACCTTGGGGCACCAGATCATTTACTGTTAATATTATGTACAAAAGTTTTTAAAGGAATTAAATGTTTGTTCTTATCATAACCCGCATCTGCTCCTTGCCCAAGCAACACCTCCCCTCGCAAGTCTAAAACAACCTGCTCCTGCCACGTGTGAGTGTGCGCTGTTGGTGGGTACCTTTCTGGCACCCACCACACATGCGCTCAGGGCACAAATGTTCACCAGCGACCCGTTAAAAGAAAATGGCGTTGACTGGAGAACAGAGATTGTTCTGTGTGCTTGACTATCATGTAAACAACTCTGTGTTGGGTCATGTGTACATACCACCACCGCCAACAAAATTGGATGATCTGCATGCCCGCATCACTGCAGCCATTGGTGATAATGACCGCTACATGCTACGAAAGGTTTGGCAGCAGATAGATGTATTGACTTGTTGGGTTTACTTTTCGTGGCACATGTCTCACAATACGTATGTTCATTAGATTTCACAGAGTAAACTTCTGAAATCGGATCCATCATTTTGACTTGCCCTGTATTTGTAATATGTTCTGAATCATTTTGAAAATATAATTTGTTGAAGCCATTGTTTCAATCATTTTTTATTATAACAGTTTTCAAAAGTGACTCCTAAACAAAACAAAAGAGGTTACTAATTTAATGACAGCAGTGCCATCACTTGACGAAGTATATAATATACAGGGTGATACAAAAAGATCTGGAGAGTGGAATATCTCGAGAAATACACTTTGGATCGAAAAAATAAAAAATTCGCGTTTGATATTATACAAAAAACTATCCCCTTACCCCCACCTCTGGGGTAAGGGAGGGGGAACTTTGAAATCTTAACAGAAACCCCTATTTTTTGTTCGGATTCTACGGGAAAAATACAAAACTTTTATCTGAAACATTTTTTTCAATTTGTTGCAGATGATGCTGTAATCGCAAAAAAGCAGAATTTTACAGTTTTCTCAAGAAATGCACTTCTCACCAAAGGATAAATACGAGGCATGTTTTTTAAGTAAGTACCGTTTTGCGATTCCGCCACCGCAGCGCTACGGTCGGCGTTCCGCGCATGCGCGCTGGTTAACTACATCTCTTGTCTACGCACTGACGCCATTACAGTCTGATTCTTCATTGTATACGTTGTTTACTGAGTGTTTAAGATGCCTCCGACAATCGTGAGTCCCGCCGATTGTGAAGTACGGGCTGTTATACGATTTCTTAGTGCTAAAGGCGTAAAACCGATCGATATTCATCGTGAAATCTGTGAAGTGTACGGACAAAACATTATGAGTGATGGAATGGTAAGGAAATGGGTGAGAGCATTTAAAGATGGCCGCACAAATGTGCATGATGAAGAACGGAGTGGGCGTCCTTCGGTCGTTAATGAAGATTTGGTGCACAAAGTGGACGAAAAGGTGAGAGAAAACAGACGCTTTACAATTTCATCATTGTGCGACTGCTTTCCTCAATATTCTCGTAGTGTTTTGTATCGCATTGTGACCGAGAACTTGAATTACCGGAAATTGTGTTCACTTTGGGTTCCAAAAATGTTGACGGATTTGCACAAAACCCAACGTTTAGGCAGTGCATTGACTTTCCTTGAGCGGTACCACAATGAAGGTGAAGATTTTTTAGATTAAATTGTTACTGGTGACGAAACATGGGTGGCCTACGTCACACCAGAATCGAAACAACAATCCATGGAATGGCGACATTCATCATCACCCAAAAAAGTGAAGTTTAAGCAAACAATTTCTGCCCGGAAAATCATGTGCACAGTTTTTTGGGACAGAAAAGGAGTATTGATAGTGGAGTTTCTGCCTCGTAATGAGACAATCAATGCAGCGTCTTATTGTGAGACATTGAACAATCTGCGTCGTGCAATCCAGAACAAAAGACGTGGCAAGTTGAGTAAGGGTGTCGTTTTGCTGCATGACAATGCCCGTCCACATGTGGCTAATCGGACCAAAGATCTCATCAAATCTTTTAAATGGGAAACTCTAGATCATCCTCCATACAGCCCTGATCTGGCGCCCAGCGACTACCATTTGTTCCTGCACTTGAAGAAACACCTGGGTGGTCAGCGTCTTCAAGACGATAACGAAGTCAAATCATTTGTGATACAGTGGTTAACAAGTCAGGCGGCAGAATTTTATGAGGAGGGTATTCAAAAACTGGTGCCACGTTATGACAAGTGCCTCAATATTCACGGAAATTATGTAGAAAAGTAGATTAAGGTACAGGCTTTCATGTAAAAATAAAATTATTGCGATATCTTTGCACGTCTTTTTTTAATTCCAAAACGGTACTTACTTAAAAAACATGCCTCGTAAGAGAAGATTTGAAACATTTGGAGAATTTGAAAGATTTGAAGAACTTTAAAATTCGAAACACACTTCAAAAATGAAAAAAAGATCTTATATTACAACATTATAGTTTAAAACCAACTAAACTCTGTTTCATGCCAACGACCCTACCGTTTACCTGAGGCAATAACCTACTTTCTTTTGTTAAGGCTCATAAATAAGAGTGAATTGATAGAATAAGATTAAAAACATACTCGACGTCATATGACATTTTCTGTATTTTTGACTCCAAAGAGTCGGACTGTGATGAATTTCTGGCAGCCTTAAATGGACTATGCCTTGATATCAATTTTACCGTAGAGGAAGAACATGACAACTCATTTCCATTTCTAGACCTCCGTATATACGAGTTGGCAATGGATTAGAGTTCGACGTATACAGAAAACCAAACTTTGTCCCTGCTTACATTAGATCGGACTCTTAACCATTGTATACCACACAAATTAGCAGTGTTTCACCATCAAATTAGACGGGCCTTGTTACTACCTCTGAATGGTGTTGCCAGGGAAAAAGAATTTAGCTTAATGCGATCCTTTGCGAGTTCAATGGGTTCAATAAAAAAAATTGTAAATAAACTCGCTTTAAAAATTAAAATGCACATAAACCTTGACAAAGTCACCACTCTGGGTTGTAAGAGTAGGGAGGACTTCAGAAAGGTGTTTGTCTCCCTTTCAGTGTTGCTTTAAACAAAGGATTTAAGAAAATGTGCAGAGATTTCACGTAAAAACTTCATGTAGTATACAGGGTATTTCATTATTGGTGTCCCATCTTTAGGTCAAAAAAAAAAAAAATTACAAAGACGATTTGTAAGCTTATCATACGTAACTGAACAAATACAACAAAAAAACAACATATACATCCAAATCAACAATAATAACAAATAGCTTCTACATTCAATACTGTATCTTCAACTGACATTTTTAGGTCAAAATAACGGCTCAAGGGGAACAGGTGGGGGGGAAATGAATATCGATCATTTGGTTTTGATGTCCACTAATTCCGAATAAGAACATTTCGCGTTCCTGGAGGTTAAGGGGTAGGAATTGAAAATTTTAATTTTGTAGGGGTAGGAGTTAGACCTCATGTGTTATTTAGAAAGTTGTAGAGCATCATGTAAAATGTGGGTTTAGCAAAAAACCCGGTGAAAAAATCTCATGCCCTGCCCCCTTTATTCAGTGGGTAAAGTGAAAGGTATGGCTAGCCGATGTGGACAAAAACCATACTTATTAGAAAACAGTAGGGCCTACATTTGGAAAATTAATGAGAATGAATGAGTCATTACCCTGAAAAGCTAATAAACTCGACCGGGCTTTTCCCCCCAGGAAAAACATTATGAAATTTGAAAACTGTACATGGGAAATGTAAAAAATGTAAAATGTGAAATGAAAAACGGACGTAGAGGTGTTCATACGGAGAAGCATTCCTCAGTTTACAGTCTTTGTAAAAGTCATTGGGAAACTGTAAAATGAAAAACAAAGGTTTGGCCCATCTACCTTGATGGGAAATCAAATAAAAAAATTTAAACAAAATGTTCAATGTGGCCGCCGTCGACCGCAATGCATGTCTGCTGACGCTGCATGTGCTTATCTCTGCATACACGCAACATTGCAGGGGTAACAGAGCAGACTGCGTGAATGATTCTGTTTTGCAAATCCACCAGATCTGGAGATGGAGTGGCGTAAACCTGAGCCTTCAAGTAGCCCTACAGGAAAAAATCTACGGGTGTCAAATCTGGTGACCGTGGTGGCCATGCAATTGGACCATTGGTCCCAATCCACTGGTCAGGAAACGTGGCTTGAATTAAATCCCTGGCACAGGCAGATTTATGAGCAGGGGCACCATCCTGTTGGGACCACATGTTAGGTACCGCAGCTAGTGGTAAGTTGTCAAGCTCTTCAAACCCGTGTTCCTGTAACAGATTACAGTAGCGGTCTGTGTTCAAGGTACCATCAATAAATACAGGTTCAATAATTCGGTCGCCTAGTATTCCGCACCATACATTTACCGGCCAACGTACTTGGTGGTGATGAGGTCGCACTAAATGTGAATATACATCCAACTAGTGGTGGACATCCTGACGGCTGACAACTCCGTCACGAGTGAACATTGCTTCGTCGGTCCACAATACATGTTTTAAGAAATCGGGATCCTCATCTATCTTCAGAAGCATGGCATTTGCGAAGTCGACCTGCTTTTCTGCATCATCTGGGTGCTGACCTTGCAGAAGAAAGTATCTGTACGGATGGAAATGGTGCTTGCAAAGAATTCGATAAATTGTTACCATTGGTAGGAAGCAGTCCAAGCTTGCTGTTCGCAAACTTCCATTCAGACTAGCGGCTATATAGGCTAATATGTCTATCTCGACATCAGCAGTTACGTAGCGAGGTGGAGATTGGTATTTTGCACTTCTTACTAACCTTCCAGTGGTACTTGCACGTTTTATTAGGTGCAGAACGGTGTTTTTATTAACTCTAGGCGGTTAAACTCGCGGGCAGTTGCAGTAGCATTGGACCACATTGTGGTGTGGATTGTACAATGACACTGTGGTTGGACCGTATTTTTACGATGGAACACTGATTGCAAAACTCTACTGGGCTGAAATTCTCAACGTGGTAGTCACAGACTTCATAGACAATTTGCCATTGGCCTTGTATCAATGCATGTGGTTTCAGCATGATGGAGCTCCTCCACATTATGGGTTGGTCGTTCGCGAGCGTCTAAGTGAGATGTTTGGACAACAATGGATTGGCCGAGGAGGACCAGTTCGTTGGCCACCCCACTCCCCTGATTTTACACCACTTGACTTTTTCTTGTGGGGATAAAGGACAAGGTTTATGCTACGCAGCCCGCCTCACTGGAGGATCTGGTTCAACGAATCTAGGAAGCATGCCGAAGAGTGACACCAGCCATGCATGCAGATTTTTTGGCGTCAGTTAGGTTCCGTGCCCAATTGTGTTATGGTGCCCACGGTCATCACATCGAGCATTTTGTTGATTAACTTTTTTTTTTAAACTGTTTGAAGTAACTTGTTTGCGCAGTGTGACTATTTGTAAGCTACAAACAGTTCACCACGTGATTGTGGGTGATTGGTTGGTCCGATTTGGACGATTTTCTTTTGTTTTGTTTGTTTTTTATGCTGAACAAGTTTGCAATTGGGTTTTTTTCTCTATCCCTTACCGGTTTTTGAGATAAATTTTGAATGGGTCCTAATTTGCATATTTGGGATGATGAAAAGTGCACCATGGGATAGGCCACCCACAACTTCCTATTCATTGGATAAATCAAAATTGACATATCTGCTTCGGTTCAAAAAATAAAAGGGGGGGGGTTCAGACTTTTGTATTCACCCTGTATGTATAAAATGAAAATGAAATCCAGTTTCAGTATAACATTTTCTCCGGTTGCATTTCGTCCTATACCCTCTACTTTCAGTACTGTACCTTCAACTGGCATTTTTATTAAATTAAAAGAACACAAAAAGAAACTGTACACGTGCGGACGAAATATAATATGTATTTTTATTCATTTCATATTCAGACTAAAAGAGATAAATCAGCTATAAATCGGTTCAAACACGGTTGACAAGAGCCGCGATTTCATATGCACATGTACAGTTTCCTTTTCATTTATGTTTACTTAATAAAAAAGTCAGTTAAAGATCCAGTATTGAATGTAAAGATAAGAGATAAATCAACTGAAATCAATCGGAACGAACAAATCTGTCCAGTGACATCGATCAGCTCCGTCGAGTGACGACATCTCAGATAAAATAGATGTGGGAAGAAAGCATAACGTATGCAGATTAAACAAACTCAATTCTGAACTTTAATTGCATTAATTATTTGCTTTTCATTACAAAAAAAAAAATGATAACATGTACAGCGATCTTCCTCTTGGCAGCCATGAAAGAATACAAAATACAGGAGTTCAAAAGGCACATTTCAAAAATTTATACATTACACGTACGGAAGCCTAAAGTGGACATACACAAAAAAATTACAAAGACGATTTGTAAGCTTTATCATACGTAACTGATGTAACGTGCTAGTAAACACTGGTCTTGTTTACTTGCACGCTCAGCCCATAAAAAAAAAAACCCGAAAAGAACCCACCTTTCCCTTAAGAAAACAAAACGGAACGATAAATATCAAAACCCCGATTAAATGCAAAAAAAGATTAGCTAGAACTGAATCAACTGGTTTATTAAAGGCTAAAAGGAATACTAAAAGAAAAAAATTACAATAATCCCCAATTAACAAAAGTAGATAAATTGTCAGAAGGACCGAGTTTCCTTTCGAGAAGAAAATAGAAAAACAGAGATACCAGAAACTATGTTAACCCTAATTAACAATCGCGAATAATTCTCAACCCCATGACTACCTTACATCAAAGAAATAAAAAAAGAGAATCCAAATAAATATTTTCTTTATTGCTGTCAGAGGTGAGATAGATACTGATAATAACAGATTCCAAACAAACGGATGAAAAGGTCCTACAGTCAGACTTGAACGACAAAAGAAAGAAAGTGGTACACCGAATGCACTTCAGGTAAAGGAGAAATTCAGAGTTCCGCAACCAAAAGGAACTTGTTGACACCACAGAATGTGAAAAGAAAGTCTCGGGATAAAATCGAAGGTCAAACTACTAGACGACTATGACACGTTGCTTGCACTGCAAATATAAAAAAAAAACTGACAGCAAAATAGTAGAAAGCATAAATTGGAAATAAAAAAAAATTAAATTTTCATAAACTCTTAGGTGATATAAACTTGAGAATAAAATAAAACTCTTTTTCCACAACGAAACAGGAAATGAACAAAAAGAAAAAGACCGAAAATAAAATGAAAAACTACAACCTGAGTCTGTAAGCGCTTTTCGAAAGCTTTGCTTTCATCATTCAGCAGCCAAGGAGCACCTCGAGAGAACTTGAGAGAACTGACTTGGAATAGAACATGCTGAGTATTTATAACGGACAGAAGCCAATCAAGACAAAAAGATCCAACTGAATTTTATAGATTGGGTAAGTGCGTCGCCCATTTGATCAATGGTGATTCGCTAATAGGACCCTTATCTAAGTTGAGTAATAATTTTTCATCTGTTTTTTGAATGGCTAAGCTTTCGAAGGCGTCCAGAAGGTGTTTCTTGTTTATTGACTCAATAAGTTTTACATTGCTTAATAAAAATTCATGCCCGGTATCAAGCGAGTGTTTGGCTATGGATGACTGATTCCCTCTACCATATCTTGTGTGTCTCATGTGTTCTTCAAATCTTGTTTCAATATTCCGGCAAGTTTGTCCTTTATATCTCATGGGGCATTGGGAACATCTAGCTTCATATATTCCTGATTTCTGTAGTGGTGGAATCGGGTCTTTTGGATTGGGTAATAAATGCCTGGTCTGGTTGGGATTGCTAAAAGATAACGAAATATTAAAAGATTTAAAGACAGAATTGAGACCTTTGATTAATGATTTATTGTAAGGTAAGGATATGACTCTCCCTCTATTTTTAGTCCGGTTGAGGGTAGTGATATCGTCCATGAACTTTTTTAACCTCCTCTTCCTTACCAAATCGGTGATGGTACGTGTGCTATAGCCATTTTTAACTGCAATATTCTGAATCAAGGAAATTTCTTTTTTGAATGAGGATTGACCAAGTGGGAGATTAATGGCTCTGTCAATCATCGAAATGAACGTAGATATTTTTTGATTCCAAGGGTGGCTGGAATCGCTTGGTATGTAATTCAATCCGTTAGTAGGCTTTCGGTATACCTCAAATGATAATGAATCATGGTTTCTGATGACTAAGATGTCGAGAAACGGCAACCTTTGATTGTTTTCTAACTCAAAAGTGAATTGAACGGACGGAAAAAAGCTATTAATATGTTGGACAAAAGTGTTGACATCGCCAACATTGGTGTCAAAAATTGTGAAGACATCGTCCACGTATCTGAACCAACAATCGGGAAAGTAAAAACCGGAATTCTTCAGGATATCCTCGAAACTTTTCAGAAATATTTCAGCCAAAATAGGGCTAAGGCAAGAGCCCATCGGTGTACCGCCCACCATTTTGTAAACTTTCCCATTATATTTAAAAATATTATTATTGGTACATAACCTCGTTAGACTTAAACATTCGTTGCGTATGTTCTCAGGAACTTTGTTCTCCTTCAAAATATTAGTTAAAAAGTTTATAGTTTCAGGTATAGGGATGCTAGGGAACAAGGTGACAATATCGAAGGATACCAAAATTTCCCCTTTCTTAATGACCTTATTTTTTAGTTTTTTCACTAAGTCAATACTATTATTAA
>JAHWFO010047322.1:447107-477952 GCA_023313115.1 Rhysida immarginata | reverse complement strand
GAGTATAAGATACAAAAAGAATTTTGAAAATCGGTTAACAAATAAAATAGTTACAGCCATGGAGACCTTATTTATCAATCGCCCCTCGTTTATCTTCTTGCATTCTTTGCTGTTCTCTTCTTGGCTTAATCGAAGAAACTCATCATTTGTCAGTTCAGCATCGTTAAGGGACCAACTTTGAAAGGAAGAACACCTGTAATACAAAACTTTGAGAAGCTTTAGCAGAATGCTACTTATAAGAATGCACACTTGGTCTGTACGTTTATCCAGCTATCCGTCTGTTTGTCGTTTACTTGATAACTTGAAAACGGATTAACTTTTTCAAATTCTGTTTTCGATGATATCATCATCAAGGCTGATATAGCTCGGCTGTATCAACTTTTCAGGCTTTTTCATGGACTCCTTCAAATCAATTCACATGCTCTAGCAGTAACCGTCAACAATGAATAGATATTTTCATGTGATACAACAGTCAAGGAGCCAACAATGAATAAAAAGTTACTTTCTGTTTCTCTTTTAAGCATTGTTGTCGTGAGCATGATTGCTCAGTTGCTCATGATACTTTAATACTATAAAATCTTGAATATGGGCCTGGACGTCTATTTGTCTCAATGAGTAAACTCAAACACTTGTTAGACTAGAATAAAAGATTTCAATCATAAAGGACATAAAATCAGGTAAAAAGCAGGGAGTAGTTGCAGCAGAATTAAGTCTTCCAAAATAAACTGTGAATACAATATGGAAGAACCAAGATAAAATACCACAAACTTTTGAAGGACATGTTAATAGCAGCTGAAAATGTTTGCAAATGGCTCCATTTGATGATACAGAAGAGGCACTCTTGAAGTGGTTCATAACTGCATGTTCCCCTTAATGGACAATTTTTTCATGAGAAAGCACAAGAATTTGCCAAACTTTTGAAACATGATGAGTTTCAATGTAGTGCAGGCTGGCTGGACAGATTCAAGATGCATCACAGCATTGTTTTCTGTAATATTTGTAGTGACGTTTGAGACATGTGGAGTGAAACACACTTACCTGACCTACTGTCATCGTATGCGCCATGTAATGTCTTCAGTGCAGATGAGATAGGTATTTTTTTAAAGTGTCCAATGTGACAACCGACACGTGACCGACTACGGGGTATATGGACGCGCTAGTCGAGAAAGAAATCGTACGCTACACAGTATGTCGGAGTGAATAATACTAGTTTAATAACCTATGTCTAATAATAAAATAACAGAATTGTACAATAAATAATGTTGGGTGCCCCTAAATGAACGTAACTTAACAACAAGAACTTGCAATCAATAAATCTCAACGAACAATGTAAAAACACAAGGCATTGCAGGTTAAACTTGTGTGCTACCACATAAGCTACAAAGTCTTGCGCATATCATGACGTTTTTATTAGGCACTACTCCCAGATCACCCATCTACTCAAAAGGTGCCAAAGACTGAAGCCACACACTAAGCTTCATTTTTAACACGTAAGGCTTTTTCAGCCACTTAATGGTGCATTCACTATTAACGCTGTGCCTCAGAGCA
Source organism: Rhysida immarginata (assembly GCA_023313115.1). Taxonomy (NCBI): domain Eukaryota; kingdom Metazoa; phylum Arthropoda; class Chilopoda; order Scolopendromorpha; family Scolopendridae; genus Rhysida; species Rhysida immarginata. Next base: position 476,404 of record JAHWFO010047322.1, on the reverse strand, counting down.
CAAAGTGAGCATATCACATTCCACATCCCTGTCAGAGGACAGCTGATTCATTTGCTTTCGAACGACTTGGCTTTTTTCAGCTGCAGTACATGTGAGCCACAACGTCCCCCCCCCCCCCCCCATAATCTCCATCAACAGCTTGGGCCATACGGCCCTGCCGCGACCCCTAGATCATGTCACGTGCCCCTTTTATAGCCAACGGGGAGGAGCACTATAAACTCAAAACAATCACTGGGACTCTAATTCCTAGTCACACACAACACCTTGACCACCCCTCACTCAGTCAATTCTTTAGGGAGTCATCCAAACTTAGAGTCCCCTCTAGAATTGCTGATGGGTCACGCAAGGAACTTAAAGTCCGGCTCGTGCATGCACTGCTGGGTACCAATGTCCTAAGCTTTGAACGGGCTTAAGGCCCCCAATCCCCTGAGCATGACTGGGAATGCTCAGCTTTACAGTAGTAATGGCCTTCTATGATCATTGACTGTACATTCGGTACACTCTGTTTCTCTACCAAGGCAGTGTCAAAATGTTTTAACCTTAATGGCTTTCAAGTGGCCCCCAAGCAGCATCAACAAATAGACTGCTAGTCACTCAGTCTTCGAACACACATGGCTATTCGTCATGACCAGCCATTCAAAACCAGCATTCCATTTACAGGCACCGGGATACAGCCATCCAACAAACAAGTAGAGAAATAAATGGAACTGATATGAAATTTCAGGTTGTCCGGAAAGTTTCTTCCGGATTTGAATTTTTATTTCGAAAGCAAAAAATATGTACAAAATGATTGAGTGAACACTACGATGCCCGAGATTTCCAACTAACCTGAATGCCCAAAGGAGTCGTACTGACTCCTCCCTTAAGAATGTACACCATTTTTCTTTCCTTTTAAATGTTAACCTTAAGTGCTTACAAATACAAGAACTACCAGATAATAAGAAAAGCATTTTTTTAATTTCCCATTTGTTTATAATTTTAAATACGAAAAATAAATTCCTCTGATGTTCAGAGGCTAGTTTGTGCATTTAATGCAAATGTAACAACATTTAGCGTTGCAAGTGCCACAAACAGCTTTCTTACCTTGCTTACACACACCCATAGAGCGATTTTTTTGCAATTTGTCTTAATCTGACAATATTTTCTTCTCTTCACTGTCTCAATTGCTTCATCTTCAAGTTGTTCTGCATTAGCAGTGTCAGGAAATCTTCTTGATTCCATGTTTTCCTTACACAGCTCTGTGACCAAGTTTTGCAGAAACACCCTCCTGCTGATTTTGTCTCCAGTTCTTTCTTTGTAGACTGCATGTGCGTTTATTGCTGCCTGATCCAGTGTATTTTGAAAGGAGTGAACAGGCCATCTTCTTGTATTTGTCCGGACGCTGTATTTTTTAGCCATTTGGTCAACGATGTCCACCCCATACTTTGTTTCATTGTAGCACTGCACTGTGTCTGGGGTTTTGTTGGCGTTATCTGCAGTTTTTACGTCAGAATGCATAGTGCTTAGAACAACAACAATTTTCTTCTGTTTTTCTTGATAAACAGTCAGAATTATTCAATCATGCTTGTAAACTTTTGTGCAAGGTAATTCTTCCTTCATTTGGTTTATACGAACGGGAATTTTTCTTCGAATTTTGTTCACTGGTCCCAGAAGGCTTGCACTTTTTTCTTTTAATTGTTTTGCCGGTTTAACAGAGGTAAAAAAATTATCAGTAGTTACATTTCTTCCTTTGCCTAAGTAGGTTGCATCAAATGCATGACCACATGCTCACAAGAAGACCACCAATCAACCTAGAGTTCGATTTTGATGAAACATGGTGTGTAGGTAGAGGAACATCTACAAAGGCCTCTGTGAAAATTCTAGAGTGAGGAAATTCCCATAGGCCTAGAAAATCGAGTTTGAAATTTACTGTGAACACACAGAGAGAAAAAAAACACATTCTGCCAGCTAGCAGTGCAGTAGCGTAGTGGTTAACGTGCTTGCTGAAATGCTCCCATTTTATTTGCTGTTCGAATCCCTCCTTGTTTTGACATTTTTTTAATATTGTATTGAATTTATTAAATTTAATTAACTTGTTGTCATAGCAACAGGAATGTTTTTTCCGAAAACAAACGTTGAAACAAAGATTTATTTGTTTTGGCCAAAAATTCTGTTTGTTAATTCATATTCAACGCTTCTTCTTGACAATCGAATTTGTAAGATCATATTTGTATTTTTGCAATCATATTTGTGCTTGTCATTCGAAATTCAACGGCAATTATCATCATTAGTCTTTTTTGATATTCATATTCATAATATTCATAATCATTTAATATAAAACCACATTATTTTCAAAACATATTTTAAATTTGTGCTTGTCATTCGAAATTGAACAGCAATCTGATTATTGATTCATTAATGTCTTATTGAAATATAATTGTTATTATTATCATCATACAAAAATTTGATCATCAATTAATTATCAATTAAATTAGTTACTTAAATTGCATTACTTGTCACAGAATTTGTAAGTAAATTTGAATTATAATTATATAATGTTTTACTGTTTAATATTCATATTGTTTTTATTATTTACCAATAATTTTTCTATTATCTCATTTAATCCAGTTTAAATTCATCAACAATCATCATGTCAAATGTACGTGCATTGCGTATCGTCAGCCAACTATCTGTTATGTACCGGATGGTCATAAATTATTGAGCGCATTTTGACAGTGAATATTTTATTAACCAAGAAATGTACACACTTCTTGTGAACATCATTGAAAAGTACAACTCAAACAGTTTGTCAGGTGTCACTATCACCACCAGGCGGCAGCACTGTTTGGCGTAGGAACACAAAACGCGAAAATGGCGACCGTGCAGCAGAAAGCAATGTGCGTTTTTTGGTTTCATGAGCAGAAATCCGTGATAGCAGTTCAACGGCAATTCCGCTTGGAATATGGACAACCTGCTCCTGGAAAGGATTCCATAAAGCGGTGGTATCAGCAGTTTAAGGACACTGGAAGCGTAGCCCACAAGAAAGGTGCTGGTAGGCCTACCGTCAGTGAGGAAGTCATTGAGAAGGTGCGAGATGCGTTCCAACGGAGCCCTACGAAGTCAACTCGGCGCGCCAGCTTGGAATTGCGAGTCCCACGATCTACGGTGATGAAAGTGATGCATAAGCGTTTGAAATTGTATGCCTACAAAATTCAGATTGTTCAGGAACTAAAGCCCGATGATAAACCGCAACGGTTTGCATTCGCGGAGCTCATTCTGCACAAAATTGATGTGGACAACACGTTCTTGGATAAAGTGGTTTTCTCAGATGAGTCAACATTTCATGTTTCCGGGCGTGTGAACAGACACAACTGTCGCATTTGGGGATCAGAGAACCCTCATGAAGTCCGTGAACATGTTAGAGACAGTCCAAAGGTCAATGTGTGGTGCACGTTGACTGTCAATGAAGTGATTGGACCATTCTTCTTCACAGAGCAGTAGGTGAATAGCATCACGTACCTTGACATGCTGCGATGTTATGCTATACCGCAGCTTGAACAACGACAACCAGATGTTATTTTTCAACAGGATGGTGCACCGCCACACTGGGAAACGATTGTGCGGCGATACCTGGATGAACAATTTCCTGGTCGTTGGATTGGCCGCGGGGGGCCGATTTCATGGCCTCCGCGATCTCCTGACATCACACCACTCGATTTTTTCTTGTGGGGATATGTAAAGGACCGCATGTACTCCAGCAAAGTGCGTGATCTTGATGAATTGAAGGAAAGGATTGTGGCCATCATTGCAACAGTGACACCTGAAATGCTGCGGAATACATGGCATGAAATAGAATATCGAATGGATATTCTGCGAGTCACTGCAGGAGCACACGTGGAAGTGCTGTAACTTCGGAATATTACGGAATAAAACTGTTTGAGTTGTACTTTTCAATGATGTTCACAAGAAGTGTGTACATTTCTTGGTTAATAAAATATTCACTGTCAAAATGTGCTTAATAATTTATGACCACCCTGTATAATCATAACCCTAATGATGATAATGGTCAGCTGAATTGTGAAGAACAGCAACTTGTGATTTTTATACAATCATTGTTCACAGACCTAAAATATGGAAAATTGGAACTTGAAGAAGAAGAAGCATTTGATGTCGAAGACGATCAGGAAATGTGTCTGGAAGCAGAAGAAGAAGAAGAAAATGATCCATTGTATGATCCAGACGAAGATTACATACCTCATGAAAGAAAAGGAATTGCTGAACTTATTCTGATAAAAAAATTCATCAAATTTATAATTATTATTGTGATCTGAAGAAGAAAAATGCTGGCAAAGAAATATCGAAAACAAAAAAATATTTTCGTTTAGAAACAGAATCTAAAGTGATTGATTATGTTAAACGTGGTGGAAGTGAACATGACAAGTATAAGAAGATTCACGAATACGTAAAGGAGCAATTTCTGGTTAGTCGTTTGAAATGTGTTATTGTTAAAAAACCACTGATGCAAAAATGGATCCAAGATGCTGTCATTCTTTACAAGCCGTCTAGACAATGTGCCAGTGCATCGTTTTTTGTTAGAATGAAGAAGCTACATATCACTATGCGTAAAATCACCAGATTTGTGACAAAATCACAAATTATTGACAATCCACAGATAATTCAAAATGCAAAACAGTATATCACAAATGTAAATTCAAAAACAATAGAAGAAAATATACCAGATAATATGGTTTATAACACTGATCAAAGTGGATTCAATTATGAACTGGTATCACCTGCAACTTAAGAAATTACTGGCACAAAAACTGTCCAAGGACAGGTTGTATCCAAACATGCATTGACTCATTCCTATTCTATTCAGGTTCATCTATCAAAATCTTGTTATTTAGGACGTACGTTTTACTTTTGTTTCCAAGAAACGACCGGAAATAAGTTTGGACCAGAAGTTGCAAAAGATGTGAGTAGAGTAGTTGAAAACTATGGTAATGTGGTGGTCGAATGTTCAAAGTCTGGAAAGTTAACCAAAAATCACATAGTATCATGGTTCCAAAAATGTTTTGATCCAGATTTTGAATCTAATTCTGTGTTGATCGTGGACAGTTGGGGAGGACATTCGGATGCACAAAAACTAGCCACTGATGATAACAATTTAGATGTTTTGGTAATGCCTAAATCAACAACATCATTAATACAACTGCCTGATGTATTTTTCTTTAGGCAATACAAAATTTTGGTTAGAAGAATAAATGAAATTGTGCAAATTTTGTATTTAAATTCATCACACACAGCAAAACCACATGATCGTCTATTCATAATCAGAATGCATTCACTGGTGTACAATCAGCTTCAAGATCCAGGATATCGTCCACTGCGTTTATACGCTTGGAGAGCTTGCAGCTATGATGATAACTGCGATGACGTACCTGCAGCTTTCAAATCGCTTAATCAAATTAACTTTTACAAATTATCATCCGAAAAATGCAATCTTTGTTTTGGAATCGCAGTCATCCGCTGTGCTTTTTGTAATGAAGTGTTTTGTTTTGAACATTTTATGGGTGATAATTATTATCATTATCACACAATTATTCAAAATTATTTTTTGATTTTGTACATTTTTTCATATTTAATTACAATTACATAATATTGTTTGATTTTTTTTGCTATTTAAATATTTTTTTTTTAAATCTTATGTTTATAAATATATGTCATAAATATTATTTTTATTCATATATTTTTGCAGTTTAAATTGAAAATAATTTTAAATTTAAATTTAATAAATTTAATACAATATAAAAAAAATTTCAGAACGAGGAGGGATTCGAACAGCAAAAAGAAGTGAGAGCATTTTAGCAAGCACGTTAACCACTACGCTACTGCGCTGCTAGCTGACAGAATGTGTTTTTTTTCTCTGTGTGTTTACAGTAAATTTCAAACTCGATTTTCTAGGCCTATGGGAATTTTTCTCACTCTAGAATTTTCACAGAGGCCTTTGTAGAGAGTCCTCTACCTACATACCATGTTACATCATAATCGAACTCTAGATTGATTGGTGGTCTCCTTGTCAGACAAACATTCATCATTGGGACGGGTTTCGTCTTTTCCTACATAAGGAAATGCATTTACAACATACTTGCGGTCTTTGTCAACAGCAAGCCAGTATTTCTGACCATACTTGTCAGGCTTCGATGCCATAAATTGGGTGAATGGACATCTGGATGTATTTGGGAACAACTGTTCATGTACTGTAATGAATGCACCTTGTCTGTAGCACGTTATGCAATTTTCAATGAATCTGTTCCATACAACAGAAAACAAAGCAAATCGGTCAGTATTCAATCTTTGAGAATGAGTAGAACTTTCATCGAATCGCAAATATCGTAAAATCTCACAGAAGCGATTTCTTGACATTGCTTTCTAAGGTACGTAAAGGCACCACTGCATTTCCGAAGAAAGGCACAAAAGTATACAATATGTGTACAAATATGACAAATAACCAGAAAGAAATAAGTAGAGTATGTGGATAACAATGTAAGAAAGAGTTTTTTATTTCTTACATTGCTTTCTTACACAAAGGAAGACCCCAAAGAGATGTCCATAGGGCATGGACAGGCTTATCATGAGCTCCAGCAACACCACGGGCATACATGATAACGTTAAAATCTTCAAGCTCTGCGATAGTAAAAGTAAATGTATTGTTTTTTGTTTGCCGATATACTTCTGCTACAGTGCACTTGATAATGTGATCAAGGATAAACTTGTCAATGAATAAGCGCCACGCACTAGCTGGATTTCCAGTAACAATAGCTCTTTTCGCATATGCAGTAGGTCCATATGTCTCCTTCAAAATGTTCTGTTTTGAGTGCCTACCAGAAGAACAATCAGCAGTTTTCATCAGCTCCCACGTGGTTCCATCAGGAGCAACCAATTTTCTTCAGCTTCACTCTCTCATCTGCTATATCCCCATGTGGAACTAATGCAACTTGACTGCATTTTCCTCTTGAAAGGCTACTACGTTGTCCTCGGCGTCTTCTGGACCTCCAAGATCGGCCGACTGCAGGAATGTGTCGATAGCTCGGATTTTGGGGTGCTAAAACATAATTTCACAGTCATATTTTTATTTCGAAGTTAAATTCAAAAGTCTGTAAACAATAGGTAAAAAGTCAATAGTGGTTCGTCCTGTCCCAGTGGTTCACAATCACTTGAAGAATCAGAGCTTTTGGAAAATTCAAACTGCGAAGTATCATCATTTGTTTCACCCTCACTGTTCTGACATTCTGATTGATCTGACGGAATATCTCATTCAAGCTTGTGCAAGGTCCAGGAGGTGGTGGTGCTAGAGCGTGGGCGAGCATTGTCTTGATGGAACAGAACCGGCTTTCCTCTGAACTTGTTTTGGCGATTGGTCTTGATGGGTTATTGAACAAGCACTCGAGATACAGAATTGCTTGTGCAGGCATCAAGAATCCAGAAGAAACTTTCCGGACAACCTGATAATATCAAAACCGAGTTCGATGAAATGACGCTGATGAAAATGGGACCGTCATGAGAAAATAAGTAACGTTCATCTCACCATCTCGAAATCCATGTCTCCCATCGAGGCTTGCACATTCGAATGAAGTATCAACAGGTTATACTTCCGCTTTTCTTATCTTGGTTATGGAAAACATCGAAATTGCAGGTAAAAGAATTCATTCTCCATCACGAGGTAAGCATGGCTTCCAAAACGTATTTAGTACAATCAAACTCGCAATATCAACAGACTTTTTTGTGGCCTGGGTATGCTGTCGTTCTAACTTCACATCGCTAATATATTTGGAAAGCAAAACAAACTGTGACCATCAGCGACGAGTGTTGCTCTCAAAAACTCAACACAAAAACCCGTTTTTTTTTGTTTTTTTTTCTACTGGCGCTTCCCTACCAGACCACAACAATTGACATGTGAGGCGATTTCTAAGAAGGGATGATGCAGCGAACTCCAGCATCTCTTTCTCGAAATCATGTTACAACAATGGCAACAAACTTCGTCGTGTACATTCTTGCAACGTCAGAAGGGAAAATAATACACAGATTTAAATAAACAATAAATGTATACTATTAAACCGAATTAAAATTACATCATTGCGATGTCCAACCCCTGCTAAAGCAATTCTATTTATTCCCCAATAAAATCAAACCACAACTTATCAAACTACAGCACCTTAATAAAATCTACTGCCACGCTATATGGCACAATAGAATGCTTCCTGACAAAACCATGTGTTTTAAAGATGACATTTGTCACGGTTGTAAGCAAAGTAAAGAGTGAATTACTGCCTAGTTTGATGGGCCAGAAAAGTTGCCGTTGTTGGTGATTGTCAAATTTCAAAAGACCACACCGTTTTAAGAATGTAAAAACATTGCCTGTGAATTTCATGTTCAACAAAAAGCATAGATGACTTCTGTTATATTCGAAAACTGGATGCTATCACGTTGGCCTTTCTACCTCCTAATGCAACATTTAAGCTACAACCATGCGACTTGGAAATAATAAAAAATCTCAAGGTCAAATACCAAAAGCTTGTAACAAAACAAGGATGCAATGCAGATGTTGCGATCTGCTTGGGGGGATGTGACACAATAGACTGTCACAAACTGCCAGGATTTGTTACCATGCTGTGTAAAGGCCACACTGACATCGGCTGTCCTGATTTGTTGGTCATTGACACAAATGATGATGAACAGAACATTTCCACTTGTACAACTGTTCCAGCGGATGACATAACTTTCAATGATCATGCTGCTGGTGATGCTGCTGCTGTGACCTGTGAAGCACCCAATGACAGGGACATTGTTGAAGAAATCCTGGCATCACGCAGCTCTAGAAATGATGCAGACTTCAACAAGACTGATGAGGAAGACGACGTAACACAAGCTGTTGTAGAAGTTCCGTTGACTGACTATGCCATGACAGTGATTGAGACACTGAGATTATGATGGTATATCACAAGAGTATATTATTAATAAATTACTTTAAATTCTTATTTTCAAATTAAGCATTACAATTTTATTGTCTAAAATTAGATCTCATTAACCAAAATCTTTATTAACCATTTTATTGCTTCATTTCTTGATTATTTTAGAAAATTTAAAAGAAATAAATTCTTCGTTTGTTTTTGTTTTTTTTTTTTATTGTAAAAGCCACAAAAGAACCAGACATCGAATAGGGAAAGGAGTGATGACCCAAGATGCTCATTGTTGCATCACTGAAAATCCTTCCCCTCTTGGCTACATGTATCTTTCCATTTTCTTTCTTTTTTCATTGTTGGGGAGAGCATAGGAGGGGGAGGTGTGGAAAAGATGGATGCTGAGCGCGAAAAAAAAGAGATATAAGGAGAACAGTGGTAGCATTCGAGAAGCCAGATGTGTGAGACATGCTCCACTAATTGCTCGTAATTATGCAAATGGATATCAGTTGTGTGAAAGTGATGCTGAATGTGAATATCAAAAGTAACAGGCAAGAACTTTTACGTTTTAAATTACTGTGTTGTTCTTCTAGATCCCTGCCTCATTTCATTGTGTTATTGGATTAAAGTCTGATAAATATTTTCCTTCATTCATTTTGTTGTAATCAGAAAGTTACAAGCATCAGTTTCTAAACATTGATCCAAATTTGATGTATATTAAACTTGAAATTTCTATGTTTTTGCATTGATTTGCTTTTTCCTCAGTTTATAGCAGATTATTGTGGCTTCACCCTTTTGAATCTTAAATAAACACAATATGAAGTTTTTCGTTAATTGTTTCATATATATTCACTTTCTTGTGTTGATCTGCCATTACGGTTTTATTTGTAAATATCAGCTGCATAATTATTTCTCGCATATCCAATTACAGTAATAATTTCTCAATTCTCAATTAACCCTCTATTAGGTTCAATTTCCTTTAGAAATGAAATTTCAGCCTTGTATCTCTAACATTTTTTTAAGAGAGATGCATGGTCTCCATTTTTAAATTGCTATTCAGTTGGATCTAATTTTGTCATAAATTCTTTTCTTTCAGTGTTTTTTTATATCCATCGCCGAATTCAACAGAAAATGTATCAAAAGCTCATGATGGGAGATATGAATTATTTACACAGGTCAATGTATCAATAAAGGATACAGTCAAGGAGTTATTCAGAAAAGGTAATTCTTTAATTTAAAATTTAATACTCACCAGTTTTTGTTTTAAGAATAGAAATTTTGCTTAATGTTTAAAATTTACTTCATTTGAGGTTTACAGGACATTACCTATTCAGAATCACTTCTAGCAGGTGCATTATGCATGGGCCTTTGTTGTATCCTTTTACTCAAGATGATCCAATCTTGTCTACTTTAACTGGTATTTGAATTAAATGACCAATTTCCAAATCATTGCACTTAATATTTTTGTAATAATAAGTTGAACATGCTCTTGGCTTTACTGCAAAAGCTCAATTTGAGGCCTGGGCTTCTATTTGAAAAAATGGTCTTGAACCCCTGGCCATTAATCGAAACAGCCTTCTATTCAAGACCCAGCGTTAAGAGCAATTCCCTTAAAATATACCACATAATTCGGACATGTAACTGACAAGGGAATCTTTCGAACAGGTATGTCACAGATTTCCACCAAATTGAAATACGAGGTGCATCCAGAAAGTAAGTTTCCCTATTTAAAAAAAAAAAAGAACTCACACTTACAGGAACATATTTATTGGCAACAAGTACAGCAATGTTTCAGCTATTTTTCAACATAGCCACCAGCAGAATTGAGACACTTGTCGTATCGTGGGATCAACTTTTGTATCCCCCTGTCGTAGAACTCTGCCGCCTGTGAATGGAACCAGCGTGTGATAGACTTCTTCAGCTCTTCGTCGTTGCCAAAACGCTCACCGGAGGACAGGAATTTCTGGAGGTGCAAGAAAACGTGAAAATCGCTGGGAGCAAGATCATCGTGATACCGTTGCAGAAATGTCAGTGCTGCTCCTAAGCGTTGAATTTTGTGTTCGGGTGTCAGGTTTTTCGGCACCCACCTGGCACACAATTTTTTGAACAGCAGTTGCTTAGGGACAATCTCATGCAACAAGGATCGCGATATCTGCGGAAAATGGGTGCTCAGCTTCGTAATCGTGAAGCGACGGTTCTCCATCACGTGCTGCCGCACAAGCTCAAATAAGAGAAGAAATAAGAGCTTCCATTTCGGACCAGTGCTACCACGCTACTGGCACGAGGCGGGACCTGTCCGGCTGGCATATGATTTATACGTCATAGATTTGTTACGCATGCGCAATTGACATGGCTAATTACGTTTACTTTAAAGGGGAAAACATCGGGAAACTTACTTTCTGGATGCGCCTCGTATGTTGCTCATCTGAAGCTACTATCGATGCTTGCAAAATAAGAAAGTGCAAAATTTTGTTTCTTTCAAAATAAACCATGAAAATGAAAAAATTTGAGCACACATAGCCATACAAAGACTCCATTGTTAAAGCGGGCTGTGTGTATTAATGCGCTTAACAGAACTTCTTTCTTCATCTACTCAGCAATAATAAGCACGAATCCACTTCACATGAAATCAGTGGAGCAGACGACAATTGAATGGCTTCTCAAATTTCTAAACAAACTTAGTTTTTAAAAATAGATTATTACAATTAGCTAATTGCCTTCCAGTAAAAAAATGTGTTTAGTCATTAATAACCATTTCCTTTATTATTTCATTTTATTAAGTAATTCGGTAATCAAACACAAGGCTGGCTTCATGCGCAACGTTGAGTAATACGTTGCGTTGGTGAGGGGGTATGTATCGCGGTGCTTTATAATTTTAAATAAAAATAGTATTCATGGATGCTTACCTCGTCTTATAAATTATTTCGAGACTAATAATTGTACAGCAAAATTAAGGTTTTATGCTTAATAACAGTGCTCTAACTGCAATTCCTTGGCGACCGCCACTAACGATTTTGCTTTCTCTCTGACCACCAGTTTTGTTGAACTCTGCACTTCTGGAGCGCTTTGCTGCCGCGCACTGCTGTCACTTCCATGATGTGCTTGCGCGCAAAAAAAAACAGGAAAAAAAAAGTGCACCGAAAGGCTATATGGGGTTCCCTTGTTACTAAAAATAAAATATTAAAAATGAAATTTTAAAGTTTGTTAGTAGATTCATTGTCTTCTGTTTTGGAATTGCTGGAGATGAATTGCTACTTCATTATTATAAAGCACTTCATCATCTTATGTCTCTTATAATGTGGTTTTCTGTATTCTGTATCCATGTAGATCAGGTCTTTATTCAAGATCGGCTTTAAGCTGAAATTATTAGCTAAATATCTGGCTTTATATCGAGACAGGCTTTAACTTACGGCCCCGACCTCAAATCGATCTTTTACGGTACAGTAGAACCTTGATTTTACAAATCTTGAGAGACTAGTAACATTTATTCATTAAATCTGAACTTCGTAAAAACAAAACAAAAGAAATAAAATAAAAGAAAAAAAAAGCAAGTAAATACGCACTGTAAAGCCTGTTTCACAATTAAATCGCCCGCATTTGCCCGAGCGAATCCGCACAGGAGGCGAATACTAGCGCTTCCGCTAGCAAAGCGGGCGATTTAACAATTTTCCGTTAACATTTCACAATTAAATTCGCGGCCGCATTAACTATCTCCTGATTGGTTCAATCTACTGATTGGTTGGAAACTGTATCCCGAACTATAGCCTGCATGATAAGAGAATAGGCTTATCATGTAGGCTATGCCCGAAGCAGGGTCTTTTAATCTTTTAAGCAGGGTAGATTAAAAGACCCTATCCGAAGGAATAGTAATACGCCCAAGTGGATTTATATATTTCTTCCGTTTTTGTTACTTCTCTCCATAATATAAAATAAATAATAAATAAAATCAAAATGAAACTAGAAATATAAAATAAAATAAAATAAAAAACTGACGTTTCGGATAGAAGCTATCCTTTATAAAAGCAAAAAGGATAATTCTCCAAAGGCAATTAGAATATTTTATTTATTATTTATTAATTATTTTGCTAATTATTATTATTATTATTTATTTTTCATTTTTATTTAATAACTATTATTTATTGTAGGTTATTGTATTCCAGGGTTTTTGTGTCTCGTCCTTTTCTCTTATAAATATCCGTTCATTACTTCTCTCCAACTTCCCCCCTATAGTTCTGTGCGAACTTGAAGCTTCCTGATTGGTTTAAGCTGTCGCGGATTCGCTAAATTTCAGAACCTGTCTGAATTGAAAATTTCGCCCGCAAAGCAGTTGCGAAGAGCAGTGCGGGCGATTTCCGCTAATTGTGAAACGGCAGTATGTGCGGAAAATTTTCGCCTTGGTTGTGGTTTCCGCATTCGCCTGTTTTTCGCCCTCAAACAGTAATTGTGAAACAGGCTTAAGAGTTTATAATGTGCAGTATTTTTAATGCACATAGTCTTATATATTAGTACTTTGATATTTGAAAACATTTTATAATCGTTATCAGGCACAAATTTGAACTTATATCATTATTTACATAGTTTGAAAATTCAAAAAACTCAAAAATATTGTGAGGTACATTTTCAGTTGCAAATAAATGTTTTTTTTTTAGCGTTTCTAAGCAGTTTTCTAATTTGTGAGGATGTTGCTTTGAATGCAGTATTTTCCAATTCCTCGTTGTCATTGTCTTTTTCACCGCCATTTTTGAAATGATCGCAAATTTCGTCATCGTTTAATGTAGGTGAAGTTAAGACATCCGCATCAATATTTATATACTCTGAGAATTTATTTTAGAAATTAAGCTTGCCTTTCATGATACCTCACTCTTCAAATCCCTCAAATTCGTTATCATCATCATAAGCTTCAGCTTGGACGGCAAGTTGTTTATGTTCAGTTGCAATTTCATTTGTATTCCTTAAAATGAAACCTCTTTTTTTGAAACTATTAGCAATTCGCTAGATTCACCTATCGCCATGCCACCTAGTGACCTGCGTGCGAACTACTCCAAGCGGGGAAATTTCAAAGCAGCATACGTTACAGATTCTCATTCCCCGCACTTTGAGTGAATGTAGACAACTCTCGCCGAAATGTCCAAATCAAAAGCTTATTGCTGTGTTCCCTCTTGCAATGCTACTTACAGTAGTGGTACAAACTTTCACCACTTTCCAAAGCAGAGACTATTAAAAGAGAACTGGTTTGTAAATTTAAAAATTGGCAAAAGAATAAGCAACAGCATGGTGATGTGCGGTCAGCATTTCGAGAAAGAATTGTTTTTCTTACACAGTAAGTTACAGTATTTCATCCATATCCTGTCAATTAAACTAGAGTAGCTTATTTCAGATTTCAAGAGCAAGTGCAAAATTTTGAAAAAAGGAGCCTATCCAACTTTAAATCTACCCGCTCGTAAACACGACCATGTCGAGTCTGAAAAGGAGAATGAAGCCAAAATGGCCTGGAAACTCAAAAAGAAAACTGAGGAAAAAATAATTCAGGATGTCAAACTATTTTAGACGATGATCCTGTGTGTGCAAATGTAGACGCATGCAACACTATAACCCCCTTATGCTCCTGGCCGATGCTACTTTTATGTCAGAGGCTGCAAAAATAACAGAAGAAAATGTTAGTGAAACTTATACACAGCAATCTGCTATTGAAGAGTTAAACAAGTGCATTCAAGTTAATACTATTAATGTAGTATTCTCAAAATTCAGTATTTTAAATTTGATCAGAGGCGATAGTGCTTTGCAAACCATGACAGGATTAACCTCACACAAGGTTTTAGATGATATTGTCAATCATTTATCTCCATTGGCAGATAATACCAGATGTGAACTTCATCTAAAAGGAAGAGTGGTGATTGTTTTTTTGAAACTTCAGCTTGGTCAGTCTTTTAAGTGCCTGGCAATATTATTTGAAATTTCACCTTCAACCTGTCAGCAATACTTCCACAATCTCTTACCTCTGTTGGCAGATTTACTCAGGTCTTGATAAGATGGCCAGAAAAGGAAGAAATAATTAAAAATATGCCGGTTTGTTTCCATATATAAAGACGTTCGTGTAGTTTTAGATTGCACTGAGATGGAAATTGAGAAATGCCACTGTCTACGTTGATACTCACCTACTCACAATATAAAGGTACACACACAGCAAAAATCTTGTTGGGTGTTTCACCAGCAGGATTAATTACTTTTGTAAGTAAAGCATATGGAGGCAGGGCCTCTGACAGGTTTATCACTGAAAATTCAGGCATTTTGGACAAATTAATTAGAAACGTTGATGCTGCCATGGCAGACAAAGGCTTTCTCATTGATAGTTACTGTTTAGAAAAAGGAATTAAGCTAATTCGACCACCATTTTTAACCAGAAATGCGAAACAGTTTTTTAAAGAAGAAACTCTTGACACCCAGAGCATTGTCAGGGCTCGTGTTCATGTCGAACGGGTCATTAAAAGGTTTAAATTATTTGGCATTTTTTCCCGCAAGATGGAATGGGAAACACTCTCATATTAATAGCATAGTCACTGTTTGTGCAGCGATTACCAATCTATCATTTCCAATTTTATCTGATGAGAGATTTTAATTTTTTAAGCTGTTTAATTGATAGATTGTGATATGTATAGCAGTAACAAAACTTATATAAATTCATCTAGTAATCCCATTTTTTTATAATTATCCTTATAGTATTCGGATGCCTTCTTTTCATTTTTGTTTTGTTGTTTTTCATCCTATTTTGTGAGTCATTGCCTTGTATGTTTTTTTTTTTTGCTCAATTTTTCTGTATTTTGATTGTAAATTCTGGTCATTCTGGTAAACATACCAAAGCTCTGTCAATGTTACTTTGTTTTTGAAGATTTTACCTTCATTCTCCACTGGAGTCATATTAATAAATAAATATATAGGGTGTGCCTAAAGTCCATTCTCACAGAATATTGAAATGTTGCAGATTGAGAATGCAGAATGAATAATACCTTGGTAAGTATAATACAGGGTGTTTCATAATTGGGTCCCGTCTTTAGGTCCAAATAACGACTCAAGGGGAACAGATTGGAGGAAAATGAATACCTATTGATTATTTGGTTTTAATGTCCCCTAATTCAGAATAAAAACATTTCGCATCCCTGGGGGTGAAGGGGTAAATTTTGGAAATTTAAATTTTGTAGGGGTAGGGGTTAGACCCCATGTGTTATTTAGAAAGTTGTAGAGCATCATGTAAAATGTGGGTTTAGCAAAAAAAACGGTGAAAAAATCTCATCACCTGCCCCCTTTATCGAGTGGGTAAAGTGAAAGGTATGGCTAGCTAATGTAGACAAAAACAGAAAAACTCATTAGAAACTTATTAGAACTTTATTACTTATTAGAAAACGGTACATTTGAAAATGAATGAGAATGTATGAGTTGTTACCCTGAAAAGCTAATGGGCCCTAATTTTTTTCATTCATTCTCATTAATTTTCCAAATGTAGGCCCTACTGTTTTCTAATAAGTATGGTTTTTGTCCACATCGGCTAGCCATACCTTTCACTTTACCCACTCGATAAAGAGGGCAGGGCATGAATCATTACTATTTTTTTTTCTGATCATACAAGGAAACCATCCGAATCTGTATCTCATAGTTTCACGCCAAATTGAAATATATTATTCACCTAAAGCTACTATTGATGCTTGCAAAATAAGAAATCGCGATATTCAAATAAACCGCAAAAACGAAAATATTTGAACGGACAGCCATACAATGACTCCAGTGTTACTAACTCCATTGTATGAATGAGCACAAGTTACTAACAAGAGATTCTTTGTACAGCTGTGTGCGATCAGACTTTTTCGTTTTTGCGGTTTATTTTGAATATCGGGATTTCTTATTTTCCAGTCACCAATAGTAACTTTAGGTGAGTAGCATATTTCAATTTTGTGAAACTCTGGGATATAGGTTTGGATGGTTCCCTTGTTAGCCATATTTTCTATTTGCAGCATACTTAGCTAGCCAAACAATTACAATCTTGGTGTCCTTATAATGCAGGGAGTAAAAAATTAAAATACACTGTATGCAATTTAGACAGTAATTTTTGAACAAAATCATTATCAAATTCAACTTCAATAACCTTTCCTGTTTTGTCATATGAACTAAATATTATAAGGTGACATACTTTTACATTTAACAACATCATGCCTAATTGAACTTGTCCATAGTACTGGTGTCTTTTCTTTAAACATTTCTTCCCAGTTTTGTCCATCTGCAGATAATTAGGGTTGATGTCTACTGCAGATACTTCTTGGCCTCTTACTGGACATTTAATTTCTAACAGTATTTTCTGAACCCCATCTTCGAAAACAATACCGTCAGAACTGAATCCTAGCCATGGCAATTTAGGATGCACTATCAACCCAAATATTTCTGCGGAGCAATTTTTGTTTTTCTCGTACCCTCATCTTGGATCCTCTTCATTCAGAATCCCATGCATTGTATTGGCATTCCCTCTAAATGAAAAACGCTGCAAGTGCTTCAAAATTTTTTGTTTCCATGTTTCTTTTGTTGACTCAAAGGTGGCAGCAGGTTGATCCCGTTATTCTGTACCTTCTATTTATTGCCCATTTTTGCTTTGCAGTTTCATTTGTTTCATTGCCTTGCTTTCTTGTCCTTTGACAAACAATCATCATATCTGAGGAACAGATATTTTTTACATAAAATACCGTGCTACAGAACTGCTCTATGGCCTTGTTTGGTGACATGTGAGTGAACAGGGATACAATTTCTTCAGAAATGAGTCTTCATTTGCTGCTAAATAAATAAATAAATAAATATAATACAATAATTACCCTTGATTAGTTTCATTTGCATATTTAAATATAGCATTTGTTACATGCAGGAAAAACAATTGTCGTTCCGACACGTACAGCCAGGTTCTGCCGTAATAAGAAAAACCTTTTACTAATAAATAGGGCGCGAGATTGAAGTTAAATTTAATGAAGACAATGGTAAAAAATTGTAACCCCCAACCCGTTTGTTATACGCTAATGCAGTTGGTTAAGTATTAAATAAAAACCCCCTCCGAATATTAGATAAAAAGGAACCCTCGAGGTTTAAAGATAAAAGACGAGAAAAGAATTTACTTTTATAACCCCGATAGATATAGTTATTTCAGTTTGACTAGACTACTCCATCCCCCTCTTTAAATAGAAATAACGAGAATAAGCATTCCAGCATTCCAATTAAACTATTCCTTTTATTACTGGATTTGTTTCTTTCTTTTTATTGTTATTATTATTTTTATTATAATGGAAATGTAAAGGAGCAGTAACAAAAGTAAAAACAAAACAACATTTGACGAAAGATAACGCAGCTGGGGCACTGGAGTAGGAACCTAAAGTTGGTGCGGAGGATCCCTTGAGTGGTGAGGATTCCAAAGGGCTGCTGCCCGAGGCTAACGACGAACGGTCCTTCTTATAGTTCACTATTATGTTCAGAAGCCCTACTGTTGGTGAAAAGAAAAAGTCTAAAAACTTATAGATGACTAATCATTTAATTGGAAATAAAAAAAATTTAGCAAAAGACAATTTTTAAACTTATGCCTAAGTTGAAACTTCGTTTAATCAAGATAGTTGCAAACTTGAAAACAAAAGAAGTCCTGGTGAAGGATGATCATACGCAGAGAGAAATTGGAACAAAAAACATCCAAACTGTGCTAAGAAACCGTAGCAACGCCGAGCGAACCACTGTAAGGGCACATTCCGATTGTGGGTCGAAGTTATTTCACAATTGAAGAGATACGAATTGAGTCATACTCCCAATGGCACATGGAAAATTAAAAGGAACTAAACAGGCTGAACACTCATGTCGAGTAGAAAGTTTTAAGAAGATTAGGATAATTATCAGAATTAAGAAAAATCACAAAAAAATAAAAAAAACTTTTACTATAATAAAAGCAAAGTACTGTGAAATCGAGAATTTAAACTACTATATGCAACTCATCTGTGAAGAACAAAACGATGACAAATACACAGAACAGTAAAAGACATCTGAAATCAAATAAACACACAAAGTCGGCATCAAGACAGCAACAAACATCGAAGACGAAAACAACAAACGGAAAAAGTCGGTCATACTGAGGGAACGAAAAAAAAAACAGCATGAGAGGCGCAAGGAGAAATTCTGAAAAAAAAAAAAATAATACAAAAACCAAAAAGAATAACAAAAGCAAATATAAAGTCTGTAACTAAGAGTAGTGGGCATTGGGTCGAGTAGATTCAGAAGGCACTCCACGTAAGGACAAACTGGCCCTATTTGCACTGGAAACTTCGTTGGTAGCCATAAGCGTCGAAGGCGAGTCTATCAACTAAAGTTAGTTCACTCACTCCGATTCTTTTATTTGAAGACTGCTGAAGAAAGCATCAGATCGTATGGAAAGTAACAGAATCTAACGACTATCAGAAAGTTCCATGAAAGTTGTTATGGATTCGCAGCAGATTAAGGTAAAAAGGCATACTCACTGCAGAAGAGGTTTTTCTTTGAACTTGCCATAAGGGAAATCACCTGCTCCATGACTGGATAAACATCCATTTCACGACGAGCAAAAAGAATGACGCGTGTCCATCTTGCAACATTGATAAACTGGTTGACTAACCTTGAAGAAGGCGAAGGAAATCACATTGATCTCCACTAGGATTGTCTCAAGAGGAGTGCAGTGGTACCGCATAATCTGTTTCTATTATTCCACGAACATAACAGGTTTAGCATGTCTTTTATAAGACATGGGGAAGTCCGGTCCAACAATCTTTTAACCAGAAAGAAGACTCACCAGTTGGAACCATATCTGACTCCCGACTTCACCAGAATGCCTAGAAAACTAAAAATTTTCCAGCGAGGCATTCAAAAAAGGTCATGTGAACGTGAGTTAAAAGAGACACGAGCCAAAAAATATAAGTGAAGGGACACTCTAAAAAGAAAAGCCCTCAAGTTAAAGACATTGCTATAACAATAATAATTAAAAGAAACATATAGTAAACATTCATTATAACAATGTACTTGACCATAGAGTACATTATAGAGTTAAAATATTTTTTCCATAGAACCTTCTCGCCCAAATTATTATTAAAAAATATTTTTTTTTTTTTCGTTTTGTTTTTTTCTTTATTACTTTAAGCGATTCTAAAGATAACTAATTCTTATTTAATTAGGAGGGAAACCAAAAAATAATTATAACAAACAAATATCTCAACCGAATATATCTCAACCAAAATGATTAAACGACGTAAGTGAAGGGAATACCAGAATCTATAAAAGTAATTATTAGGATTGCACTTGTGTTTCAAAACAGAAAATCTGCGAAAGATATTTCCCTTTACGATTTAACATTTCATGGTGTTATGAGTTTACTACTTGAGACCAGTGTGAAAACTTTAACTCTCTCAATTCACTAACCTGTAAGAATGCAGCACATAAGTGCAAAAAGGCCCATGTATAGCTTAACGTATTCTAGACACCAACGGATACCAAATTCAATTTTTCATTCATTTTAGGAGTAGTCTGGCCAGGCAAGAGGTCGAGCGTAAATACATCTCGTGAAAATGGTCCGTGGGAACGCGAACTAAGCTCCATATTAGCCGAAGAGAAAAACCACCGTTACGGAGAACATCATGTGTGCCCTTTAATTCTTTTCAGAGGAGGGGGCCAAGGTAACCTCTTCTGGTAGATAAAGTTTCGAGATACACAAGGTTCAAGAGTCTCTATTACAACACTGAAAGTTCTGTAAAAAAAAACCCAAAAAAAACGAAGTTTCAAACCTATACTAGATTCTGAATACTTACCTTAGAATTAGCACGATTCAGGGTTATCCACAGAGAAGAGGATTAGGAGACCGAAAAGGGAGTGTAAGTAAAAGAAGAGGGTGGGGCAGAGAGGTGATGTAGCAAAAAATTGGTTACATTCCATTATTGATTACAGAGATCAAAATAAAAAAATGCATGTAACACATTGTAAAGCGTTAGAAATGTAAGATTAATTTAGAGGTTTATTATTTATCATATGTGAAATCAAGATACCTGAGTTTTCAGTTGCACGTGGAATAGGTAAAAATGGCACTCTGCCTTCACAGTGCTTTGCTATTGCAAAATTGGGACAAGAAGCGAGGACGGCTTTTAAAAACGATGACTCGGTCTCTGGTAAAACTTTTTGAGATGGACGAAAGCTCTCTTTAACATGCAAAGGTTTGATATCACTTGTGGTTGATATAGATTTGAAGTTGTGGATTTCAGCTTTCCCCATTGCTGCATCATATCAGTGGAGCTCAGATCTACCAGGTTGTCTATTCCTTCCTTATTAATGAAGAGTAATACTGCTGCACAGTGCTTACATTTTTCAGACATAACGGATTTACATGAGCATTTTATATGGATTTTCTTGCTGCTGGAGCAGTTCGAAAAGTCCAGCGTAACCTCAATACGATGAGGCATTAAAGATGTTGCATTTGATTGTATGCACAGTGAAAAAAACGTTATCTTCTTTTCTTCCTTCTCAAGAAAACCGCAACAAATTACATGATTTGCTTTTTTTTTTTAAAACTTTGTCGCCTTCGTCCAAGCACCTTCCACCATCGCCTAAATATGAAACTATTTCAGATAAGTTCAAATGTGTTTCCATTTCGCTGTTCTAAATCTCGACTTGCATGCACGTGTAGACACTTTAGCATTCCCCGTTTATGCCAGCTCCATTGACATACGCATCAACAGTGGCACCACCGCTAGGAGGTGAATCTAGCGAATTGTTTCTGGGACCAAATTCTTCCAAACCACACAAATGTTGGCTATTGCATCAAACGATTAAATTTGGATGCAATTTTGCCTTCCTAAGTGAAGAATTATTTACTACCAATTACAGCTTCATTCTTCGTAAAATCTGAATTTCGTTGTAAAAACACTTCATAAAATTTAAAGTTTTATTATCTAGAAATTAAAAGGAAGGCTTCAGGATTTCAGAATTATTTCATAAAATCAGGAATTTCGTAAAATCCGAGCTCATAATAACGAGGTTTTACTGTATATACGAAATAGAGTAAACAAGATTGTGTGAGCATGTACAAGTCACAATTTAGGCCATCCTTGACTTATGACATTTATAAATTGCCACTATTACTTCGGTGTTATTACACATGTTTCGCACTTACATCAAAATAAGTTCAAAAAAGTGCTTTCTTTAATATATATTCCTAAAATCCACACAATACCAGGGAAAAAAATGAAAAAAAACGGTAGGGATGGGGTGGGGTCAAACGAAGTAGGCCTGCAACAAATTTCGGTCTCACAAACATAAAATGAAACTAAAATAACTACTTGAATATACAGGGTGATTTACATCGAATGTAAAATACTTAAAGGGGGTATTATAGAGGTTAAGATAAACACAAAACGTCCTATGAACATGGGTCCGAATTTGAACGATAACTGAGATATGAACAGAAATAAAAATGCAAACACCAAATTCAACAAGTTAATAACTCAGGTTCCGTAAGGCCTAGATTAATGAAATTTGGAGAAATCACAGGGTACATAAGACTGTGTATACCGTTAAAATTTGATCTAATCCTAACAAGTAGTTTCCGAGTTACTCATTCAACATCATAACACGTGCTCACCTGTGAGTACTAACTAGCACTTGTTACAATTTTGACTGTGTAACTTGGAAACTTCTCGTTGGAATTCAATCAAATTTTAACGGTATACACAGTCTTATGTACCCTGTTATTCCTCCTAATTTCTTTAATCTAGGCTTTACAGAACCTGAGTTTTTAACTTGTTGATCTTGTTGTCTTCATCTAGATTTGAGGACACAAATTTGATGTTGAAGACATGCCAAAAGTTTGATGTAGAAATTTTAGTTCTTGCTGGCAAGATGCAAACACAAGCTGGAAACTTAAGTTGGCATATTTAGTAATATCACAGTCCTGAATTTTGATGCAGACAGGTTTAAAAGTAAAAGTAACAGAGAAAGATTCACCAAGTTCACATCAAGATGAATTTTTTTTTTTTAAATTAATAATATTCAAATCAAATTAACGTAATTTTCTCCCCACCCCCAAAAAACAAATCAGCACAATATATATTTTAACAATATATTTTACAGTTAAATTCAAACAAAATTAAAAACTAATTCTTTTTAATAAGTTATTAGAGAAAACGTCCATTTACAGTACATTATTTTTATTGTCTATAGTTAACTTTCATCCTTTTGGACATCTTCAGTAGTTTTGTATAACTGAAATTCTTTGGATTTTTTAAATAGCTAACAATAGTTTTTGACAATGGTTTCTTATTTTAGATGGTTACTTTGTTGTCTTTGTTATTATACAGTATTATATTTTCTTTTGTTGAATAATATTTACATATTTTTTTCTTAATTTCTATTTACATTCTGCTTTTAATTACATAGTTCTTCTAATATTTTACTTTTGCTTAAAATTTCTTTCGTTTTATCTTCTTTTAAAATTTGGTTGAACAGTAAGTCTATCAATTCAAGTTTATTTAATATTTCTTGTGGGTAATATTTATTTAGCATAAAGATGATTAAATTTTCAATTATTATTATTTCTCTTTTATCACTTATATTATAAATTAATTTACATGTTTCTTCGAAGTTCCCAACTGCGTGTTTACTTAATAGGATATCTTCTGCATATTTGGAATTTTTTAAAGCATTCTTGACGTAATAAATAAGTTCTCTAAATCTAGTTTCTAAATTTCGGTAAGTTTTTCCAATGTAATATACAGGGTGATTCAGTCAATTTCTGACCATTTCAGTACTATGATTTATTGATCCATTAATGTTTACAAACTTAGCATTTCAGTGTGATATTTTAGGCAGTTCGGAGTTTTTATTCCCGTGGAAAAGTCTTGATGATATGCTCAATGTGGCCACCATGAACGTTTTGAACTGCTCGCAGCCGAATGGTGAAGTTGTTCATAACTCTATCCAGGATTTCTGCATCCACAAGGGTGCAGCAGTCGACGATGCTTTGTCGCAGCTGGTCTAGGGTTCTTGGTGCTGTAGTGAACACACTGTCTTTAAGGAACCCCCAGAGATAAAAATCACATGAGTTTAGGTCAGGACTCGTAGGGGGCCAAAGAAAGCCACCCCCGAATCGATCTGGAAACCTGTTTGAAATGACACGATTTCCAAATTTCTGATTGAGAAAGTCTAGCACTTCATTAGTGAGGCCTAGCCCCATTCTGTTGAAACCATTGATGTCGAAGCGGTATACCTCTCCTTCGCAGCTCGGGGATGAAGAAGGTTTCCAACATGTTAAGGTAAGCCTGTGATGTTACGGTGCCCTCAAAAAAGAACGGACCAATGATGCCTCTTTTGAAATCGCGCACCAAGACATAACCTTTCGTGGATGAAGAGGTGACTTATGGATCTCATGAGGGTGCTGGGAACCCCAAAAACGAACGTTGTGTTTATTAACGTCACCTGACAGATGGAAGAAGGCCTCTTCTGACACCCACAGGTTGTCCACAATGTCCTGATTGGCTTCCATTTCTGCTCCAGACTCCATCGCAAATTGTTGTCGCTTCTGTCTTCCAGTGTCTGTTAACTCCTGATAAACATGGATCTTATACGGGAACAGGTGTAAATCCTTTCTCAAAATTCGGGGCTGTCGTGGTATACGACAGCCCTTCTTCAATGGATAGGGGGCGGACAGATTTTTTGGTAGGGGAATCGACCAACCTTGTGCAAACATTTTCGACAACTTCGGCCGTTCGAACACGAGCTTCGCTCCTGCCTTTTTTCTTGCCTTTAACACATCCATTGGCAAGAAATTGCTTGACAAAATCCATGATTGCTTGCCTGCCTGGTGCGTCTCGACACTTATACTCCTTCCGGAACTTTCTTTGCACGGTTACAGGTGATTTTGTCTCGAAATACCATTCGACAACCTTGCATTTCTGCTTTATTGATAAAGCGGGCGCCATTTTTCAACAATACGATTTTCATGCAGCGCCGTTGCAACAATACAGCTATTTAGAAATTCGATATGGCGCTCATATTCTTTCAATTGTTTATCCCTAATGCACGTCATTCGAGTGAAATGGTCAGAAATTGACTGAATCACCCGGTACGAAATTAAATGT
This sequence comes from Rhysida immarginata, assembly GCA_023313115.1. Lineage (NCBI taxonomy): Eukaryota > Metazoa > Arthropoda > Chilopoda > Scolopendromorpha > Scolopendridae > Rhysida > Rhysida immarginata. The sequence goes on along the minus strand of JAHWFO010047322.1, from coordinate 451,311 downwards.
AAAGAATGTAGTAAGATTTACATCGGAAAAACTTAGTGAAATTTAGAAATTAGATTTAGAGAACTTATTTATTACGTCAAGAATGCTTTAAAAAAATTCCAAATATGCAGAAGATATCCTATTAAGTAAACACGCAGTTGGGAACTTCGAAGAAACGTGTAAATTAATTTATAATATAAGTGATAAAAGAGAAATAATAATAATTGAAAATTTAATCTTCATGCTAAATAAATACAGTGTGCCACATAATTATAGGACCACTCATATTTTTCCCTTGTCTGCAAGAAACAAAATAAAATAATTAAAACATTGTCATTGTATCAGATTCTCACAACTATTATTTATTGTTTCCAAAGAAAATAATGAAAAACACACAACAACAAGAATGAAAATTTATTAAAATAGAAATTAAGCTGACCCATAAGTATAGGACCAGCATCACTTAATGCGCAATAAATCACCCCTTTTTTCAATATTTTTGAAAATTCAGTTTGGCATAGTTGTGACCAGGTTTTGCTGATAATCTGAATTAATTTCTTCCCAGGCATTCAACACAGCATACTTTAATTCTTCTATATTGCGGTAGTGTTTACCACCTGCGTAAACAAATCTGGCTAAAGTGCCCCATACATTTTCCACTGGATTGATATCTGGAGATAGGGCAGGCCAGTCCATAATTTGCACCCAATTTGCTAAAAACCACTCATATGTGCTGTTTGCATGATGAGCTGGGGCATTATCCTGCTGGAAAATCCATCTGGTCCCTCCAATCTTCTCCCCAAACGGTAAAAGATGAATATCAAGCAGATCTTGATAATCTGAAGTCTTCATTCTTCCACTAACAATAGCTAAATTGGTTTTACCATTCCATCCGAAGCCAATCCAGACCATAAGTGATCCTCCTCCCTGTTGCCATATGAAATACATTTCTTTTGACCTCCTGATGTCATGCCAGTAATATGGCTAGCTGTCTGGCCCATCTAAATTGAATTTTTTCTCCCCTCACTTCCAATCTTCTGTCCAGAACATCACTGACTGGGCAAAGGCCAACCGTTTCTGCTTGTGGTGCAGTTGGAGTGCAGGTTGCTGTTTTCTTTTCCTGTACACAAGAGATGATGCCTGCTTCACAATCCGTTGCACAGTTGATTTTGATACTGGAACATCTTCAGAATTGGCCACCGTACGAAAAGATGTTGTGGGGTCTTTCATTTTTTAAATAATTGCCCTTTTTTGTCTATTAGTCCTCTTCTGAGGTCTCCCAGGTCTCTTTTTCTGGCCATACTGAGCACCAGCTTTCAAATAATTAAGTACAGCTTTATGTGACCAACTTATAGTCGTTCCTATACCTCGTGCATTCACTCCAGAAGCTTTCAAAGCATCAATTTGACCCCTTTCATAGTCTGACAAGGTGGTGTTACGAGGCATTGTGTTTAAGTTGCTTGTTTACAGCCATTTGAAAGTTTTTGTGGAGTCAACCCTATTAGGTAATCACCAGTGTCATCTATTGACTGATTAATAACGGCTTAAATTTTCTGTGGTAACTGCTATTTTCTTTGGAAACAATAAATAATAGTTGTGAGAATCTGATACAGCGACAATGTTTTAATTATTTTATTTTGTTTCTTGCAGACAAGGGAAAATATGGGTGGTCCTATAATTATGTGGCGCACTGTTTTACCCATAAGAAACATTAAATAAACTTGAATTGACAGTAACTTACTGTTCAACGAAATTTTAAAAGAAGAAAAAAACAAAAGAAATTTTAAGCAAAAAAAAAATATTAATAGAAGTATGTAATTAAAAGCTGAATGTAAATAGAAATTAAGTAAATATTATTCAACAAAAGAAATTATAATACTGTATATTAACAAAGACAACAAAGTAACCATCTAAAGTAAGAAACTATTGCCAAAAAAACATTGTTAGCTATTTAAAAAATCCAAAGAATTTCAGTTAATACCACGGTCTATAGATATACATGGTCATCGAGCTTCGGCTATTTTCCATTGTATCAAGAAGCTAAGGAAAACGGACCGCGCCAGGTGCCGCATAGATTGCGCTAAGGCAACACCTAGACAAGGCTTGCACACAGAAATGTCATACATGGTTACATCATCATCATCAAACGGCTAAATTTAGGGCTTATTATTGGTAGAAATACGATTAACAATAGCCGCTTTAGTGTGATGTTATAATGTATGACATTTCTGTGCGCAGGCCTTCTGTCTAGGTGGTGTTGACTAAGGCCGACTGTGATCTGCGATAGTGTTTTTAATTGAAACTGAAAATGAAAGTAAAGTTTCTATCTGTCGATAGGGCGGCACTGCAGGTGCAGTTGGGCCGATTGTACATGCAGCACCATTTATCAATAGAGTTCCCACCCTACTGGGAGCTAAAAACTTTAGCTTCATTTTAACAATGGAGCTCGATGACCATGAATATCTATAGACCGTGGTTAATACAAAACTACTGAAGATGTCCGAAAGGACGAAAGTTAATTATAGACAATAAAAATAATGTACTGTAAATGGACGTTTTCTCTAATAACTTATTATCATAATACAGTACAAAGTGTGCATTTAATTCTTTTTAATTTCAATCAAAACTAAATCTGAAGACGAACCCAGAAAATAATTATTATGCACTCAAGTAATAATATAAATTAAATACTGGCTAGTCAGTTTTCTTATAACTTAAAGGCCAACTGACATCAAAATTTTTGATACTATAAGATTAAGTAAATAATTAAATAAAACTGCATAATTGCATAATACATAATTTAATTTCGAAAATTTTTATTCATTATTTAATAAAATGAACAAATATTCACTATTTACTGACCAGGGCGAAAAACATTCCTGACATAGGGGGGAAGTCGATGACGTCATACTAGCGAAAGGAGTTTCCAGTCCTGTAGTCATTACCGCTAAAGTCTCATTCATTCAACGGAGGTCAATCTGAGATCAACTCGAAAAAAGTTATAGAGAAAAATGTTTCAGCCTTGCAATCTTTATGATCCCTTTCTTGTCAACTAAATAGTTTCCCAAAACGGAGTAACATGGAATTCTGTGAGAGCACGTGCAATATCAACGGCAACCATAGAGATTCAACCAGACCCATTTTCAAGGCAACTCAATTGTTGCTCACTTGAATAGAATCAATAGGATATAGAAGGGAGGGGGGCGAACTGGTGATGATTCCGTTGCTCTGAACTAAAATTATAAAAAATTTTAAAAAATAACACCTGTTAAAACTTCCTATAAATGTATACACTACAAATACTGCCGTGTTATTTTTTCTGGGAATTTTTTCTGACTAATTTTGCTGTAAACATCTTTATTTTTAAATCTCTCATAAAAATGTCAATTTACATAGAGCTGTTTATTAATGAAATCGAAAAATTACCTGCTCTTTATTGATTTTCAGATAAAAGTCTTAGACAAATTATGAACAGAAATAAGCAAACAGTTTATTCAGGAATTGGACTAAGTTAGGCTATATACAATTTTTTGGTTTTATATTTTTTAACTACAGGAAATTCGTTTTGCGTATTTTTTTTTTTTTCCTTTTAACAATATAGGCATGTGTTTGTGTATGTGGTAAGGAAAAATCGAAAACGTTTTTTTGGATTTTTTATATTTCAGTTTTTTTGAGGCCGGGGGGGGGGTATGGTGGATGCAGCCCCTCAGTCTTTAAAAAATAAATTCAAATAAATTCTTTCCTTGGTCGCATGATCAGTCATCGCGCGATGTGCAGAAGTGAACATTAACCAATATTTATATTTAGATATATTTATGGGCACCGGTTCATCCCGATCGTAAGAGAAATTGACACGGGTGGAGAGCGAAATCATTACAACCAAGTAAATGCATAAGAGAATGAACAGATTAAAAGCACAACACTCTTTAACCACGAAATAAAACAAAAAGAATGAAAAAAACAATACAACCTGTAAACGTCTTTCGAAAGCTTTGCTTTCATCTTCAGCAGACAAGGAGAACCTCAAGAGATTCTTGAGAGAACTGACTTGTTTATTGAATTAGCAAGGTATATATAGTGAACAAAAACCAATAGAAACAAAACCCCCCCGAAAACGTCACCGTTTTGGTAACTGGGCCACCCATTGGATCAAACTAGATTCACCAATGGGGCCCCTGTCCGAATTTAACAGTAGCTCCTTATCCGTTTTATTTATAGCTAAGCT
>JAHWFO010047322.1:424462-447097 GCA_023313115.1 Rhysida immarginata | reverse complement strand
GTCCGAAAGGATGAAAATCGATTTTATCTAAACATTAATAAACCATTCAGTGGCGGCTCGTAGCTGAAATTTCTGGGGGTGCTGCGTCAGAAAATTTTAATTTTTTCACGAACTAGAGAATAGCTGGTGACATTAAGCTTAAGGATCATGTAATATACATGTATAAGAATAGTATTAAGAAAAAAAAAAGACCATTATATTGAATTTTATCGATATCGAAAGTGAAACTGGGGGTACCGCAGTGCCTATGGACGAGCCGCCACTGAAACCATTGTATTGTAAAATGGACGTTATAAAATTATAACTGCCTAAAAATTGTATTGGCAGTATAAAAAGTTCTAAGACATAAAAAATGAGAACTGGAAGAAGAGTTTATTTTGCGGGAAATTCAACACAAAAGTTAGCAGATGAATCCAGGAGACTGAAATAAGCAGCTGATAATGAAAGCAAACTAGCATCTCTTTATATATGTAAACAATGAGCCCTATTAAGGCTGTGATTGGTTGTTGTTAGAAGCCAGGAAACATGAGCCAATTGAAGTGCAGTCATGATAGTAAAGATATCTTCATGATTTATGATTTCTATAGTAACTGGATATTTTAATTACAAAAAAATGTATAGATACTTCATAAAGTAAATATAAATTAACTGTATTTAGGAATCAAAGATATTTTAATATTTATTTTATATAAACAACACATTGTATACAGCACTCAGAAATAAAATTATTTTTATTATTATTTAATATTAAAAATACTGTATTTTATAAGTACAAAAGTTCCACTTATATCACAAAGTTTTTCGTATCAAATATACAATTATGTAGTAAAGAATTGATGGCAAAAACAATATAAAGGAAAGCAAACGTCTTCACGTAAATAATAGAAAGGATTTAAAGGGTTTAATATTAAGCTTTAAACAAAGTTTCATAACAGAGTAAATAAAGAATGGTCTATGAGGATTTTTACATGCCAAACCACAGATGTTTAAATTATTGATTGAAATAGGAAAGAGATCCAGGCTGTGGAATTTTCTTTCCTATTTTCACAGCTCTTAAAGTAATGAACAACACATTGTGTATTGCATTGAGGCTTAAATTTAATAACTTAAAATTCCGATTCATTATCGTACGATTCTTCAAAAAGTTTCTTAATACAGTACAGATGGTGGTTTATTAAAAAAAAAAAAAAAAATTTAAGGTCATTTCATTTTGATAAAGGCAAAAATACAGTTACAGTATTTTACATGAATTTTTATTGTATGTTCATTTTTCGAAATTATTACAGTATACAACTCCTGGCAAAAAATATCGGATATTTATTTCTAGTTCAGCTAATTTCATAAAAATGCTTAAATTTCCTCAAAAATAATGGGCGCATCCAAAAGGGATGAAGCATAAATTACAGAAAACACTTTATTCTATAAACAAAACATCATTTCTGCTTGAAAATATACATTAATATAACGAACACAGTGGAAAAAGTATTGGATTGCCTTTTGGCTTGGAAATAAATATGGGATAATGCCAAATAAACATGTCAAACATTATCAAAAACTGTTTTTAATATTTGGTATTATTGACGCCTTTTGACTTGATTATTGCCTTCGAGGCATTGATTCATATGAGTTTATGTATCGGTGTTCACTGATTTTTCCCCAAAATTGACGAATTGCTTCTTTCAGCTCGAACTTGTTGGTTGGTTTATACAAATCAATCATTTTCTTTAAATCCCACCAAAGATTTTCTATTAAATTTCCATCAGGACTTTGAGCTGGCCATTTCATCCGTCGGATTCGATGATCCTCGCAGTATTTGGCAACAGCCTGAGCACGGTGGCACGGTGTATTATCGTCCTGAAAGACAAAGTCATCCGAAACACCAAACGAATCTTCCAAAGTTGGCAGAAGAAACTGATCCAAAATGTCTATATAGGTTGCACTGTTGACAGTGCCATTTAAAATGCACAATTTTCCAGGTCCTGCAAACGTCACACATCCCCAAATCATTACACCCTGTGGAAACTTTACACTGGAACTTAAGCAGTCAGGATGGAATTGTTCTCCTTTTGTTCTCCAGACAAACACACCGTTATTATCACCATTCCCTAAGCAAATCCTACACTCGTCACTAAAAACAACTCTTTTCCAATCCTCCACTGTCTACTTTGCATGGTCTTTGGCCCGTTGCAAGTGTTTACGTCTATGCTCGTTCGAGAGCAACGGTTTCTTCTTTGCTTTCTTGAATGAAAACCCAGCCTCATTCAAATGGTTTTGTAGAGTCCGATCACAGACCTTGACGCCGCATTGTTCCCACTCTCGGTTCATCAATCGGGATGTTGATTTTCGCATCCGTTTACAGATCCGGATCAGTTTTCTATCGTCAGATGCACTTGTCTTCCTTGGTCGCCCACATCTTTTCAAATTCTGCACATTGCCACGAGAGTTAAACTTGTGCCACAGACGTGACACCGTGCTCTGGGAACATCTCAACAAAGTTGCGACTTCTAATTGAGTTTTTCCTTCTTTTAGCAGGCGGACAATTCGAGTTTTCACATCAGTAGACAGTTCTTTAGTTGGAGCCATGATACTCTAATTAGCAGAGTTTTCTGTCGTCTACTAACCTCGATAATTGCGAGCAGTTATAAAAGAATAAATAATTTGAATAAAATTTACATATTCGCAAAAAAAAATGTATGATTGGATGTTACTCACTGAATATATTGCGTATTTTTTTCCAACCAATGAGACTATCCCATTCTTTTTTCCAACACGTCTGTATTCATTTGCATATTTCAAAGAACCTTTTTTTTTTTCAATTTTAACAGTAAATCGTATTTATAGATTAAAGTGTTTCCTTTAATATATGCCTCATCCCTTTTGGATGCGTCCATTATTTTGGAGAAAATTTAAGCTTTTTTATGAACTTAGCTGAACTAGAAATAAATATCCGATATTTATTGCCAGGAGTTGTATATTATGTATTCATGCATTAAGTACTGTAATAAATAATCATTTGAACTTTAAAAAACGCTCTTGGACAATTTTAGGAGATATGGCGTCGCCTTCTTGTTTTGGAGAATTCACTTTTACATAAGCTTTTGGAGACAAAAAATGGGGGAAAAAAGGGAATTAATGTACTGTATATTGTATATGCTACATAATGTACTGTAATATGCAAGTATATTAATTATTATATACTAATTTCGTTTGAAATTCGTCAGATTGAAGTTCGTTTGAAGTCACCCCCACCCCCCGGTTAGATTATGGCAACAGAAAATTGGATGGGAGATGGATTTTACAGTAAATCAATTAAACAGTATATACAATGCGATAATGTGTTGTTCACTGCTTTAAGAACTGATGAAAATAGGAAAGAAAATTCCACAGCCTGGATCTCTTTCTTATTTCAATCAATAATTTAAACATCTGTAGTTTGGCATGTAAATAGACCATTCTTTATTTACTCTGTTATGAAACTTTGTTTAAAGCTTAATATTAAAGCTTTTAAATCCTTTCTATTATTATTTACGTGAAGATGTTTGCTTTCCTTTATATTGTTTTTGCCAACAATTCTTTACTACATAAGTGTATATTTGATACAAAAAACTTTTGTATTTATAAAATACAGTATTTTTAATATATAACAAAATAAAAACAAAAAAAAAACAAATTACTTTAACTGTGGATAAATAACATCAATGGTAACACAATGAGCCAAAACCGCTTTTCCACAGCAAAATATTTATTACGCCTGGGTACGTATTTCGGACGCTATGCGTCCATTTTTCAACAAGACTGAATGTTACAGTGTGCCTTACGGACTTATTATACAGACTGGACATGATGCTAAACCTGACAACTTCGAAGTTCTCCACCGTACCTGCGACTGGAGGAAGCTCAATTTCCTTGAAACTTTAGAGATTTACAAAGAGCAGGGAAGCAAACTCCTTAATGGTGACAAGGGCCCTATGGACCTTAATAGCTGGGATAACCTGCTTAGGTACGTGCACTAACAGCTTTTGGGTTCTCTGAGTGGACCCTGGCTTGAGGCTCTTTGTTTCGACCTTCTTTTTTGTTTTTTCCGAATTGGTCCTTCTCTCTGACTTATGTAGAGATAACCTTTGCAACCCCCCCCCCCCACGCTCGTTTATTGGCTACTTCACCCTCTTTTTATTTATTCTTTGGTGTACTTGTGTCCTGCTCGCAATTGATTGGCTTATTTTGTTTCAAATTTATTCTGTATTCTTGGCTGTAATTTACCTGATTGACTTTGCGAAAATGTTTATCCACTTGTGAAGGAACCTGATTGGTCCCTATTATATATAAATAGCCCTAAGGCACACTGTAACATTCAGTCTTGTTGAAAAATGGACGCATAGCGTCCGTAATACGTATCCAGGCGTAATAAATATTTTGTTGTTAAAAGCGGTTTTGGCTCATTGTGTTACCATTGACAGTATTTTTAATGTTTAAAATAATTTTATTTCTGAATGCAATATATAATGTGTTGTTCAGTTAAAATAAATATTACAATATCTTTGATCCCTAAATACCTTTAATTTATATTTACTTTATGAAGTTGTATTTTTACACTTTTTTGTAATTAAAATATCCTGTTTCTATAAAAAATCATAAATCATGAAGATATCCTTACCTATCATGACTGGCTTTTAGATTACTGGTAGCCTTATTTTGATTGGCAGCTCATATTTCCTGGCTTCTATTGGCAACCAATCACAGCCCTTCTGGCCCTCATAGTTTAATATACAGGGGTGTTTGCTTGGAAGATAGCTGTTCACTCATTTGAATCATTCTATTGAAACAGTTTCTAGATTGCATTATTACACTTAATTACACTTCTAGTTCAACTTGTTCTTGGTTTCCATCTCACACATCATTCATGTAAAAAATAATTTGGTAATCCCGCACCCGTAGATACCCCGCATCGCCCTCCCGCAGATGTAAAAAAGTGTATAACCCGCGGGGTATATTCGCGAAAATACGGTAAACAAAAGTCAAAAATGAGAAACAAGATGAGAGGCCAAGGCCACAGTTCATGTATAAATTGCTCACTTTTTAAATCTTGTAACTTGAACATTTGAAACCGACACATATATTAATCAAATAATGAAAAATAAACTAATACATGTATTCAAGTTTGTTGCAAATTTGAACCCAAATAATGCTAGTGCAACAAGGAACATTTCAATGTAAGTGGATTTCATTTTTTTTATTTGGATTTTCCAAAGTTAGGGATAGAAAATGATCGAAAAAGAAAAATGTTGATGAGTTATTCTATGTTAGATAGCCAAGCCTATTCTCCAGTGTGACATCACGCCTAGCGGTGAATTGAGGCGAAGCTCAAAACGAAATGAGTTTTGAAAACTGATGTTTGAAAAATTATATTTAGAAAACTACTAAAGTTATAAAAATTTTACAAGTTGTATTAGAGTTAGTTGATGGTTCTTTATGTTATAAAATAATAAAATTGATAGGTGATTTTTGGTGTCAGTTGCCCTTTAAATCTAGTCATTTAAAAGCTTTACAGATGATGTTTTATGATCTCCTTAAATCTAATGAAGATATTAACCGAATAATGAAAGAAGCTGAAATGAGTGAAAAGCTTATTTCACGAATATTGGTAATAATATGATATACTATTGTCTCTTTTATGTAAATATTATAAATATTTAATATGAAAAACTTAAGTTTTTATTTTAACATAGATCATTACAGGGGCTGATGATTTTGCTTCACAGTATATGCATTTTATGAATGTATTTTTCATTGCTCAAAAACAGGTAATTACTTTCAGGTCTTTTGATGGTGTGAGTCTTTAGAAGGTTGGATAAATCGATTTTTTTTTTTAATCAGCTATACATTATATTGATAAATGCATAACAACCTTTTTTATTTTTTTGCTTGTTATTTTAATTTTTGTTATTATTTTCTCTCATATGTTTTATTTTGGTTTCTCTGCAGAATATAGTTATTGATGCTTGCATGTTAGATAAAGATTCTGGACTCTTACAACAGGTTTGTTTTCGAATTACTCCAAAAATTATCTTGAGTTTTATTAATTTGATTTATTTCCCTTATTTCTTTATTTTTAGGGTTGTGATCTAACTAATGGTATTTATTTCAAGATGCCTAATGTGGCTGGTATCCTTCAATATTTAATGGTAAAAAAAATTATGTGCACTCTAATCAAATTTTAAAATCTTATCATAAATTAGATTTATTACAAGAGTTTGATAACTAAAAGAGGTTTAGTAAAATCAAGAGGAAAGAAAAATTGGATAGACGTTAGGTTACCAACTGTCTGGCTTTTGCTGAACATAACCACAATAAGTGCAAAGCAGGACATATTGGGCAAAATATGGACGGTTGGTAACCCTATGTAGAAGGAACTAAAATAATGAAACCATTTTTACCTCTTTTCCACAAAAAATTATAAATTTTTGTTGAAAGAGATAATTGTTCTCATTATTAAGTTTACAGTAAGGCAATGGTCCTTCCCCAAACAAGCTTTGCTGATTTAGAGGCCACACATATTCTTCAAATGTCGGGAATTTCTATATTTATTTATAAAGAAAGTAATAAGCTTCAGGTAAGTTTCTTTTCATACCTACAACTGCCTACCAATGACAAAAGGGAGGGGGGGGGGGAGAATCAAAAAAGAAAGCTAATCACAATGAAAAAGAAAATTTATTAAATTTTATTTATTAGTAGTGTAACATCTGCCACATGTCTCAGAATCTCATTTTGCTATGATCGCAATCTTTCATGACCATTACCCAAGACTCATGACCGTAACTGAGAACAGTGACAAAGATATATTTGAAAACAGAGAGCTTGGCTTTGTTTCCTAGCTCACTTTTTGCTACCATGGATCATCTCAGCTAGCATTTGACACAGCTTGCTGCACCGATCTGAGCATCCAATTCTCTGTCCTGCCGATCATCACTTGTAAATGCAACTAAGTATAAAGAAAGACTCTTTCGCCACAACAAATATAACAGAAAAATACAACCTGGAGGCACTTTTCGAAAACAAGGCTTTCATCATTCGGCAGGAACCAAGGAGAACACATGGAAAGCCAAACTGAACTGATTAGAGAACTGAAAGAAGCGGTTTATATGCGAGAGAAACCAAAGAAGACCCAATCAGAAAAAAGATACAAAAAAAGGCAAAACTATTGATTGGTTAATTGGGACCACCACTGAATTAGAGGAGAATCACCAATAGGGCCTACGTTGGAGTTTAATAACATGTTAGCATTGGACCTATGGATAGCCATGCTCTCGAAAGATCTAACAAGTGTTTTTTATTAATAGACTGTAACAATTTTAATTTGTCGATGGAGAAATTGTGTCCCATCTCTATTGAGTGTTTAGTTGTGGTTGATTGACTGCTTCTGCCGAATCTTCTGTGATCGAGGTGTTCTTTGAATCTAGAGGACAAGCTGCATTTGGTCTGTCCATTGTAGTGCATGGGACATTGGGAACACTGGGCAATGGAAATGCCTGACTTCTGTAAATCTGGTACCTTGTCTTTGCGGTTGCCTAGCAAGTTTCGTATTTGGTTGGGGTTGCTGAAAGATAGAGATATGTTATACTGTTTGAAAATAGAATTTAAATTTTTAAAAGGTAAATTGTTATAAGTTACAGATAGAGTACTTATGACAGGCTGTAGACTGGTTATGTCTAACAAAAATTTTATGAACTTTGTTTTCTTCAAAAGGTCGTCAATACTTTTAGAATTACACCCATTCCTCTTGGCTATTTTTTTTTAATCAAAATAATCTCTTTGTTGAAAGAAGAACTATTTAACGGAATATTACCGGTAATTGCTCTGTCTAACATAAAAATTAACATTGAAACTTTTTGGTTCCAAGGGTGACATAAGTCGATTGTAATATAAGGTGCGTTGCAAAAATATAAGAACACCACTGATTTGCTAGATAACATTTATTCAAAGCATAATTTTTGTTTGGAAAAATGATAACTGCTATGCCACATGTCTAACATAAGAAAAACAAATAAACAAATGCATCGATTTCATTTTGCATGTACATAAATAAATAACTTATAAAAGACTATGATTACTCCCGTTGCAAAATTATAAGAATACCCCTCTCAGTACGCGATAAAGTCTCCTTTGTGGAGTGCTAACTTGAATAGCCGTGTAGGCAGACTGTCTACTAGTTTATGCAGCACAGTCTCATTGATTTCCTCCCATGCAGCAACGATGAACGTCTTCAGATCTGCAAAATTGCTAAACCGTCTTCCATTTTTGTATATACGCCTACAGAGAATACTTCACATGTTTTCCATAGGATTAATGTTTGGAGAACATGCAGGCCAGTCCATCGTATGCACACCATTGTCTAAAAACCATTCCCAAGTCGACTTTGCCACATGTATGGAAGCACTGTCTTGTTGAAAGGTCCAAAAAGGTCCTCCAATTCATTCCCCAAACGACAAAAAGTGTTCATCAAGCAGTTTCTGGTAATCTCTGGCATTCATTCGCCCAGTGGGAAAAGCAAGTTTTGTTTTGCAATTATAGCCAAACCCACCCCTAACCATTACTGAGCCACCTCCTTGTTGTCTCTTTGAAAAGAATTGTTCCGGCTCTCTCACGTCATGCCAGTAGCAGGAAAATCCGTCCGATTCATCTAAATTAATTTTTTTTTTCAGTGCTGAACTCAACTTGACGTCACTGTTTGCCCCAGTTGACATGTTCCCTTGCCCAGCATCTTGTTCTTGTGGTGCGCTTGAAGTCGTGGCCGCACTTTCCTCTTTCTGTAATGAAGGTTGGTTGTCCGACAGATGGCATGGGACAGTGTGGACTTGTGAACTTGTATGTTTGGATCACTGGCTAACTTCTGTAGTGATGTTCCACACGCCTTCAGCTTGTGAGAAATGTTGCGCAGCTGCCTGGGGTTGATCTTCCGTGGTCGTCCTGTTGCCTTCTTTGTATTGTACAGCTTACCAAACTTTAGAAAATTTGACACCACTGTCACGGAGCGTCTCAACTTTTTCGCAATTGCTCTCATTGATTATCTTTGGTCTTTGTACGCTGTTATTTTTCCTCTTTCATGTTCTGTTAAGGCTTTTTTGCGAGCCATGACGAATTGCTGATAATTGTTTCATTAACAGTATTTTCTACAAGAAAAACTGTCCAAGCAGGATGTTTTAAATATCCATGACACATTCTGAGTTTTAATATGTAAATTCAGAACATGTACAATCTATTCGAGAGGGGTGTTCTTATAATTTTGCAACGGGAGTAACCATAGTTTTTTATAAGTTATTTTTTTATGTACTTACAATACAAAATCGATACATTTGTTTATTTGTTTTTCTTATGTTAGACATGTGACATAGCAGTTATTTTTCCAAACAAAAATTTTGTTTTGAATAAATGTTATCTAGCAAATCAGTGGTGTTCTTATATTTTTGCAACGCACCTTATATTTTTGCAAGGCACTCCTTTACCTTGTGACTGTTGTCAGTGTGTGTTTTGTGTTTTAGTGTGTGTTTTGTGTTTAGTGAATTATGTGATTTATGGCATCTGCTGTTTTATTAGTTGTTTACATTTGGTTGCTGTCATTTGTTTGGGAACGATTTGTGGGGGTGTGGGCCCTTGAGTGAGCTTGTGTGCTCTGGGTTTTGCACTGTAGTATGTATCCCGTCTACTTGCTGGTTTAATTGAATAAGAAGTGAATATTATTTCTTTCTCTCATTCCCATAATTATAAGTGACTCTTGTTTTTTTTTGTTTTTTTTTAAATAATGGAGATGCTGCAACAATGTTTGTGAGTGACTTACCTCTGTGTATTTGTTGCTGCAGCTTTTCCCAATATCTGCATGAGGAAAAAAATAATGTGTCCTCTTCTTTGTTTAAAAAAGAGCGATCGGCGACGTTAATGCGTGCCGAGCACAAAAGCCGCTTGTCCGTATTTCTCCTGTGAGATGTTCTATGGGAGAGTTTTTCGAAGGAAAAACAGGAGCTGTAGCCGTTATATGGCTAGTTAAGTTAAGTTTGGTTAACAAATTATCCCATCCTGCTGAAAAGAATGAATGAATCAGATATTGCTGAAAAACTGACTTCTTTTGAGCAATCCATGATGAATATTGTGCCATTGATGTTTTTTTGTTCTTCGGGATCGAATGGATCCGCCCGTCCAAGGTAAGAACACATGGCAAAGGTTTCGTGGAGTCTGGTGAGATTGCTCCTTTTTATTGATTATCCTCCCGAAACTTGAGTGCTTAAGACTCTTTGTAAAGAATAATAACAACAGAAGTGTGAATTCTGAGCAGCCTGTCCGATATCTCTCGTGGTGGCTGCTTGTTATTGTGCAGCAGTGGCAGTCTGAGTGATTGCATTCGTGAATTGAACACGTAAAATAAGCATCACCTGTTGTCTAGAACTGGTTTTGAGCCATACCGTTAGAAATTACCCCAGCAAAGTTGTTTACTAAATGTTTACATGTCCGTTCGATGGGCTCATTTGTTTGGAGTGGGTATTTCTTGCCCATTTGTTTCAATGATGCTACCTGGCCATATGCCTGGGGACTTGTAAATGCAGAGCTTGGTACATGAGTCTGTTTACAGAGTTTCACTAAACTGTTGACGGGATCAACTATTGGTGACCCCCCCCCCCCCTCATAATGTGGTGCTGGCAAGTAGTGTTGTCCTGTCAGGCGTCCCTGAGAGGCATGTAAGGAGTGTGCAGTGGTTGGAATCGTAACGTCGAAGCGTCCGCAGTGTTGCACACACGGGTTACGGCTCCTCCCCCCCAAATCGAGGTGCTCTGCCTTACAGAAAGCTCCGGAGGTTCGTGTACGAATAAAGGAGGGCGTGGTGCCTTCTTATGCCAGTCTTACAGGGTAATATGCTCAGTGGTTGTAGCCAGTAGCCGTAGAGAGTTGTGTGTATGCACTTGAGAAGCCTGTGGTTTTATCGCTCCTGTCTCAAAGGCTCATGTGCAAGCAAATGCACACTAGCATCGGAGCAGGGTTTATTTGAAACAGAAATACTGTTGAGTACTAGGTTATGCTGCTGTAATTATCAATAATGGTGGTGAAGGTGAATTCCACCTATGTTTATGACAGTTTGTAATGTTTGTAATTAATTGCTGCAGGCCCCCATCCATGAGGTTGACACAATGGTGCGAGGGGTGAATGGTAGCTGCATTCACATTAAGCATGAAGGGTGTTGCCCCAACATGACTTCCTCCTTCATTCCTTCGCAGATAGGCCCTACGACGGGATTCTGGGTACAGACGTATTGGATGGGGTGTCTTTTATTTGTTCCGCAGTACCGTGGTCAATGGGGTAGATGCTGAAGAGGGTAGATCTGATGTGGTTAACAATAACCCGGCTCAGGGAGATCTGCAAGGGCGCAAGGTGGAAACTGAGAAGCAGGGGAATAATGGTACATCCGAGATATAAGGGACGATGCACCCTGGTGCTCAGGTGATGATTTCCAGAACAGGGTCATCCATAAATTACGTCACACGTTACGGGGGAGGGATGGGGTCAACAATGTGTGACATTGTGTGACAAGGGGGGGGGGGCGAGTCATAAGCTTCGTGACATCACATGTATACCGTATTTTCGCGAATATACCCCACATACTTGTATACCCCGCGAAATTCCACGTTTATGTAAAAAATATTTAGGAAACCCCGCACCCCTATATACCTCGCGGGGGTATACAGGGGTGAAAAGCTGAAAGAACTTCGAGGTTATATTACAGTTAAATCAGAAAATTAAGAATTATAATTAATTATTTCAACCATTAAATTCAATTGAAATTCATAAAAATTGTATTGGCAGTATAAAATGTTCCAAGACTTAAAAAATGAGGAGTGGAAGAAGAGTTTATTTTGCAGGAAAAGAAAAATCGAGCAGGAAATTCAACACAAAAGTTAGCAGATAGATCCAGCAGATTGAAAAAAGCAACTGATAATTGAAAGCAAACTAGCATCTCTTTATATATGTAAACTATGAGCGCCAGAAGGGCTGTGATTGGTTGTTTTTAGAAGGCAGGAAATATTAGCCAATAGAAACGCGGTCATGATAGGTAAAGATACCTTCATGATTTATGATTTTTCTACAGGATATTTTAATTACAAAAAAATGTAAAGATACAACTTCATAAAGTAAATACATGTACCGTATAAATTAAAGGTATTTAAGGATCAAAAATATTTTAATAATTATTTTAAATAAAAAACAAATTGTATACTGCATTCAGAATACTGTATTTTATAAATACAAAAGTTCGACATTTTCAATAAAGTTTTTTTGTATCAAATATACAATTCTGTAGTAAATAATTGTTGGCAAAAACAATATAAAGAAAAGCAAACGTCTTCAAGTAAATAATAAAAAGGATTTAAAAACTTTAATATTAAGTTTTAAACAAAACTTTCATAACAGAGTAAATAAAGAATGGTCTACTAGGATTTTTACATGCCGAACCACAGATGTTTAAATTATTGATGAAATAGGAAAGAAATCCAGGCTTAAAATTAAAACCTTAAAAATTCCGATTCATTATGGCATGATTCTGTATACAATGTACATTCACTATACAGCACGTTATGTACTGTGATATATGCATGTATTTTCTCAAAAATGCATTTACCTACATTAAAGTTGAATTTTCGAAATTATCATAGTAGGCTACATGGGGTCCGGTAATTTGCCCCAACGACATTTTCGACAAAGTGTTTTGTATCAAATATACAATTCTGTAGTAAAGAATTGTTGGCAAAAACAATGTAAAGGAAAGCAAACATCTTCACATCAATAATAGAAAGGATTTAAAAGTTTTAACATTAAGCTTTAAACAAAGTTTCATAACAGAGTAAATAAAAATGGTCTATGAGGATTTTTACATACCACAGATGTTTAAATCATTGATTGAAATAGGAAAGAGATCCAGGCTCTAGAATTTTCTTTCCTATTTGCATCAGTTCTTAAAGCAATGAACAACACATTGTATATTGCATTCAGGCTTAAAATTAAAAACTGAAAATTCCGATTCATTATCGCATTTATCATTCCGATACATTATCAAAAGGTGAAGAAGTTAGTCGGGACAAACTGCTACTACTTCAGGTCGTGGCAGTTTTGAAGTTGCCATCCTTTTGAAAAGCTATTTTTTTACGATATGAAAAATGCATAACCTGGATATTTACAATTAAAAACTTAAAAATCTGGTTCATTATCGCATGTTTCTTCAAAAAGTTTTTTAATACAGCACAGATGGCGGTTTATTAAAAAAATAATAAAAGGTCATTTAATTTTGAAAAAGGCAAAAATACAGTTACAGTTGTTTACATGAAATTTTATTTTAAGTTCATTTTTCGAAATTATTACAGTACATATCATCTATTAATGCATTAAGTATTGTAATAAATATTCATTTGAACTTTAAAAAACGTTCTTGGACAATTTTAGGAGTTATGGCGTCGCCATCTTGTTTATGAGAATTTACTTTTACATTAGCTTTTGGAGACGAAAAAATGAGAAAACAGGGAATTAATGTACTGTATATTGTATATACTACATAATGCACTGTAATAGGCAAGTATATCAAATGTTATATGCTAATTTCGTTTTAATTTCAAGCCTCAATGCAATACACAATGTGTTGTTCATTGCTTTAAGAACTGATGCTAATAGGAAAGAAAATTCTAGAGCCTGGATCTCTTTCCTATTTCAATCAATAATTTAAACATCTGTGGTTTGGTATGTGAAAATCCATAGACCATTTTTATTTACTCTGTTATAAAACTTTGTTTAAAGCTTAATATTAAACCCTTTAAGTCTATTCTATTATTCACGTGAAGACGTTTGCTTTCCTTTATATTGTTTTTGCGAACAATTCTTTACTACACAATTGTATAATTGATACGAAAAACTTTTGTATTTATAAAATACAGTATTTTTAATGTTAAAAATAATTTTATTTATGAATGTAATATACATTGGGTTGTTCAGTTAAAATAAATATTACAATATCTTTGATCCCTAAATACCTTTAATTTATATTTACTTTATGAAGTTGTATTTTTACACTTTTTTGTAATTAAAATATCCTGTTTCTATAAAAATCATAAATCATGAAGATATCATTCCTATCATGACTGGCTTTTAGATTAGCCTTATTTTGATTGGCTCATATATCCTGGCTTCTATTGGCAACCAATCACAGTCCTTCTGGCCCTCATAGTTTAATATACAGGGTGTTTCAAAATTATGTACAATAAATTTAGTGACATATTCTTCAGGTCAAAAGAAGACGAATATATTCTATAGCACTTTGTCTGGAAACGATTTATTTACGTGATACAGCCAACTAAACCCGTGGCTCCAAATTACAGGAATTGTTCAAAGTGCCTGCCACCAGCTCGCACGCACGCTTCGGCTCGTTGCATGAGCGACCGTCTGATGTCATGGAAGAGTTCGTCGCCAGCATTACGAACGGTTTGGCATGCATTTTCAATTCGTTGTCGCAGATCCATAATGTTAGGAACTTCTGTGCTGTAGACGATCGTTTTCACATGACCCCACAGAAAAAAGTCCAAGGGATTAAGGTTGGGTGATCTTGCAGGCCAGGCTACCGGTCCACCTCGACCTATCCACCGATTGGTGTATGCAGCATTAAGGTGTGCTCGCACAACATGGCTGAAATGTGCTGGAGCGCCATCATGCATGAACCACATGTTAGATCTTATCAAAACAGGAACATCTTCCAGTAATTCTGGCAATGCATTCTGCAGAAACAAAAGATACGTTCGCCCAGAGAATTGTGGCGGCAACGCATAAGGGCCAATTAAGTTATTTCTGACAATTCCACACCAAATGTTCACGGAGAAACGCTCTTGATGTGCTCGAGCTCTGGTAACATGCGGGTTAGCATCTGCCCAATGGTGCTGGTTGCGAGAATTTACGATTCCTGTCCGGGTGAAGGTAGCTTCGTCTGTGAAAAGTATCTGGCTGAGACAACTAGGGTCTGCAGCATGACGACGTTGTATCCATTGGCAAAATCGTTGTCGGTGTGGGTAGTCCGTTGGGTTCAGTGCCTGAACCAGTTGCAGGTGGTATGGATGCAAAAGCTGACGGTGAAGAATGCATCAAACAGATGAGTGCGGAATGTGTACCATGGAAGAAATATGACGGGTGCTTGTCTGTGGTTCATCATGTATGATGTCAATTATCACATCCTCCTCATCCGGAGAATGTGCTACAGGCCGCCCTTGTCCTGTTTGACGGCCAAAGGAACCACGCTCCCTCAAATGTCTGTCGACAGATACAAATGTTCGGTTATTTGGCAAACGTCTATTCGGAAAGCGTTCTTGGTAGAGTCTTCTTGCTTCCACAGCATTTCCGTCCGATTAGGTGCATGTCAGTGTATTCTGCACTGGAATACGTGTACATGACTCTTTTTTTTTACGTAAATCATAATGCGTATGTCAAAGCACACAAACGTTCTGAAATTGATATTCCTAGTGGATGTACAGTAGTGAAACTACAGTAATGGAAACAACCGTACACAACTAATGGAACAACCCTAAAGTAGGTTTAAATGGAACAAACCACTCAACCTAGTGTTGGGTCGAAACGCTGGAACTGGATATGAAAACAGTTTCCTTTATATATCAAATGTTATAACTTTATTTTAAAAATTGTATATATATGTAAACCCGGACTTACAAGCCCAGAAAAGGCTTCCGATGTCCGCTAACTACTGTGCTTCCCTACTGTATGATATTGGATTACTCGCAAACAAATCGTTTCCAGACAAAGTGCTATAGAACATTTTCGTCTTCTTTTGACCTGAAGAATATGTCACTAAATTTATTGTACATAATTTTGAAACACCCTGTATAAAGGGGTGTTTGCTTGGAAGATAGCAGTTCACTCATTTGAATCATTCTCTTGAAACAGTTTCTAGATTGCATTATTACCACTTCTAGTTCAACTTGTTCATGGTTTCCATCTCGCACATCATTCAAGTAAAAAATAATTTGGAAACCCCGCACCCCTAGATACCCTGCACCGCCCTCCCGCAGATGTAAAAAAGTGCATAACCCACGGGGTATATTCGCAACAATACAGTAAATATAAAGTATTCAAACTCTAAACTTCAACTCTAACGAAAAACTTTAAAATATTACCAACTTTATCAATATAATAATATGAGGGTGAATCTGAAAGTAAGTTACACTCTGAAACAGTAAAAACAAATGCAAATTAAGATCCCATACACACATTCATTTCACTTTTCTATTTAATCAGCCAACACTTGTCTGAACGTCAAATTAACTTTTCCATGCCGCTGCGGTAAAAATCCGCTCTAGCGTTTCTCAACCATGTCAGCACACTCCCATAAGAAACGCTAAGCATTCTGGGATTTCTTTAATTCTGATTCGTCAATTGTCCAAATCATCTCATTAACGCGGGCAATGTGCTCGCGGTATTCGTCCGTCAAATCTGAATGCCCATTTTCAAACTGCTGGCACCACTTCACAATTATAGGACGAGAAATGACATTATTCCCGTAGGCACTGCAAATTTCCTTATGGATTTCAGTGCAATTTAAGCCTTTTGCCCACAAAAAATGGACTGTTCCGTGAATCTCCAACTTGGATTGTATAACCAGTTGCTGCGCCACGACAACAATACTCTTGCGTACGCAGGAAACGCGTGAACTCATTGCAATTATAGACATATAGGCAACATCCTTAAAAACTGCGAATGATATGGGCGTTCTTCGACCACAGATGGTCCTGAGTGTATCTTACTTTTTGATTCATTCTTGTATTATAATGCAGGTTTAAATTTGTGATATAATTCTTATATCATATAATTCTTGTATGATGATGCAGGTTTAAATTTGTTTGTATCAATTTTTAGCACGTGGTGGTCGCATGAGTTCACGCTCGCTTTACCCTTAGGTTAGCACGTTGGCTGCCTTTGGGACGTGCCAGGGAAGTTCTTTGTTTGAAAAACGATGACGATGCTATATATGTTTGGATGAAGATGTTGACACATCGAATGTTCCTAACATTATCCAAAACGAGAACGAAGAAGCTGCTGTGCCAGTCATAAATAATATAAAGAAATGGGTTCAAAGTCCATGAACACTAGATGATTAAATTTTGATTGTTCATTTGATTGGTTATGTTTTGTAAATTTTCTAAAATGTTTGATTTCTTGTTGATTTTATGAAAAAAGATTTTAAATAGAAATATATAAATAATTTTGGAAGTGCTGTTTTAATTTAATAATTTCTAAATTTAAAATTGCAAAATATGTGACGTCACACTAGCGGAAGGGGAGGGGTCCGAAAATCATGAAATTCGTGTGACGTAATTTATGGATGGTCCCAAAGACTAAATCCCGTGAATATTGTTTTGGTCCATTTAGGGTGTCTTGGTCTTTGCCAGGGAACAAAGTCCAGGTTAAGGGCCTTAGATTTCACGACACCCAAATAGTCCATAGGGCAGGGTGCGAGTGTTGGGTCTACCACGGGAACTTGCAATGAGGGATATCGCTGTAGGTATACAGATGAAAAGATTACCAGTAAAGCAGTGGTCGATGCTTGCACTGAATGCAAACACGATGAAAGTTGTAGTCCGGTGGCCATGAATGGACCAGAAAACAGTTCGCAAGGGTATACGGGTGGAGGAGCAACAAAGGAGTGAACCAGTAATATGGGTAGGGCTCATGCTGCCGCCACCACGTGCGAAGAGTGTATGTGAGATGTGTCGCAGAGCAGACTGCGTGCACGTGGTTTGACTGCCAGTCAGACAGGGTACGCAGAGCAGAAACGGTCTCGCAGGAGGGCCTCCGGAGCAGCTCCACATGTGTGGGAGACGTGTCCTCTTGGGGGCAAGCCACGTGTTCTCTAATCAGTTCACTTTGGGTTTTCACGTGTTCTCCTTGGTTCCTGCCGAATGATGAAAGCCTTGCTTTCGAAAACTGCTTCCAGGTTGTATCTTTCTGTTATTTTTGCTGTGGCGAAAGAGTCTTTCTTTATATTCAGTTACTATTATCCACATAACTTTTTTATTTTCAATTTTGGTCATTTGTCATAGTTATTCTTTAATTAATACTATCATCTCCTTTTATAGTTTTTTTTCTATTGTATAATTGTGCCTTTTTACTAGAATTGTCATCACTTGTAAATGCAGCAGACGGTTTGCCAGAATATGTTGTTTGCCAAACTATAGTCTGCTTCTGGTTTCTCCCCGAAGTTTTACCTTGCGTTGGCTTTAGCTGCTGCTCTTTGTACCTCAGTGTACTGCATTTGACTCGAAGGTGACTTATTTGCAAACCACAGCAAGTAGGCTTCGTTGACAGTTTCTTGGACTTCACAGTTGCACCATGTAGTTCTTCACTGCTCTGCGCCACACAAAATCGCTTATGACTGGAGCACAAGTGATCATAGCGTTTTAACAACTAGTCCCTTTCAACATTACCACAGTCATCAGTTTTTGAACCTTGAAGACATGTTATCTGCATAAGCCTTCCTCACAGCTCTCTCCTCCAAAGCCTCCCATTTGATATGCTTAGTCATCTGGACCTAGTACTTCGTTTGGTTGGCCAGATAGTTTTCACACCGTAAGGGGAACTGGAAGAGCTCACTTTATCACGTTCAGTAGGTAGGGACGTCATAGAGATAGTATACTTTATTCCTCATGTGCAATCTGTGAGCTGCTTTTTCTCACTCAAGCCTGCTTGCAACAGCTTGTTGCAGCCTGTGGTTGAAGTGTCAGGATTTAAGAAAATTAGAGCATTTTAAAAAAAGTTTCCTTACCTATCCCTATGTATTGAGCGTGATAAAGTGAACTCTTCCATTTCACCTTACAGTGTGAGAACTCTATCAGAGATCCGCAAAGTGCAGACAAGGAGGAGGTGGTGATCAGTTGATAGTTCTAACCCTCTCCTCACAAAAGTATCCAACACTGATTGGAATAAGCCAATTGAAATGATTACAAAATCAATCAGTGACTTCTGGTTCATTGTATTCCTGTACCAGATATACACTACCCTTTCAAAAGTTATGGGACAACATTACTTTAATAGAAACACTCAAAAATATACATATTTTAGTATCTTGTTGGTCCACCTTTTGCTGCTATCACAGCTTCTACTCTCTGGGTCATACTGTCCACAAGTTTTTGATACGTTTCGACAGGTAATTTTCGCCATTCTGCCATAAGTGTTTAGATGTCTACCCACAGAAACGATTGCACCCAACCCTTACCATGAAAAGCACCCCCAAACCATCACCGACCCTCCGCCGAACTTCACCGTGGGCACAACACAGCTTGGCAGATAATGATTGCCAGACGATGTAGCGGGACTCATCACTCCATTTGCCATTGATCCAGAGTCCAATGTCGTCGCTCTTTGCACCATCGCAATCTCCTTGCTGTGTTGCTGGTGCTGATGAGAGGTTTGTGGACTGCCGCTCTGCCATAAAAATCCATTGCATGCAGTTCCTGCAAACAGTCAGGGTGCTTACAGTTGTTCCCATCGACTCTATGAACGATCTTGTCAGTCCATCAAGCGATGTGTGACAGTTTGCAATGACCACTTTACGAAGAGCTCTTTGGTCTGTCCGACATGATCTTGGGTCTTCATAAAAGTTTATCACCAATGTGATTTGTTTTTAAATAGCAAAATTTCAATACTAAATTTAAGCATATTGTTGCAGGCGTCGTATTTTGCAGGTACGGGTTCGAATCCCGCCTGTGAAGACTTTTTTCCTTTTTTCTTCCTGAATTAATTTTAACATGTACGTTAGTCAGTAATCCATTTTGTAATCATAATCTCAATTTTCCAATTTGCAACTATTATTTTTTCATAAAATGAAAAGTTGTTACAATTTATATTTTTTTTATTTTATTAAAGACTCAAAAAATGAAGTCATAATCCGCATGCCATTATAGCCATTATAGTTTGGCAATGCTTAATTTTCGTTCCTAATAAAATTTGTGCATAGTGGAAGCAATATTTATGTTTTGTTTGATTATAAGAAAAATATAATCCCTAAAGTTTAAAAAAATTATAAAAATAATTATAAGTTAAATTATAAAAATGTGAATAAATAAACTGCCTTTAAATGCTCATTTATATTTTATCAAAATGGTATTTTATTAAGAGCCTGTCGGATTTCAAATCCAAATACCGTAAATCCTCTACTATAATGCGACCCCTTGTATAATGTGACTCCACTTTTTCGACCCAAAAAACCAGCAAAAATGCTATCCTCTAGTATAATGCGACCCCCATTTTTGACTCCTCGCGAGAAATAAAATGTGCCAAAAATATACAGAAAAAAATCTTTAATTTAAAATAATCTGGATCTTAAAAATGTAGAAATGTAAAAATGCATTTAATTGAACTTTCTTGTCTTTGTTCAAAATTGTATAAAGCTTAAATTCACCAAAATTCAATTCATTTTTGGGATATTTGCCCCATTAAAACCATTGGAAGTTTATAGCCTTACATTGATATGGAAAGCTTTCCCACTCACACAACGACTTTATATCAATTTACTTAATAAAAAAAAACCAAGTAGGTAGGAGGCAGTTTAATATTTTCACTGCATAAGCTTTCTTGTAGGCTTTGGTTCGAGGCAGTTTGCAAGTACAGTATAACGATCTTTGGAAGAAGTTAGTTTCATATTACAGTAGCTGTTGGCGACGAGAAATTTGAATAAAAAGTGAATTTATTTATTGTATAATGAACTGGAAGTGTCAATGCAATGTAATTAATGTATAATACACGATAAATTCGTGTGAATATCATCAGCACAGAAGGGAACTTCGTCGAGGCAGTTTGGATTTTTATAGGCCTACATTTCTCACTCACACATCGACAAAAAAAAAAAAAAAATAATAATAATAATAATAAAACAAAAAAAAAAACCCCACAGAACAGAACATTTTTCATAACTTGACTGCATAAGCTTTCCTGTAGGCTTTGATCCGAAGCAGTTTGGAAGTAAGCCTATTTGAAAGTAGCGATCTTTGGGAGAAGTTATTTTCGATATTGGTGACAAGAAATTCAAATAAAAAGTGAAATAATTTATTGTATACTGAACTGGACACTGTATAAATAATTCTTATCACACGGTATATTCCTTGAGAATTTCATCAGGACAGTAGTTCGAAGCAGTTCAATTTCGTCAATATTGATGGTCTCTATTTGGAAGTAGCGATCTTTGGGAGGAGTTATTTTTGTATCAGATGTTGGCGACGAGAAATTCGAATAAAAAGCGAATTAATTTATTGTATAATGAACTGGACACTGAATATGCAATGTAATTAATGTATAATACACGGTAAATTCGTGTGAATGTGATCAGCACAGAAAGCAACTTCATCGAGGCAGTTTGGAAGTTTATAGCCCTACATTGATAGGGAAAGCTTTCTCACTCCACATCGACAAAAAAACACAACAGTGCATCAATTTTCTTAATAAAAAAAAAACAAGTAATCTTTATTCAGTTCAACATTTTTCATAACTTGACTGCATAAGCTTTCTTGTAGGCATATTTGGAAGTAGCAATCTTTGGGAGGAGTTATTTTTGTATTAAATGTTGGCGACGAGAAATTCAAATGAAAAATGAATTAATTCTTTGTATAATGAACTGGACACTGTATATGCAATATAATTAATGTATATTATATGGTAATTTCATCAGGACAAAATCCTCTCCGGCAGCAGTCGTCGTTGGAGGGCTGATATTTATCCTCTTGTATAATACGACCCAGCAAATTTAGGTGCTTTTTTAGGCCAAAAATATTCGCGTTATAGTAGAGGATTTACGGTACCTCGAAATTGAGAAGAGATAGCTTATAACAAAGGCTGCGGTTGGTCGTCTATTTTATATTTGTGGAGTAGCAGGGATACCAGTAGAACAGTAAATTGACGTCAGATGTCAATTGGGTTCTACTTTCCTGACGATTCCGGTTTCTGGTGATGTGGAAACCACGCTTTAAGCCTTACCAAAGTAGATGTTGGTAGTTTATTGCTTCCAATTTTTATTTGTTGTAAAAAGAATAGATCATGATGAACGTTAGCCCTCCAGAAAGATTTCTGCACATTAATATCAGGTTGTTGCAAAAGTTTCTTCTGGTTCTAGAACCTGTGCCCAAGAAGGGCTCATTTTCCGAGGGGGGTGTTCATATGTTTTCAAACAAATTACTGCATTCGATTCCTGAATATCTTTGCTATATTACATCCAAGAATCAACTTTCTAACTGTATTACATCTGTGAGTGCCATCAACGGCCTGAAATGGACCTTTCACGCGAGCATATTCGAGCAATAATCTTCTATGAGTATTCTGGAAAGATCAGTGCTGCGCAATGTCACCGAAACATTTGCCAACGTTTAGGTGATGGCACTGTTAGTTTACATACAATAAAAGAATGGTATCACCGGTTCAGACGTGGAGATAGCACTCTTCAAGATGCAACTCTCTGGTCGGCCAATCATGATTTCAGATGGTGATCTACGCCAAGCAATTGATGAAGATCACAATGTAACAACGAGGGAACTCGCAGAACAGTTCAAGGTTCACTTTTCAACCATT
>JAHWFO010047322.1:388546-424062 GCA_023313115.1 Rhysida immarginata | reverse complement strand
CAACGAGGGAACTCGCAGAACAGTTCAAGGTTCACTTTTCAACCATTGCCTGGCATCTGCAGGAGCTGAATCTGTCATTCAAGTTCAATTGTTTTTGTGTTGGAAAAAAAATCTGGAAAAGACTTTTGCAACAACCTGATATTTAAATAATTAATACTTGACCAATTTGATAGTCTTTTCAATATATAATTAGCATTGTAATGCAATATTCCCAGGCAGGATTAGATATAACAATGGAGAGACCATCAGCATACATACGAGGGGTGGTCATAAAGTCATTAAAATCAGCCGGAAGACTGAGAGATTGGGTGATGCTATATGGTGGTAGCGTCAGTCCTTCTCCATATATGTACCTCCCAGAGCCACACACTTTTCCCGACGATGGATGAGTTTCTGGATGCCATTTACAGAAGCCATCCTTTTGGCTGTTGAGGAACTGCTCCACCTTGAAAACAACCTCGTCGTTGTCTTGGAAATGCCATCCACAAAGCAGGTTCTTCGGACAAGGGAAGAGGAAGAAGTCGCTTGGGGCCAGGTTGGGTTAATATGGTGGATGGGGCGGTATTTCGAACCCTAGCTCTGCCAGAACGCACGTGGTCTTATGTGTGAAATGTGCTGGCGCGTTGTCGTGCAGAAGTCTGACCCCTTTGGACACCTTGCTTCGCCCTTTGACTTGATGGCCTCTTGTAACTTCTGCAGGAGGTCGTGTTAGTACCCTCCCATGATTATGTGGCCTTTCCTATGCACTTTGTGACTCGTCACAGATGGAGAGGCATCTGGTCGATGCCACATGATGACCATCTCGTACGATGGAACATTGTCACCATAAACAACCACTAACTCTTCATTGATTTATTTGGCGTTGTTCCCTTTCAAATGCAGGAACCTTATCAAGGCTCGCACCTACAATTTTCCGACAGGCTGTGCCATGTTGCTTTCGACGCTTTGATGGCATTT
This sequence comes from Rhysida immarginata, assembly GCA_023313115.1. NCBI lineage: Eukaryota > Metazoa > Arthropoda > Chilopoda > Scolopendromorpha > Scolopendridae > Rhysida > Rhysida immarginata. The sequence goes on along the minus strand of JAHWFO010047322.1, from coordinate 423,105 downwards.
AGCGGTACTGCACAAATGCCGGTTTCTATCCTCCAGCACTCGAGAGATGTTGCTTCACAGTGGCACCACACATTTTCAAAAGCGATCGTTTTTTCATGTAGAATGTAATGGCTTTATGACCATCCCTTGTACTCGCCACGAACAACAAATGATTAAACAATGAGCATGGGTATGACAAAATTTATTGTCAAAATAGCCTACATAACAAACTTTAAATGATTATATTTCATAAACTACTGCCCATTAGCATGAGTTATTATGCCATATAATAGTGGGAGGGGTACGTAACAACATATTTAAATTTTAGTTAAATCCAAGCTTAACAGACCTGGTCCTCCCCTTATGAGTTGCAAAAATTAGTCATGAATGTTATTTTTCCTTCAGCATCTTGAGCGAGTGGACCTTCACCAATTTTTAACAATTGGTTCGCATAAACTCCAGCCTGTGCTTCATTATATAATTGCACTCTCATATTAGTTGTTAAGCTAAATTTTGAGACGCTTTCCCACAGTAGAGACGACTTCAAAGAGGCATTTATTTTATCTGCTGGTGTTCCTTTAGGTATGTTATAACTGGTAATGTCTGTCGAAAATCGCCAGCTAACAAAACAACCGTACCTCCCATGATAGCCACACTACTTCGAAGATCTTGCAATGTACAATTGAGTGCTTCAACAGCTCTCTTGTGAGGCATAGTGCACTCATCCCAGGCCAGTAATTTGCACTTCTGAAATTGATTAATGAAATAATATTAATATGTCAAATTAAAGTTACAATAGTATGAAACTAAATTAAAGTGCACCGTCTGGCTCCGCCATCTAGTGACATACTTTACGAAAAAAAAAGAATAACTTAAAAAATTGATAAAAACACGATATAAAAAGTACCCTATCTAGAGGACAGTCATACTAACGACGTACATAGAAAGTTTCGTGTAGATCAATTAAGTATTTTCCGAGCTATAAAAGGACAAACATTCCAAGGGACTCTGATTTATAATATACTAGTGGGCCCGGGCAAATGTTGTCCTGCCACAGACCGCCTTCTATGTAGGCTGCACTTTATATAGACCGCATTTTACGTAGTCCACCTTTTATCTGGTGGCGCTGTTGTCAAATATTTTATGCATTTGACATAGATAGAATACATGCGCAAGTCACGTGCATCGTAGATATTGTTTTGACGTTTCATTTGATGTCGATACATGGCAACCGAACGTTTTCTCCCTTAAACTTTCCATTCAAAAGGATTGCTTCAATATCATTTCCGGTGATCCGTTTGATGACCAAACGTGAGCCGTTGTATAATGTGGGTGGGTTTAAATTACGAAGCAGAATTTTCAGCAAATCAATCTTCAATCGAAGATTGTGTGATGGCATTCCTGGCATATCTAGTGAATTTAAAAATTCGGTTGGATTTTTTCTGCTTCGTTTTCATCAACGACAGTGTCGTTTGATTTGAAAGACATCAGTTCGCCCGGCAACAACTGTTGTATCTGAAAGTTAATTTCGTCAACATCAACATTTCTTGCTGCCAAAATAGCACGTTCACTGAGCCAATTATGGTTAAAGTAATTATTCTGTATGGCCGGGAAGACACTCTCAATTAAGTCGAAATAAAAAAACGATTAACAAAAAAGCTAAACTCTCACATTGTTTATGTTCATATATCCGTGGAACACACAACGTTTATTCAGGGAAACGTTTGAATGAAACGATGTACGTGTGTTTTTTTTCTCTAGATGCATGATCTCCCTCCTCCCTGGCTGTTCTCTCCATTCTATTTTCACTTTCGATTTTCAACTTCTTTAAATCCCTGCATGTTTTCGTTCCACAATACCTTGCTAAATGCCAGTGCCATCAATAAATGTTATAAAAGCAGCATAAATTCATTTTCACTCACGATGGAGATGTATTTGATCTCCATCGTGCTTGTAGTGACAGCAGTTGCAGGCAGGCAGTTAGGTTAAAGTAAAAGTGCTCTTCATATCTGGGTCAAAGGTTAAAGCAGAGACTTTCTTTGACGATGTCTGGGTTTAAGGTTAAAAGGACTACGTTTTACGTTACGTCCATTAGGATCGCTAGGTGTCTCTTTATTTCAACAAAAGAGCATCACTTCGCTTCCCGTTTTTCTCCCACATTAATATCTCGACAACATCGTCACCTGTCGGATCCAAAACTATCCTATCTTTCAAGCTAAATCCAACCATACACATTCACAAAATTTCATTGAAGTCGGTTGGGCGGTTTCGGAGATTAGCGTGAACGAACATCGTGACACGTGATTTTTATATATTATGATATAGATTAAACTAAACAGGTGGTGGCCTTACAGTATAACAGAGGGACATCAGGAGTTCCAACTAGTTTCGCCATTTATTCCCGGCTTTGTCAAGGATATACAGCAAGAGGCATGCAAGCCTTTATATATACAGAACAGTGGTACAAGTTAAGCAATGAGCGTAAATACATACAAGAACCAATAAGATATAAAGCAAGGGGGCCAATGAGAAAAAAGATGTAATGGCCAGTAGAATAAAATAGAATAAATACAAAAAATTTTTAAGATACACAAAAGAAAATTGTACAGAGATGGTGCGTTTAACACGGACCGAAAAGAGAACATATCCGGTTGTCCGAAGACAAGAGAATTTACATTAAAAAAAAAACAAAATAAAATAAAGGGGTAAGAAATTAGAAAATGCAGAAGAAACATAAAATAAAGAAAACGAGAGAAAATCATAGTAGATCAGATAAAGAACTAAGTATTGCAAACACGTTAAGGTCCGTCTGGCAATTGAGAAGCAAGTGTGGGGTGGACCTCTTGGCCTTGAATATTTCGATCGCTTCGAGGGTAGCAGTTTTTTCTGGTTTCGGAGAATTGTACCCTTCCACTGGAGTTCTCCTGATATACACACGTCCAGCGGTAGGAAATAATGGGAATAGGGATTCATTTGACCACAGCGCATATTTACCTTGTTTGGCAGACCAGGGTTTGTGTTTTTGGTTTGGCAATTGCAGCTCGATCAAAAATATTTTGTTTGGGAACGCCCCGAAAAATCAGCGATAGCCAGACACGCATTAGAAACTACATAAGACTACATGAAAAACAACTTAAAATTATTATGTCACGTCAATGGTAACAGACTGCTAAATGCTTATGAGACATTAGAAATCAGGAATAAGATGCCGACCAACTGTAGAATTTGGATCAAGGCCCTCTAGGAGATTCAAAATTATTTAAATTGATTACTGTGTTTTTTCGAATATTGGCTGCATTCACTGTAGGTCACAGCCTCAAATTTAATAGTGGAACAAAAAAAATAACCATTTATAGGCTGTCATTCATTTTAGGCTGCAAACTTTTTGGGTCTAAAAAAAGATCGAACTACTTCGTTTTAGCATCCCATAGTACAGGTCAAACCTTGATAAAAGAACGTCATTATGACGAAAGTTTCATTACTACGAAAAAAATGTTTGGCCCCTGCCATGTGTAACTAAAATAATGCTTATAGTACTTCATTGTAATGAATTTCATTATAACGAATGTTTCAGTAGAATGAAAGAATATTTCGGTGCCATGGGCAGTTTTATTAGGATTAGAATGAATTTTTTTTTTTTTTTGGTTGTCTGCAGATAGAGTATTTTGCTTTGCTCGTCTGGGCTCTTTAAAAGGAGAAAGACGTGATGCCAAGAAGACGCGACACAAAGAAAGACGTTATGGTATTTCATTGAAAAAATTTGTGCAGAAGAAAATTCTGTGTCAATGGATCAAGTGAACACGTGGAGAACAGGACGCATAAAAGAAATCATAAAAGACTTTGATGCGTGCAACATTTTCAATGCAGACGAAACTGGCACCTTCTACCACTTGCTGCCACATCGTACGCTGATTGTAAAAGGCGAGTGCTGCAAGGGAGGCAAAAAATCAAAACAAAGATGGACTGCGTTGTTACGTTGTAACGCATCTGGAACTGAAAAATTGAAACCCTTAATCATTGGAAAATCAGCGAAACTTAGACGTTTCAAAAACATGTGCTCATTGCCTTGTGATTATCGTGTGAATAAACGCACATGGATGACTCAGGAAATTTTTGCTGAATGGCTCAATAAACCTGATGCAAAAATGAAAATCTCAAAATCTTGCTGTTAGTCGACAATTGTTCCGCTCATAATGCAGTACCACAATTAAGAAACATTTGTATAGCAGTTTTGCAGCCACAAGATTTGGGTAAAATCCGTGCTGTTAAGGTGGTGTATAGAAGTCAATTACTACAACAACTTCTAATGAACATTCCTTTTGATGTGTCATACCTTTAATTGACATAAGCAGGCTATTGATTCGATTGCTGCATCCTGGCACTTAGTGAAGGAAGAAACAATATCGAAATGTTGGGAAAAAAACTGGATTTTTGAATCATTGCGCAGATACTGACCATGCTGTATTAGACACTGATAATTTGCCGAGTAATCCTGAAACACAATCTTTATGGAAATCAATTCAGGAAGCTGGACACATTGATGAAGCTGTTGATTTTATGGATTACATCAGTGCTGATCAGGACGTGTTGAAGTCACTGATGCTGATATTATTGCAACTGTATCTAATGCACCCCCAGAGGAAGAAGATGATGAGAAAGAGGTAGACAGACATACAAAACGAAGCAATTGACCAACCACGCATTACCACAAAAGAAGCAAGTGAATGTTTTTCTAAATTAAAAGAATTTGTAATTAGTCGAGAAAATGTTCTTCAAACTATATTTGAAAACGTGCATGCACTAGAAGAGTTCTTGTTAAAAGAAAATACTAAAAGTTTTGTTCAATCAAAAATTACACACTTTTTTTTTTTTTAAGCATCTGTGTGTATTTTTGTTAATTTAAATAAACTACATATTTATTTGTGTTATAAATTGTAGTGTACAGTTATTAAAAATTAAACAGGCCGATAAATTAATGTTTTCATTAAAACGAAATTTCATTATAACGAGGTTCGACCTGTATATTGCTTAGTAATTTAGATAGTAATTTTAATATTTATGTAATTATCTAAATTATTTTTATGTAATTAATGAAATTTTTATAAATTTATTAATAAAATGTGTAAATAATTATAGTAATCTCATTTTAATGAACATATAAAGATAGAAGGGAAGGGAATATAAAAAAAAAATAGGTATAATATGGATGGGTTGTTCGCTATCGACCAAAATTATTCTGCTACTCGTCTACAACAACTGTGAAATCAGGAGCAGGGTTTTTAATTTTGGGGAGGGGAGTGGGGGATCTTTATTAATAGAAGAAAGAAATAAGACTGTATTTATCGTACGAGTCAATTTTGCTGATTTACACAAAATTTATAGTAAAAATAGTCTGTTGTCGTTGTTTTTTTTTGATTTTTTTTATATTAATAACCCAGCCCCCTCTTCCTAACTGTAAACGAGGAGTAGCGTTAATAACGTTGTAATCGTAATGATATTTGGCTGATACCCAATACATCCATACACCTGTATTTGTTCAATAGCCAATGCATCTTTTATATTTGCTTTCGATCTTTTTTATAGGAAAATTCTGTTGAACTTTATATAGTAGAACCTTGATAATTCAAATTTCTAGGGAAGAGAAAATGCACCGATTTATAGAAGTTTCGAATTATCAAGCTTTCGATTTAACAAGGTTAAATAAAATGAAATTCGAATTATTGAGGTTTTGTGTGAGATTTCAGTAACCATAGAGAAAACTGATATTTTTCAGGAAGCATACACAGATTCAATAAACAGGTACAGTACTTAAAAAATGCTTTATTTGTTCATAAAATTAGCTTTGGGTAGTTTAATTTTATAAACTTTCGTTTTAAAACATTTTAGAGGATTTCAGTAAAAAACATTAATGTTTTTAATTAAAAAGTGTTTCATGATTACGTACCAACTTTTGTATTGTTAGAATCCATATCACACGAACTTGTACACCACAGCAATCACTGTAATTAATGACACTTGGCCAGGTCTAAGCACTTCACTGAAACAAAGGGAGGGAAGAAAGGAAGATTTCAAGTTTAGCGACGCATCATTATCACGTTTGAGCTGTTGACGATTCGATTTATAGAAGTCCGGTTTGAGAAAATTCAATTTATGGAGATTCGTTGATCTTTAATTTTGATTTATACAGGCTCTGTTTGTCAGAATTCAAATTACAGAGGCTAAGTTTCCATTTGATATCCTCCAAAAAAAGCTCGATTTATCCATTGTTTTTCCTTCTGAGCGGAAGGGAGTAGGCAAAAATTTCGAATTATAAAGGTTTTCAATTTATCAAGGTTCTACTGTACTTTTTGAAAAGGTAAATCGGTCACAGATCGGGAAAAATTATTCGATGGATTCGAGTTCATGACTTTAAATTAATCAGCCTTTGTTGAATCATTTTCTATCAATAAAATTAATATTCTAACCCTTCAGAACAGTAATTAACCAGTCACATATATTTTCATTCATAAATTATTATGAAATTTATGTGTTAAAGCTATTGTCGGCGGTTCATCCACCCACTCACTCTGCTCCAAGATGTTGTGTTGTTATGATGTCACAGAATGCTCTGCCCTAATTATATTTATCCTAGCTGACCCGACTGCCATTACGGAGCCCACTTTTAACAGTATTGCATGCTACTAGAGCGAGGATTTTTATCGTGCTGATTAAAATCTTTGCAAAAATGGCTAAAATTGGAACAAATGGAAATAGCAGTGCTAGATTAATATATGCAAGTGCAATGGAAGGCTATTATTACCAATATTTTGAAGAACTTTTAATATTTGTTTGTTGAAAGAGTACAATGTTGTCTCCTCTCATCAAGAGAGGGTGATATAAATGAAGCTAGAAAGATGTAATCCCGTGTAATCTCCTTGCGACTCGCTTCACTTATGGCCCTCTCTTGACGAGAGGCGGCAACATTGTGCTCTTTCGACATATAAATATTAAAATTTCTTTGAAATATTGGTAATAATAGCCTTCCATCATACTTGCATATACTAATCTAGCGTTGCTCTTTCCATCTCTTCCAATTTTAGCCATTTTTGCAAAGATTTTAATCAGCAAGATAAAAATCCTCGCTCTTGTAGCATGTAGTACTGTTACAAGTGTGCTCCGTTAAGGTGGTCGAATCAGCTCGGTATAATATAGTAGCTATAATCTTAATCGCTGCCATTGGACAGTATTTCGTTGATAGAGCCGTGGCCTCCGCCAAAGAAATAATTATTTCCACATTTCATTACTCTATACATATAAAAGGCAACTTAGAAGTAAACTATAAAGTTAAAATTTAACACACAGCTAGGTAATACTACCACAATGATGAAAAAAATCTAAAATTGGAGATAAATCTCTTAAAAACGTAGAAATTAATATATATATATGAAATAGACTTGGCTTATATTTGTTTCCTTGCATGTGTGAACAATCAACCCGTGGTGTTTGCGTCAACAATCGGCTAGGTGAACAATGGTTGATGAAATTAATACATGCCGCAGCCAACAAAAAAGAGACGCCCTGGCACTGAAAAGTCACCTGACCATGTTAGTCCAAGCAACAATGTAATATTCATTGTTTCCATGTTGGATTTTAGCAAGCAGTATTTTTTTGTTTATTAGAAACAATGAAGGTTACATTGTTGCTTCGACTAAGAAGAAGAGGTGACTTTTCCGTGCCAGGGCCTGTCTTTGTTTTCAGGTACGATGCTTGCCCAAAGCCAACTAAAAAGACAGGCTGGGGCACTAAAAAGTCACATGACCAAAGTAGATCCAGCTACAATCCAATCTTCGTTATTTCCAAGAAACGAAAAAACACTGATTGTTGAAATCCAAGATGGAAACAATGAATATTGCATTGTTGCTAGATCTACTTTGGTCATGGGACTTTTTAGTGCCCCGGCCTGTCTTTTTTGTCGGCTATGTGCTTGCCTTAATGATTCACGTTTTAAGGGGGATAGTTAGAAAAAGCAATAAATAAATAAACTGAAAAATCATTATTATTTCTTTTTTTATTAAAATCTTTGGAGAGATGTAAGAAATTATTCTAAAACAAATAAGAGAATACAACTTCTAGGCATGCAGCTGCTCAAGCTTTTCCTGAAAATGTGTGGATACTCTTCTTCATGAGCTAATAACTGGAGAAAATTTATTTTTCATATAGTTTTTGCAGTTTAGTAAATTCCTTTAGAGAGGTTTTAGATGTAGTAACTTTATTTAGAGAAGTTATAGATAATGTTTACCTAAACGTATTAGGAAATTCTAAAGATCTCAATAGATTGTGTGAGATGCCAATCCTTGCTGCTAAAACTGATACTATCAACATAAACAACTACATTCAGGACATGATTCCACCCTCTGTGACTGAATACCACTCTATTGAAATGGTCACATGTTGATGAGAGATGATGATGAGGCTGTAAACAGAGTTCCTTAACTCTCTCAATCCATCTATAAAGTGTTAAGGATGCAATGTCGAATTTTCCAGGGTGAACCCAATTGGACACAAAATTCCAGTGTGAGCATTTAAAAGAATTCTTTTCGTTTTTCCAAAGTGAATAGTTACTTTATTAAGGCTTTTTCGTTTATATTCAAATTCTGATACTGCAAAATTTCACCAAACAAACAGCCCGAGCAACGCTGGGAAAATCAGCTAGTGAATTTATAAAAGTTTTATTAAATATATAAAAATAATTTAGATAATTATACACCATGGTGCCCTTGAGTGGATGCCCCCTTACTATGAGTCAGGGGTTTGGGTGCTTCAGGGATTCTGTGAGCTATGCTGGTTGTAGCACTGCTACTTTAGGTCACCCTTATCAGAAAGGTCATGCTTGAGAAGTAAGACGAAGAGTATCCAAACAAACATTTATCTCATGATGCCGATGAATGAGAGAATTCATACAGCGTCTTGTGTGGTACAGGTTAAAGTCACTCGCGTTCGGGAGTTAGGCAGAGGCTCTCGTTCGAAAAATAGTCGACAGTCTTCCGGCTGTTATCTCGGAGCAATGCCTCCGAGAAGCCCCACCAGTGTTACTCGCTATGCGTTTGGGGAAACAATCGGGGGCACCGCATGCCTTTACCCAGGAGGAGAAACAGGTAAAGCGACAATGGGTTCGGGTGCTGTCAATCGGCACTTGGAACATATTCTCCATGACAAGAAAGGAATCGTGGAGGAAGCCAAACGATATCGATTGGATATCATAGGTATTACCTCTACGAAACGTCCGGGTTCTCGAACTGTGGAGTTAGAAGGAGGGTGGAAGCTCTTCTACTCAGATGTTGACCCTACCATGATTGCCCAGGCAGGAGTGGGGATACTCAAGTCCCTGGCTGGCAAATTATGTTGCAGATTGGACCCCCTTAGGTGGAAAACTGTGTCTCCTGAGGCTTCAGATAGGGAAATGGTCTCTCTCTATTCATGTGTGACATTTCATGTAAATTAGTATGTGCATGTGTCTGGCGAAAGCCTCATGGGAGCTTTATAGCAAGCTTTTATGGTGTTGAAGGGTTGTGCTGCATGTTTGGAGGACCAGGAGGGGTTGTTTTGGGCTGGTCTGTTGTGATCAGCTGTGTCTAGGTTTGATGATATGCGGTTGGTGGGAGTTATGAGAGTGTTGTAATTGTAGCATTGGTTGGTTATTATTAGGTGTATTGTTATATTTAGTTAATTTTCCCGTTATTGTGAAGTAATGTTGTTGCGTGTTCATTCTTTGTTGTATTGTTTGTTTAAGCTCTGTTGAGGGCTGTCTTCGTTGTTTTATTTTTATTCGTAAAAGAGGAGTCAGCCCCAGTAGAGCATTGTTCCTTAAGTTTTGCGAGAAAATGCTGTGCGAATGAATTTAAATATGTTTTTGTTGCGTGTAGAATTCTGTTTGTGTTTTTTTTTTCAGCAAGAAAAATTCCGCAATGAGAGGATGCATGGACGTTCGTTCTCCAAGAAACAATAAGTTTCGGAAGCAAAGTAAACGAAATTGTATAAAGTTTAAGTTATGTGCCATTTAATTAATCATAAGATAAACAGTCCAACCATTGATTCGACATTAGGAAGTTAAAACAGTGAAATGGAACCCCATCGTGTTTTGAGGCATCGCTATGGCGTACAACATAATTCGAACGTCAAATCAGCTATGTGTGATGTTAACTAGCAAAACAAGCTTCAGCATAGATGACCAGGAAAGTGTGTTAATGAAGACTGGTGAGTACTTTGAGATTATCGGAAACGCTCCGACTTTATTAGAAGCAAGTGACGTGAAGCGCTTGGATTGCACGTCCCGCATTTTTCCCCCCCCCCCCCCTTCCATGAAGGAACGATCATTCAAGTGTTCATGTCTCACTGTCAGCTGTAGTGCTGATATTTTTGAGTGTGACTTTCCCTTTAAGACGAACAATTGACTATTGTCGTAAAATGAATGAAGTCTGTGAATGAGCAATTAAATAGGATAACAATCTTGCTCGGTACTATTAATGGCGACTCCTGTTCGATGCACAGTGGCAATCCGCGAACTAGTAGTTTCGAGACGAGGAGCTCCAGTTCAATTTATTGATCGTCTCTGGCTTTAGCCGAGCAGGTGTGTCCAAGGTGCGACACAAATTCGTTTATTCTGGTGTGGGCTGCCAAGAGAGGTTTCCGTGCTTCTCCTCTGTTCCATGGCTCATAAAAGAAGCACTCTGCGCATTCAGTGCTACAGTTTTGGGAATACTTAATCCAGAGGTTTTGGGTGCGCCCTGGAGAGCAGCGTTTTCCACTCGGAGGCTGCTGCTGGTGTTCTGCTGTGCAAGAAGCCCTTCGCTGACATTGCGAGCCTTCTCTATGTTCTATTAGCGAGAGCCATTAAGAGCACTGAAGACACCGGTGTCTCCGAATAGCTTAGCTGGAATTGTTGTAAATATTAGCGTATGCAGGGCCCTGGATAAATTGATTAACGCGTTAGAATATTAGATGTTTAAGAATTTAATTTTTTTTTGTTTATCTTACGTAATCGGAAATAAAAGGTTTCACTGAATTGTTCCGTGTCCATAGTCTCACTCCATAAGGGTCCCGAACCCCTGACACGCTCATTCCCGACGCGCACAATTTAGGTGGGGGTGTAGTCCTGTAGGTATTGGGAGGGGCGAACATCACAACTTGCGTATGCTCCGAATGCGGTCACAGAGTACCCACTCTATATAGATGAAGTTGATGCTGCTCTTAGCAGGAGAGGGAGTGCAGATTCTGTCATCCTGGTGGACGACTTCAATGCACACGTAGGGGCAGAGGACCAAACGTGGAAAGGCGTGATTGGGAGGAATGATGACCCTGAGTTAAATGCAAATGGGAGATGCTTGTTGGATCTCTGTTGTAACAATGGACTTTCCAGCACAGGGATGTCCATAAGTATACCTGGTACAGGGATGCAATGGACCAAAAGTCACTGATTGATTTTGTAATTGTATCAGCTGACTTATTCCGATCACTGTTGGATACTCGTGTGAGGAGAGGGGCAGAACTATCAACTGATCACCATCTTGTTGTCTGCACTTTGCGGTTCTCTGAATCCATGCCAACCAAGCAAAATACTAGGTCCATACAGAGTTGGCGCATCAAATCGGAGTCATTGGAGGATAGAGCTGCGAGGAAGACCTTTGCAGATAACATATCTTAACTTTCAAAGAACTCCCGTGAACGTGGTACTGTTGAAGGGGAGTGGCAGTTTTTTAACACTGCTGTGATTACTTTGGCTGCATTGTGCTGTGGCTGAGTGTGGCGCAGGGCGGTGAGAAAAGGGCTGCATGGTGGAATGGTGAAGTCCAAAAAGCTGTCATGGCAAATAAGGAAACCTATTTGCTATAGCTTGCAAATAAGTCACCTTTGAGTCGAGTGCGGTACACTGAGGTGCAAAAAGCAGCAGCAAAGACAGTATCAACAGCTAAAGCCAAGGCCTGGGAGAAGTTCGGAGAGAAATTGGAGGCAGAATATGGTTCGTCAAACAAGGTATTCTGGCAGACCGTGCGCTGTCTCCGAGGAAGGAAGTCTCTTTCATCACAAACTATTAAGAGTTCAGATGGGAGGCTTCTGAAAATGGAGGAGAGTGTATTGCATAGGTGGAAGGAATACTTTGCATCTCTTCTTAATCCAGTGCCAGCAACAACTGAGACATAAGAGGTGTACCTTGGAGCGGAGAATAGTCATGGTAGTATCACTGAAGCAGAAGTCAGATGGGCAATTAAGTCCTTGAAGATTGGCAAAGCTGCAGGTAATGATGAAATCCGGTCCAAGATGTTAAAGGCCTTAAATCAGGATGGCATCCTGTGGCTACCTTCTGTGTGTCAGGTTGCTTGAATAACTGGCCAGGCCCCTAACCAATGGCAGACAGGAATTGCGATCCCTATCTTCAAAAAGGGAGATCAGAGAGATTGCAACAACTATCGAGGCATCTCTTTGCTCAGCATTCCTGGGAAAGTGTACGCTAAGTGTCTGAAGAAGAGATGTCTGCAAATAGTCGACTCCAAATCGTCGGGGGAGCAGTGCGGTTTCCAACCTGGCCGAAGCATGTCTGATTACATGTTTACTATAAGGCAAATCTTTGAGAAATCCTGGGAATATGCAAAGAAGTCTACGCTTGCTTTGTGGACCTTGAAAAAGCATATGACAGAGTTCCTCGGGAGAAGCTCTGGCAAGTGTTGCAAGAGTATGGAGTGGATGGGCAATTACTGGTTGCTACCATGTCTCTGTATGAAAGCTCTGACATGTGTGTCCGGATAAATGACATTAAGTGCACAGGCTTTATTTATAGGAGGTGTTGGTTGGACTCCGCCAAGGGTGCGTACTTCATCCCTCTTGTTCATTATTTTTATGGACTGGATAGACAGGGGCAGCCGAGGCGATGAGCGTGTTTGTGTGGGCGACTGCCTGATGGAGAGGTTGCTCTTTGCTGACGACGTTGTCCTCCTTGGGACTTCTCACACAAACTTCAGCATGCACTAGACTGGTTTGCAGCCAAATGTGAAGAAGCTGGGATGAAGATCGGTGTAGCTAAGACTGAGGTTCTGGCCCTTTCAAGACAGCCTGCTTGGTGTGTTCTTCATGTTAGGGGAGCCCCATTGAGACAGGTGGAGAAGTTCAAGTATCTCGGGATTGCATTCACGAGTGATGGGTAGCAGGAAAAAGAATTGTGTGCTTGTATCAGACGTGAACTGTGGTGATCTGTGGTAACGAAACGTGAGTTTGGAAATAAAGCCAAGCTCTCCATCTTCAAATCTATCTTTGTCCCCATTCTCACCTATGGTAATGAGTCTTGGGTAATGACCGAAAGAGTGCAATCGTGGGTACAAGCGGCCAAAATGAGATTTCTGAGATGTGTGGCAGGTGTTACCCTACTGGATAGAGTGCACAGCAACACAGTAAGAGAATCTTTAAGTGTTGAGTCGCTACTTCTCCGCATTGGCTAGTAGAAGATCGTGATGCCGCAAACTGGTCTTCCTAGGCAGTTGTTACTTTCCAAGCCGGTGGGTAAGAGACCAAGGGGTCGGCCTAAAACCAGGTGGCTAGACTACATGGAGAATCTTGGTTTGAGTTGCTTGGGTATTACCAGGGAGGACATGCGCCTGATGGTGGAAGATGGCGACCGCTGGAGATCTTCCATGGGCTGCTGCTCCCGTGACCCTAATGGATAAGTGGGTTTGAAAAGTAAGTAAGTAACTAATACACCATGATACCTTGGAGTAGAAAAACAATGAACTGTTTTGAAGTTGTTGATTAAATCCAAGGCTTTGATAGTTTTAAACATAAATTTTTTTTTTGTTTTATTATCTGTTTAATCTAGTATTATCATACTTTTAATTGATAGTGGATCTTTCTTCCTAATTTTGAAGAACGGAAATTGTTGGCCCTTCCACCTTCACTCAAGATTGATTTCCGTGCTGCATGTTTCTGTCACCGTAACCTTGTTGATATTGGCTATGTCTGCTCAGTTTGCCTTTCCAGTCAGTATCATATATTTTTAGAGCAACAAACTTTTAATAGTTTTCGAAAGCTTATATATATATTTTATTTTTTTTTATTTTAGTATTTTGTTCCTTCAGCCCTATTTGTTCAACATGCCAGTAAGTGTTTGCCATATTTTTAATGGGAGTATTTTTAATGCTCATAGGCTTATACATTAGTTATTTGATTTTTGAAAATATTTTAGAATTGTCATCTTTTGCAAATTTGAACTTATATTTAGGCCTACTTAATTTGAAAATTAAAAAAAAAAAAAAAGAACTCAAAAATATTGTTGGGTGCATTCTCAATTACATATAAATGTTTTTGTTTTTAGCATTTCTAAGCAGTTTTTAATTTGTGAGGATGTTGCTGTGAATGCAGTATTTTCCAATTCATCGTTGTCATTGCCATCTTCATGGTGTTTTTCGTTGCCATCTTTGACAAGATTGCAAATTTCGCCAACGTTAATGTCGGCGAAGTTAAGACATCCACATCAATATTTACATACTCCGAGAATTTATTTTGGAAATTAAGCTTTCTTTTCACGATATCTCACTCTTCAAGTCCTTCAAATTCGCTATCATCATCCTAATCTTCAGCTTGGACAATTTTAGTTCATGTTCAGTTTCACTTTCGTTTAGTTCAACTTCAGTTTCACCTTTGTGCCAGCTGCATGGGCCTGAGCTAGCTTCAGCTCATGACCGACTCCAGAGTAATTTGGACTCACTTAAGATGTTAGGGGAGCAATCACCAATTACCTTGATAGTTGTTATGACTGTCCACTACTGACAGTGGTATACTTTACTAATGATTAGTACAGCGGTCTATGAGCACTGTGTAAGCATGTTGCATTGCCTACTTACACTCTGGGTAACCTGCTTCTAACAGCATCCTATCCCTGGTAACCTGGCTGAGACACCAAAGTAAAACCCTCCTGGGGCTCAAACACTTGATGCCTATCCCCGGCTGCAAATGTGGGCCCGATGGCCCCCTGCAACGCTTAGGGTGCACCTCGTGCTCCTTTTATTGTCAACGGGGAAGGAGCACTATAACCCCCAACCATGACGAGCACCTATCGCCCTTAATTGACTACGAAACACTCACGACGCTCTTTTCTGTCATGGCCTGTGGTATAGTAGCCCAACTCAGATTACTCCACAGAACCACTGATTGAGCATGGAAGGTAACAATTCTATCAATAGCCAATTGCCACTCCAACAGGGATCACAACTCTGAGCATTTTACTTGGCCTATAGCCCTGAACATGAACAGGAATGCTGAGCCGTACAACAATCTTTACATAACAAGTTCATAATAATCACCAAGCTTTAAGGACAAATTTAATCCCTGATGAAATTGCTCTGGGACTGTTTCATACATACTAGGGCTTCACTGTCACATTTTAGGTTAGGATCCCACTTGGGTAAAAATCGGCTGAAATGTACAGTGGAATGCGTAAAAAAATACGCATTTTACTATAGAAATTCCACAGAAAAAGGAGTTCAGCGTAGCTTAACTTTTCTGTGTAAGCTTAACACGTAAACTTTCTTTCAGCCAATAGGAGATCTTAATTCGGTGAAGTCATAAAATACACTTTTTACTTTTTGGCGAATTTAAAATGGATGTCGGCTGTAAGCCCAGGTAACGATAGAGCTTTTTATTGAAAAAAATAATGAAAATGTTCATCTCGCTAAATTGGAGTGTACACTGACAAACATGACCGCTAAGTTTCTTATAAAAACTCTTATCTTGGACGAACACAAATGAAATCGATAACACGGATCAGAGCTTCATAATTTTTGGGAGCAGGCATAAATACGGGCAACTGCACATCATATAAAAGGAACTGGGGCATCAAAACTCCCATCTCGGACAAGGGTATGCTTCTGCGTTTGATTCTACCACCCCTTTTTTATTTAGCGAGAGCGCATAGGATAAACATCATCACCAGAGCCCCTTTCGCTCACGACTCGCGCTTCCCCCCCCCAAGGGCTCAACAATCACCTCGCCAAACATTTTATGTAAAAGGAAAAACAACGAATTCCAGCATCCCTTTCTCGAAATTATGCTACAACAATAGCGACAATCACATCACATTGCACATTGTTGTAGCGCCAGGGGAAACAAACGGGAGGCAGCGCTTAAATAAACACAAATTACCACAGGCCGTACATCCAACTTCGTTATAATAAGTAAACCATACAAACAAAATCAATAATCTCATGAGATAATTATCAAACAGAGTTAATAAAATAACCACTGAAATATTGACATAACATGTCGCACCAAGCCACTAGTGAATTTCTTGAGATTAGGAAAATTCTCCGTGAAACGCGAGAGAATTAGAGAATTCACGTACATTTCGAATGCCTGAATGAATTCTCGGTGATTCGACCATTAATCCAATATGAAGAATGTGACTTTTGGAATATTGTTTTCTCAAAATGATATGAATTGTCAGTTAAATGAGCAAATGAATATTTTCTCAAAAATATTGTCAGTATGAATAGGCATACCCAGTGAGGAAGAATAAGAAGAAAATACTCTGCTGTGTTTTGGACTGCAAAAAAAAATTCTTCCATTGAAATTTGTTTCAAATTGTAATGGGAAATAAAATGAAATAATAAAGGTAAAAGGATATAGGGGAGAGCGGGTAACAGTGAGACGCACTTCCTTCAAAAGTTTGTTTTTCATGTTATATTGGCTCATATGTAATGAATTTTTTCCACAAGATGCTATACTTAGTACCCTATTATATAACTGAATTTCAGAGATTATTAAAAACAATTTTCTCTGAAAATAATTTATATAAATCTGATGCACTTTGTCTCACTCTTCCCCAGTGGTGGGGAACAATGAGACATGAATTGCATAGGCCTATAGGCTACATTTATTTAAAAATAATTTGTTTAAAGAATCACTGAAATTAAAATCATAACTAAAAAACTAAATATCATACGAAAACAACTTGTGTATCATTAAAAGCAATCTGTAAAAATCTGAAATTGTGAAATCGCATTTCTTTTGCAAACATTGGCTACAGAAAAATCAACATCAAAATTATGTGCTCCTTTTCTTTTTGTTATACTCTCTCACTGTTCCCAAATCATTTTGTCTCACTGTTACCCACACCGCATGATTTATTATTTAAAGCTTTTAGGCTTAAGTTTCGAGTTATTTTCAAATTCGTTATGCATCATTAGAAGGCTTAATGAATGAGCATTCCACATATAGCAATGGTTGTAAACTTTTTCAACAATTTGGAATAAATAACAACCAAGAAAAGTTACTAAACCTGCCTTACTTATTGCATGTGCGTTTTCCAAAAGTTTATAAAGATATTAGATAACAGAAACAGTTTTACATTTTAGCATTGTTGGCGCCAAGTACTAGTGATGCATTTTGTAGATGCTACATGGAATGTCTCACTGTTACCCATTCTCCCCTATATGAGAGAAGGACGAGACACAGAAACCCTAGAATACAATAAATAATAGTTATTAATTAAAAAATAAGAAATAAATAAATAATAATTAATAAATAATAAAAAAAATCAAAATAAAAAGCTGACGTTTCGGATAGAGATTATCTTTTATCAAAGCAAAAAGGATAATTCTTTAAAAGCAAAGAATATTAGAGAATTATCCTGAAGTTATGAAAGGAGTACTTAAGGACGACTTTATATATTGTTAGCATAGGGAGTAGTAAGATGGTATTGGCTGAAATACTAGAAGAGAACAAATGAGAGGTGAGAGGTCAGGAAATTCAGAGACACGTTGGGATAGGACAAATAGGACGTGATAAGAGGCGGCGGGAAAAAATAAATAAATAAAAATTTCCCAGACTTTCCCTGAAATCGACATTTCCTGACAAAATCATAATATTTTTTTTTAACATGTTTCTAACTTGGGACCATCCATCGTAATTCGGTTTATCAATTAGTTATTCGATAAATAACAGTGTCTCCAGTAAAATCTATTTCCTTGACATTTCCCAGAAAAAGTCTCATTTCCCTGATAAATATATGGAAATGGCCCTTCTTCCCTGATATTCCCTGACTTTCCACAATGTGGGAATCCTGTAGTTTCTGTCATTTTAATTCTGTCTGTGTTATACTAATGCATTTTTTTCACCATCCTCTTATCACCTCCTATACCAACAAGTCTTTGAATTTCCTGGACTCCAGTTTATGTTGATCACTTTTCGACCAGGTCCATGTCTCACTGCCAAATCGCAGAACAGGCCTGGAGATTCTTGTACAGCTTGATGTAGGTCTCTTTGTTCACGTGCCTACGTAGATGCCTCGACATCATTCCATTGATTCTTGCGAATTTCTGGCGTGTGTTGGTAATGTCGCCTTCGCCACTCGGACTGACAAGGCTGCCCAGGTAGTTAAACGAATCCACCTATTCTAGTAAGTGCCCGTCAATTGTTGCTTGACACACTCTCGTATGTTTGCCTTTAAATGTCAAAGTCAAATGAACATTGCCATCGTCTTTCTTGTTGAAATTTTCATATGATACGCCCGGGCGATGTTGTTGAATTTGTCCAGATTGTATTGCAGATCTTCCTCGTTCTCAGCAAACATTACTAAGTCATCTGCATACAGGATATGTGTCAGTTTGATTTCGCTGATGTCTTTGACCTTCCATTCTCGTGTAGTCTGCTCCATGTATAAATTGAACAGCAACGGAGAAAGCCCTCTTCCTTGGACCAGACCAACGTTTGTCCGAATTGGTGTTGTTAGTGTTTTGCCGGATCGGATTGGAATTATATCTAAAGCAGATCTAATCGAATTATTATCGTCATTTATATTTATGCTTAGTTGGCATCTCAATTGTCCCTCCTCCTCTCTGCATCTCTCCCCCTGTCCTGTCAATGTTCTTCCCCGAGGCATTTAAATTTCCTTCTAAATACAGTCGAAGCCGGATAATAGGACCACATCGGGACGGTCCTAATAACCGACTGGTCCTATTATCCGAGCTAGAAACACACTACAGATCAGGATTGGGACCTGGAGTTTTGGTCCTAATAGGCGGCTGGTCCTATTTATTATCTGGTGGTTCTATAAACGACTTCGACTGTAATAAAAAATTTCATTTGAATTACATTTGAAATTACATTTGGAGTGAATGTCATTTAAATAGAGAACAAAAAAAAATTAACTTACAAATTGAAAGCAGCAAATTTTTCACAAAGCAATTTGAAATGAATACAACAATTCTCTCACAATATCAAAAATGACGTGCAAGCAATGTTTTTCAAATGAACATCTACAATTAAAATGCTTTCAAATGAACATTAACAAATGATTTGAATTAATCTGATATTTAAAAATAAACAATAAAAAAAAACAATAAAAAATGCAGTGCAACCTGTTCCTTAATGCTACCTTTTTTGAAACGCTTTTACCTGTGTTAATGTGAACAAATACTCAAACAATATATATTGTGAACATCTACAGCACAGGGTGTTTCATGTGTATTCCTCCACGTTAACACATGGAAAAGTTACTTACTTTTCAAACCCACTTATCCGTTAGGGTCGCGGGGGCAGCAGCCCTATGGAGGATCTCCAGTGCTCGCGAAGTTCCTCCCTGGTAATATCCAAGCGACTCGAACCCAGATTCTTCATGTAGTCTAGCCACCTGGTTCTAGGCCACTGGCTTGGAAAATAACAACTGCTTAAGAAGACCAGTTTGCGGCATCCGTATCACGTGGCCATACTAGCGCAACTGAGATCACTCAATGCGGAGAAGTAGCAGCTCAACACCTAAAGACTCCCTTATTGTGTTGCTATGCACTCTATCTAGTAGGGTAACACCTGCCACACTTCTCAGAAATCTCATTTCGGCCGCTTGTACCCGCGATCGCACTTTTTCTCATGACCATAGGTGAGAATGGGGACAAAGATAGATTTGAAGACGGAGAGCTTGGCTTTGTTACCCAGCTCGCGTTTCGTTACCACGGACCGCCACAGTTCACGTCTGATACAGCTTGCTGCACCGATCCGAGCATCCAATTCTTTCTCCTGCCGTCCATCACTCGTGAATGCAATCCCGAGATACTCGAATTTCTCCACCTGTCTCAATGAGGCTCCCCTAACATGAAGAGCGCACTGAGCAGGCTGTCTTGAAAGGACCAGAACCTCGGTTTTAGCCACACTGATCTTCATCCCAGCTTCTTCACATTTGGCTGCAAACCGGTCTAGTGCATGCTGAAGGTTCGTGCGAGAAGACCCAAGGAGGACAAGGTCGTCAGCAAAGAGCAACCTCTCCACCAGGCAGTCGCCCACACAAACACGCTCATCGCCACGGCTGCCCCTGTCTATCCAGTCCATAAAGATAATGAACAAGAGGGGCGACAGTACACACCCTAGGCGGAGTCCAACACCCACGGTGAATGGTCTTGACTTAATGCCATTTATCAGGACACACATCTCAGAGCTTTCGTACAGAGACATGATAGCAACCAGTAATTGCCCATCCACTCCATACTCTTGCAACACTTGCCAGAGCTTCTCCCGAGGAACTCTGTCATATGCTTTTTCGAGGTCCACAAAGCAAGCGTAGACCTCTTTTGCATACTCCCAGGATTTCTCAAAGATTTGCCTTATAGTAAAGATGTGATCAGACATGCTTTGGCCAGGTTGGAAACCGCACTGCTCCCCCGACAGTTAGGAGTCGACTATTTGCAGACTTCTCTTCTCCAGACACTTAGCGTACACCTTCCCAGGAATGCTAAGCAAAGAGATGCCTCGATAGCTGTTGCAATCTCTCTGATCTCCCTTTTTGAAGGTAGGGATCACAATTCCTGTCTGCCATTGCTTAGGGGCCGGTCCAGATATCCAAGCAACCCGACACACTCGAGTCAGCCACAGGATACCATCCTGATTTAAGGCCTTTAACATCTCAGACCGGATTTCATCATCACCTGCAGCTTTGCCAGTCTTCAGGGACTTAATTGCCCATCTGACTTCTGTTTCAGTGATAGTACCGTGACTATTCTCCGCTCCAAGCTGCACCTCATGTGCCCCTGTTGTTGCTGTCACTGGATTAAGAAGAGATGCAAAGTATTCCTTCCACCTATGCAATATGCTCTCCTCCGTTTTCAGAAGCCTCCCATTTGAACTCTTAATAGTTTGTGATGAAAGAGACTTCTTTCCACGGAGACAGCGCACGGTCTGCCAGAATACCTTGTTTGACGAACCATATTCTGCCTCCAATTTCTCCCCGAACTTCTCCCAGGCCTTGGCTTTAGCTGTTGATACTGTCTTTGCTGCTGCTTTTCGCGCCTCAGTGTACCGCACTCGACTCGAAGTCTACTTATTTGCAAGCTATAGCAAATAGGCTTCCTTCTTTGCCTTGACAGCTTCTTGGACTTCACCATTCCACCATGCAGTCCTTTTCTCACAGCCCTGCACCACACTTAGCCGCTTACGACCATAGCACAATGCAGCCGAAGAAATCACAGCAGTTTTAAACAACTGCCACTCCTCTTCAACAGTACCACGATCACTGGGTAGTTCTTTGAAACCTGAAGATATGCTATCTGCAAACGTGTTCCTCACAGCTGTATCCTCCAATGCCTCCCATTTGATGCGCCAAGTTTGTCTGAACCTAGTATTTCGATTGGTTGGCATGGATTCAGAGAATTGCAAAGTGCAGACAACAAGGTGGTGATCAGTTGATAGTTCTGCCCCTCTTCTCACACAAGTATCCAACACTGATCGGAATAAGTCTGCTGATACGATTCAAAATCAATCAGTGAGTTCTGGTCCATTGCATCCCTGTACCAGGTATACTTATGGACATCCCTGTGCTGGAAGATGGTGTCTGTGATGGAAAGTCCATTGTTGCAACAGAGATCTAACAAGCACCTCCCACTCGCATTTAAATCGAGGTCACCATTCCTCCCAATCACGCCTTTTCACGTTTCCTCATCAGCCCCTACGTGTGCATTGAAGTCGCCCACCAGGATGACAGAATCTACACTCCCTCTCCTGCATCAACTTCATCTAGAAAAAGTGGATACTCTGTGACTGCATTTGGAGCATATGCAACGAACAGAGAGAGGGAGACCATTTCCCTATCTGAAGCCTCAGGAGACACAGTCTTCCACCTAAGGGGGTCCAATCTGCAACATAATCTGCCAGCCAGGGACTTGTGAGTATCCCCACTCCCGCCTGGGCAGTCATGTTAGGGTCGACACCAGAGTAGAAATGCGTCCACAGCTCGAGAATCTGGACGTTTCGTAGAGGTAATACCTATGATATCCAGTCGATACCGTTTGGCTTCCTCCACTAACTCTGATTCCTTTCCTGTCATGGAGAATACGTTCCAAGTGCCGATTGACAGCACCCGATCCCGTTGTCGCTTTACCCGTTTCTGCTCCTGGGTAAAGGCATGCGTTGCCCCCGACCATTTTCCCAAGCATATGCACATGACAAGTGCACTGGTGGGGCTTCTCGGAAGCATTGCTCCAAGATAACAGCCGGGAGACTGTCGACTATTTTTCGAAAGAGAACCTCTACCTAACTCCCGAACGCAGGTGACTTTAACCTGCGCCACACCAGATGCAGTATGAATTCTCTCATTCGTCGACATCATGAGATACGAGGGTTGGGGCATAAGTCATGGCAACTATTTATTTTCTTGTAGATATGTGAACGGATCACAAACGTATATGTGTCCTGTGGCAGTTCTGCAAGCATAGTGTGTATGCTCTGTGGTAGCTGGTAGTAGCACAGTGAGGACTGTGAAATCAGTCAGTTGGTGAGTGTCATGCGAGATGGAAGTAACCCGTGTTGAGCAGCGCGCTTACATCAAAGTAGCCCTTCTCTGAGGGAGAAATGCAATGGAATGTCACAGTGAATTAGTGGAAGCCCTTGGGAATAATGCCCTACCATACTGTATAGTAGCACGGTGGGTAGGAAAGTTTCAGCAAGTATGTGTGTCAACCAATGATGAGCAATGTCCGCGCCTCCCACATTGTTGGCAGCGTGTGGTGACAGTAGCGGGGACTACTTTGAGGGTCTTTAGGCCCAGGTTTGTCATGTCAACTTTATGTGTACTGTATTGTCATTCTTTTGCACCGTGAAGGCCATATTGCCCTGTATATTACCATAATAAATTAGTGTGTTACGATATTTCAATGCTATTCATTGTCCACACTTGTAGTTAACACCTTGTCCTTTCGTCTGTATATGTCACATTTTCCAACCGGACTGGTATCTTCAAGAAAAAAATAGTTGCCATGACTTTTGCCCCAACCCTCGTATATGTTTGTTTGGATACTCTTCATCTCACTTCTCAACCATGACCTTTCTGGTAAGGGTGACACTAAAGTAGCAGTGCTATAACCAGCATAGCTCACAGAATCCCTGAAGCACCGAAACCCCTGACCCATGGTAAGGGGGCATCCACTCAGGGGAACACAGGGAAAAGTGTACGAGAAAAAATGCGTTGCCGTATTTATATATAGATTCTTTGCTTTTAGAGAATTATCCTTTTCATTTTGATAAAAGATAGTCTCTATCCGAAAAGTCAGCTTTTTATTTTGATTTTATTTATTAATTATTATTTTTTAATTAATAACCATTATTTATTGCATTCCAGGGTTTTTTTGTCTCGTCCTTCTCTCATATACAGGGTGTCCCACAACAGGTATAAAAAACTTCTTGAGCGTATTCTACATAAAAAACGGAGACGAAAATGCGGAATACAATTTTTTTTAGATCGTTCATTTTTGAATTACGGGTCTTCAAAGATAGCAAATTTACTCTAATTTCGCATACAATTTGTTAATAATAACGTAAACATACGGGATATGGGTTCTGAATTGATTGTCAGTGTTATGACAGTTTTGCCCAAAGTCATGACTAGTCTAAATAAAAATCTACAGCAATTTGTGAAACTTAACCTTAAATCATAGTATTTTACAATTGGTAAACGTAAAGAAATTATAAATTAATAAACATTGATTTCTAATAATAAATAAAAGGTAAACATAATTATTAATAACAATTTATGGAATCTTAATTCACATTAAATGCTCAAAGTGGCCACCGTCAGCATCGAGGCAAAGACGAGCGCAATGAACAAGATTGTTGCAAGCTGCTATTGCCATCGTGAGTATTATGGATTCCAATGCTTGGGTGATCCTGTTTCGCAATTCATCAATGTCGTTAACTGGTGTACGAAAAACGGCATAACAATTAAAACAACAATAATCGGCAACAATTGTCACTATTTAAGTCGAGTTTAAAAACGAATTGTATGCGAAATTAGGGTAAATTCGCTATCTTTGAAGACCCATAACTCAATAATGAACGCTCACAAAACAAATTTTTGTATTCGGCATTTTCGTCTCAGTTTTTTATATAAAATACGCTCACGAAGTTTTTTATACTTGTTGTGGGACACCTTGTATATCCGGTTATTTGAACATCAAGGAATACATCCCTCAAAGCACTATGCACAGCTTGTTCAAAATCACAGCTTGTTCAAAATCACAGCTTATTGAAGTGGGCATCAATGTGGGTTCCTTTTCTTTTAATAACTCAAACATTCTCTTGTATGTGGCACGTTGCTTATTGGGCAAGAGAGCATACACGATTAGGTGAGGAGAATAGGTTGCTAAAATTACATACACCTGGGAGAATAGGTTGAGAGCTGTGCTAAAAGTGCCATCGACAAACTATATATCACTTGTCACTAAATGTTGGAGCCAGCTTGCTCTTCCAGATATTAAAATCCTATCAGGATATGGGCCTCTGTCACTTAATAAAAAGTTTTCCTCCATTCCTGGTTGAGGAAGATATATTCTGTAGCACTCTGGCAGCAATAATTGTTGTAAATCTGTTGGCAAGGCACGGGCATTCATTATTAAATTACGCTTTCTATTTATTATTTTTCTAAAAGAAGCCAAAGTGGCCAGACTAGCCTGTGAAATCTGTGTCAAACACTCATTAATAACTTGAACCGGTGACTCGAGAGTATTCGTTGCTCTTTTTTTAATATTAGTTTTCACAAGTTCAACCTCTATTTGTGTAGCAGAAGCTTCATGAGAATGATTGTTCAGCTCCTTAACCACTTCTCCAGCTCTACTATGTAGCTTTGCTTTGCATCAATCTTTCTGTTCACAATGCCCAAATTTCAAGTCTCCATCAACATGGCTTACCTTAATATAATAAAAAACAACTTAAAAACACTGATGAAATTTATATACAGGGTAACCCATTTTAAAGTTTCCCCTGGAAGGTCTCAAAAAAACCAACACTTAGAACCGAAAAAAGTTCCAAATAAAATTTGTTTGTCTCAGAGGAAGCAATCGAATGGTACTAAAGTAGACTCCCTTCCCCCATCCCCTGGGGTGGGGTGGGGAAACAACTTTGAAAGCTTAAATAGGAGCACCCATTTTTTATTGCATATTCGGATAGTACGTCAAAAAACATGTAACTATTATTGAATACATTTTTTTCAATTCATGGTAGATGGTGCAGTAATTGCAAAAAATAATTAATTTTTTGTAATTCTCGAATAAAACACATCAAATTGAAGTTTATTAAATTACATTTTCAATGTTCATGATAAAGTTATCCAATAATACCAAACTGGACCTTCACCTCCTGGAGGTGGGACTGGGGGCAACATTAATTTTTTTACCATTAAGAAATGGAGAGTTCTCTGTACTGTCCTTCTCGATGAAGTTGATGGAGGCCTTACAGTACATATTGGGAAAGAAAACACAAGGAATTCAGACCTGTATATAAAAGGGCCTTGACTGTTTATACCAACATAATCTGTATAGAAAAAGTCATCTTGCGTGCTTCTTCATTTGTATCCTTGATAAAGCCAAGAATAAAAGACGAAACCGGTCAGAATTCTGTGTGTTTTCTTTCCCAATATGTGCTGTAAGGCCTCCATCAACTTCATCATTAAATTTTTTAATGTACTATCCGAATATGTAATAAAAAAAATGGGGGTTCCTAATTAAAATTTCAAAGTTGTCTCCTGCCCCAACCCAGGAGGTGAGGGATGGAGGTCTATTTTAGTACCATTCGATTACCCCTCCGAGACAAATTTCATTCTGAACTTTTTTCGATCCCATGTGTTGTTTTCGAGAAACTTTAAATGGGTCACCCTATATATTTTCTATTAAATTTCTTGTGGGCAATCGATGTGTTGATTCCCTCTACCTTCTCTGTGGCTTACCTTGTCAAAAACGTAGAGGAATCAATTATATGAAATTTATCTTTACCATATTTTATTAATATACTAGGTGATGTGCCCGGCGTTGCTCGGTCTGTTTATTTGATGATATTTTGACGGCGTTTCCCTTGCGCCATCTTTTGAGGAAACAAACAAACATAAATCAAGATATATTATATTTACCCCACCCCCTCCCTTTGGGGACATGTAAACCTTACTCTGAACCTAACGAACATATGGTGCGAATATGAGCTCAATCTGATAAGTGGTTCAAAAGTTTTTAGAACATTTACAGACGCACCCTGAACCTGAATTTTTATATATAAAGATTATTATTTTGTTGTTATCATGAAAAATATGGTAAGAGACAAAACACATGTATAACGGAAATAATTCAGTCGTCTTCTCGGGTATATCGTATTTTGAAAGAATGTTACTAGACAATAGCAATGGAGGTCATGGGTCAACCATAAAAAGGGTGATGCAATCGCTGAGAAAGGGGGATTACACACAAGATGAGGAATCTTCTGTTTTGGGTGACTTAAATTTCCCCTGGGAATTCCTTCCCTTTCCCCCATCTTGCTTGAATTGGTCCTGCATGGAAACTCTTTCAAAACTGGGGGTTTTGAACCGGCGCCGAAACGTCCCATTTCGTTAGAGTTTCCGGGTGGCTTGGCAAGTCAATTTCCTTGGACTGCGAGCGAATGTTTGGACATGCGTTGGACTTTCTTTTCAGACATTTGTGGCCTTGCAGGACTTGCCTCTTCCGACATTCGTGCTTTCCAAAAGCACTACTTTTTCAGTGGACTGACGAAACCTACATAAGATATTCTACTGATTGAGGGGGGGGGGGTCCATATTTGGCACGAAAAGTAAATTGAAAGATATCATCGAATGAGTTTTACTGAATTCAGTAACTCTAAAGAAAACCAAATAACCACTCGTAGTACGGTAATTCAAGCACCAGCAACATCTCCTGGCAGCCAAACAAAAACTTCAGAATGCGCTCTTCACAATGATGTGTAGAGTGGCACTATAAGTTATTTCGTTGCCGAGAAATACTTTCAATGCTGATATATTCTTTTGTGAATACTTTGTAAAATTACCATTTCATAAAGGAACAAACCAATCTATTAAATCTGAAATGAGAAAAAGGCTCTAGTAAAGGCAATGCAGTAATTTGAGAGCCGACGCATTATGGTGTAAATCACCATAATCTGCCTATATAAGTTTGGGCTAGTTAGTTTATAGCCTGTAAAAAACTGATTACACTGAAACAGGTTGGGTCATAACAAAGTACTGTATTGCCTTTACTGCATTTTTTTTTCTTACTTCAGTGTTTTTTGGCAGTATACAGGGTGTTTACGAACTCTGTGTGCAAACTTTAAGGGATGATAGAGGACCTTATATTCTAAATAAGTGGAACCTCGCATAACGAGTGATGTTTCGTATAACGAGTGAGAAGGAGATAACATAAGACAGCTTCTCGGCTAACCTTGCTTACTCTAGATGGCGATTCCTTTGAATAAGCGTTTCTCTTAGTGGAAGATTTTCTTCCTTCTTCCCAATAACCTTCTCCGTCCTCTTCCCCTATTTAAAAAACGCATTTATATATTATTATAAATAATAAATATATATTTTGAGTATTTTTTCAGCATGGAACGCATTATCATATTTTACATTGATTCCTATGGGAAAAATGGTTTTGCTTTACAAGTAAGATTTGGCATGAATTATGCTCGTTAAGCGAGGTATCACTGTATTTTGCCAATAAACTAGGGGTCGCAAATGAGTCTTTGATACAGAAATAAAAATTTCAAAACTACCTAAATCCTTTAGATTTCTCCTTCTGGGGATATCTGAAGAATGTGGATGATATGATACACCTGTGGATTTGGAAGCTGTGACGCTCCGGGAGGGGGGGGAGGTTCCGTAACTCCAAAGGCAACCTCCACACACGCCCGAGAGCGATCACGGGTTTGAGACATGTAAATGAGGGACGACAACGGGTATTGTGGGGTTAATATGAACAACAAAAAGACAATGTTGCCATTATTTATTCACTGCAGGAACAAATGTATACAATGATTAAATCTCATAGCCAGTGATCAGAGTCGATAGGGGCCCCTACTAAGCTCTACTTAGTTTTTACTTAATTCATCTAACGCCTCTTCACCTTGGCAGTCACTCTCTAATTCAGTATATACTGCCTGTGGCTTGACAAGGTCTGCCCAAAATGTGCTGAGTTCCTAAAAAAGCAGTCGTAGCTACTAGTGCTCAATTTTCAGCTGCTGGATGTGTCCGTATCCACCTGTGATAATACAATATCACCCTCGACGTAAAGAGAACGTCGTGTGCATCCTTTATTTATGCAAATCGGAAGGGGGGCACATTAACCCTTCTTCAGTCCCTAGCATGGACTAATACGCACTACATACAGACAACAGCACTCAAGCGGAACCACCAGCGCTAAACGAAATGCTCTACTCCTACACGGAGGAAAGCAGAGCTGAGCTATGGCAGAACACTTGCACCATCTTACACCTAACTACAAATTCCATTAACAGTACTTAAACATTCCTTAACGGAGCTATGACACAATTTTACAATTGCACAATTCTATTCGGAACAAAGACTGTTTCCAGTTTCTTTGCACCACTTGAAACTCAATGAGTTCGTGGGTTTCCTTGGCTAAAAGCACGCTGGATACCGTCACTCGAACATGCACAACGTTCCCTCGACAATCCTCTCGGGGCCCGTCAAAATAAATTTAAAGACACTCACCAATCGCTGTAACAAAATAATCCCCCGTAGGCATTTCAAACTAACCCGGCTTCACTGCCGAACAGGTCGGGGCAGAAGAACGCTGCTGGCGTGGAACATGACAAAAGAACGACGGCGGTTCATCTTAGTAGAGGCTCTTGCAGTGTAAAACGAACAAAACAACATCATTAAAACTTGCAACTGGATACAATCACCAATTTAATTTAGTTGTAGCTGCAAATTATTTACAACACAACGGAGCATGCCGATCGAACGACCCATACCTCGCCAATAACAGCATCGGGAAGAGTAGGCTTATTTTAAACCTATAAGTTTGCTTTCCCATCCAAAGGAAACACGACCATTCCGATCGAAAAAAGTTTTTCTATATATGTCTATCCTAAAAAAAAATATTCTAATACAATAAAAAAACAAACTCAACAATTGCCCACTGAGTCAGCATCTGAGAAATTCCGAGAATCTCATCTCTCTTGACAATGCTAACTCATTAGGAGAGCTAATTGATTTGGATTACCGATCCATCATTTTAACTGGTCAATATGGACAGTAACCTGATTGTGCCTTTTTATGCCTCAATTTTATAAGTGACATCTGTCACCTTATCCGCCACCCTGAAAGGCCCCATGTATTTGAAGGAAAACTTTTCCTTATGGCCTCCTTTCCTTAACAACCACGCCCTCTGTCCGATGTTCAAGGTCCTGGTCACTCTGCCTATGTTCAAGCGTTAGATTTTGCCCTCCCACTGGTTTTGATCTGCCCTGCTTACCTCCTCCCTAATTGTCAACAGTTTTTGCACTATGCTTGAGCGATACTGCTCCATACACACACCTTCATTCAGCTCATCCTCGGGCTCGCCCCATCCACGAGGTGCCACTGGGTCAAATCCAAACAGGAGATAAGCAGGTACCTCACGCAAAGACTCGTGAAAACACGTCCTCAAGGACCATAACGCAATCGGCAGGACTTCATCCCAGTTCTCCGGGTGGTTGGCGCACAACGTCGTAATGGTCTCGCATAAGGTCTTTTTACACCGTTCTGCGAGACCATTAGACGTTGGCCTATAGGACATTGTCAGCTTATAGCTGATGCCCAAATCCTTACACATTATATTGAAGACGTCCGAGGTAAAATTCGTTCCCTTATCGCTAATCAACTGCGACAGAACGTCATACCTACAGACAATGTTCTTCACAATTGCACCAGCCACTGTACTGGTAGTCTGGTCGGTCAGTGCTTGCGCCTCAACGAAGCGAGTCAAAACGTCTGTCATAACAAGAATATACTTGTTGCCAGACTTCGATCTCCTTATGGCCCCACCACATCAATCACAATTTTCTGGAATGGGTAACTTGCTTCGATACCAGGCTGCCAGGGGGCTTTGACAATGTTCTTTTTTGACCATTGGCATATCATGCAACCCTCAACCTTCCGCTTAACATCAGCGCGCATCTCAGGCCAGAAATACAGCTTCAACTTCCGAAGCGTGGTATCAATGCCTCGATGTCCGCCCATCATACCGTCATGAAATTGACCCAGTATCAACTGCCGGAGACCTACGGGCACACATACCTTGGGACGAGCGTTCGAGTGTTTGGGGTCTTAACGGGCCACCTGGCCCTCAACCAATACCGACCATACCCATGGTCGGGACACTCTGGACCTGCAACTCTGCCACAATCCCTGATAACCATGGGTCACCTGCCGATGATTTCCCCGGACCACCACCGTGTTGATGCATTGCCAAGATAACATGTCAGGCACACAATTCAGTCTGCCTGGCATGTGCTTATAATCTAAGCCAAACTCTTCTAGCTGTAATGCCTAGTGAAGGACCCGCTGGTTTGTGTCCTTCATATGCAGGATGAAAATCAATGGCTTATGATCAGTGATCACGGTGGTGGGGAATCCTAGGATAATATGACGAAACTGTTTCGTGGCCAGGATGATGGCCAGAGCCTCCTTCTCTATCCCTGAATAATTTAACTGGCTCAGCTGGAGCTTATGGCTGAAGAATGCGACAGGCCTAAGTACCCCATCGTGCTCTTGTTGCAGAACTGCCCCGACAGCATGTGCGGATGCATCTGTCGCAAGGAAAAACCTCCGCTTGTAATCGGGGGCTGCAACATTGGGAGAAGATGTTAGCCTGTCCTTAATCTTCTTGAATACCTTACTTTAGGCATTACTCCAGATAAATGGCACCCCCTTACGGTTCAATTCAGTGATAGGAAGGAGGATTTCTGAGAGGTCTTTGATAAAAGGATGATAAAAATTAACCGACCCGATTAACCCTCTCATTTCTCTAACATTCCTAGGCACGGTCAATCCCAGGATCGCCTTCACATTATCTGGATCAGGACTGGCACCCTTGGCAGATATATGCCTCAGGTATCGGATGCAAGGGATACAAAACTGGCATTTTGCCGGTTTAATAACCAGCCCCTTGGTCAGAAACTTTTCGAAAACCCACCGCAACACCTCCAAGTGTTCGTCGAATGTGCGGGTGGAGACAAGGATATTGTCGAGGAAAGTATGTATTTCTCTTCCCATCTTCTCCCACAACATCTTTACGACATATTGCTGGAAGAGATGCAAGGAGTTTTTCCTTCCCTGGGGCAATCTAGTTAGCTGGTACTTTACCCAGGGCATCTGAAAATACCCATTATTTTGATCGATCACTGAAAAGAATATATGCCCGTTCAGTTCCTATAAGATATCCTTGACAATGGATGCTAGAAAATCTACCGGTGTGGTGCACACATTAACTTTACAAAGATCGAGCGTGATACGTACATCTCCGTTCTTCTTAGGCACCACGTGCACCGGGGAGTTCCACGGACTCATACTGGCTTCCACCACCCCAGCCCTTTCCAGTTCCAAAATTTGGTGCTTATAGGCCTCTTTATACCTGTGTGGAATTTTGCATTGCCGAACAAATACGGGGTGCGACTTATCGATTTCATATTCTGCTTGATAGTCTAACACACCCCGTACCGTGGTTACTTTTTTTTTCTAAAACACTCCTGGAACTCGTAAATCAACCCCTTCAGTGCACTTTTCTTTTCCAGGTCCACATCCCTAATACACAGCCCTTCTATGGGCTTGCAAATTTCAATCGCCCCCAACTGCCATACCTCATCCCAACACATATTCAACCATCCACCCCATCCCGAATTTGTCTCCAACTCCATTTCCAGATTATCCCGTGTCAACCTCAAAATTCCGGAATTTCCTAATTACAGGTCTCTGTTCGGGCACCAAATATGTGATGCTCCGGGGGGGGGGGATCGCCGAATATCTCCTGAACTTGGGGGTATCCAAAGGCAACTTCCACACACGCCCGAGAACAATCACGGGTTCGAGACCTGTAAATGAGAGACGACAACGGGTATTGCGGGGTTAATACGAACAACAAAAAGACAATGTTGCCATTATTTATTCACTGCAAGAAAAAAATAAATACAATGATTAAATCTCATAGGTCAGTGATCAGAGTCAATAGGGGCCCCTACTAAGCTCTACTTAGTTTTTGCTTAGTTCATCTAACAAGTTCTTCACCTTGACAGTCACTCTCTCATTCAGTATATACTGCCTGTGGCTTGACAAGGTCTGCCCAAAATTGTTCCTAACAAAGCAATCATAGCTACTAGTGCTCAATCTTCAGCTGCTGGATATGTCCGTATCCACCTGTGATAATTCAATATCACCCACGACGTAAAGAGAACGTCATGTGCATCTTTATTTATGCAAATCAAAAGGGGGGCACTAATGCACACTATATACAGACAACAGCACTCAAGTGGAACCACCAGCGCTAAACGAAATGCTCTACTCCTACACGGAGGAAAACAGAGCTGAGCTTTGGCAGAACACTTGCGCCACCTTACACCCAATTACAAATTCCATTAACAGTATTTAAACATTACTTAACGGAGCTATGACACAATTTTACAATTGCACAATTCCATTCGGAATGAGTTTTGGTGGGAACAAAGACTGTTCCCAGTTTCTTTGCACCGCTTGAAACGCAATGAGTTCATGGGTTTCCCTGGCTAAAAGCACACTGGATACCATCACTCGAACATGCACAACGTTCCCTCGATAATCCTCCCGTGGCCCGTCAAAATAAATTTAAAGATGCTCACCAATCGCCATAAGAAAATAATCCCCCGTAGGCATTTCAAACCAACCCGGCTTCACTGCCGAACACGTCGGGGCAGAAGCTGCTGGCGTGGAACATGACAAAAGAACCATGGCGGTTCATCTTAATAGAGGCTCTCGCAGTGTAAAACGAACAAAACGACATCATTAAAACTTTCAACTGGATACAATCACTAATTTAATTTAGTTGTAGCTGCAAATTATTTACAACATAACGGAGCACGCCGATCGAACGACCCATACCTCGCCAATAACAGCATCGGGGAGAGTAGGCTTATTTTAAACCTATAACTTTGCTTTCCCATCCAAAGGAAGCACGACCATCCCGATTGAAAAAAGTTTTTCTATATATCTCTATTCTAAAAAAAATAGATTCAAATACAATAAAAAAACAAACGCAACAATTGCCCACTGAGTCAGCATCTGAGAAATTCCGAGAATCTCGTCTCTCTCGACAATGCTAACTCATTAGGAGAGCTAATTGTTGGCGTTTTGTAATATTTCACTAAAAAAAACCTCATAATTCATTATTGCGAAATGGCAATCGTTAAACAAAAACCAATTAATAAATAAATATCAAAAGACGCAGATAAAAATCCATAATAAAAGTGAGTAAAATAATGGCAAAAAAAAAAAATAATAATTAGGTCAAACAAAAGCTGACATCTCATGTCACAAAGTGAAGCTGATGGATGCAAATGACCATGTAAAAGACACTGCAGGGATTTCTGGCTGTGTCGGAAATTCAATCACAAGAAACTGAGAGGCATGCATTGCTGCTCATGGTCAACAGTTTGAACTCAGTTTGTAATTTTACATGCATATTATTTGGTTATTAAAAACGTGACCATCATTATTAATTTTTATTGTTTCACAGTTTTCTGGATATCATTAATGAGAGAGATAATATTATGAGGAAGTCTCAGACAGCTTTGTACCATGATGTTGCACAATTTTATGTAACAAGTATCTGTATTCATTTGTGACCCCTAATTTATTGGCAAAATATTCTGTATTTCTTTGAATAATAGCTACCCCCATTTTATCACTGCCCTTAAAAAAATGCCGCAGCTTTTATTATTGGAAAATTAATTACCAATTTATTATTATTTTTAAGAAATTTTTATTATTAAGAAAACAAATAGAAATTTAAAATATGTAGCCTTATGGTATACATGTTATGCACAGATTGTGAAATTACACAATTCACGAAATGCGTAACTTTTTGCTCATTTCATGAATTGTACAGTACCTTTGTGCAGAATTTTACACAATTCATGAAATGTGCACAACGATTTCTGCTCATTTCATGTATTATGCAGCTACAGATAACCTATGAAGGCTGGTTCCTACTGTTATAGGGAAGCTCATTGGTGAATGGAGTGGAGCTTCAGTAATCATGGAGTCTTGCATATCGATACGCAGG
>JAHWFO010047322.1:345625-377621 GCA_023313115.1 Rhysida immarginata | reverse complement strand
GCTGCGTGTCATCGGTTTACCAGGCGCACCCTTGCGTCTTGCTTCGCATGAGGACATAATAATAAAGTCTTTAGTTGACACGGGAGTGTATTGAATTAAAGATTTGAGAAGGAATTGTAGGGGAATGATAGATAAAGGGAAAAAAATGACCAAACTACCTCAAAATTCTTGGAGTGAGATCACATGTGGCTAGTTGGTTTCAGGGTGATAACAATGGAGTAGGAAAAGTAGCTGTTGCTTTTCACAACAATAGACGCCAGAAATCATATAAAGTCAGATTGATTGTTTAAAATTAAAGTTCTTAGGGCGATTTAACCAGATATAAATTAGGATTCAATAGAAATCGGAAAAGATGCAACCTATAGCTTCGTGAAATGGTCCTAATGGGCGCAGAAACTTCACAAACCTACAGTATCAAAAATAGTGGATATAAACCTGGTAGGCACAACCAAAAACTGTCAGAACGTGGATGAGATTAGAAACAAGAACGAGGATTTTTATCATGTTGTTATATCGCCACTGTAGTAATAGTCACAAATTTTAAAATCTCCGCATGAAAGATGTCAACACAATCACAAATGTTCAAATCTTGCATGATCTGAGAAAAGGAGTAAATACCAATTCTAATATAGCGGTAAAAATAAAGTTTTGCGAATAGACTATACACTCTATGAAGTCTATTCTTGACATGATTTAATGCAAACCCCCAAATTACTATTCCATACCGAATGACCGGTGTAATAAGGGTAATAAATAATTTAATAAAAAATTTGCCACACTTAAAGCGTGACGTCAGGTTACGAATCACGCCTAATTTAAATAGTGCATTCTTGCACAATCTATCCACATGGTTGCCAAAAAAATTAGCTTACGGTCAAGAAATACCCCCAAATCTCGAATACCTTCAACCCTTTCAATCAAAGTCTCATTGACAGTATAAGAAAATAGAATAGGTCTAATTTTCTTAGTAAAGGTAATAACCTTAGTCTTACCATTGTTAATAATCAGCCCATTATCTAGGCACCACTTAGAAAAAGTGTCAATCTTGAGCTGTAAAATATCACAATCAGACCGAGTGATAAACTGCTGGAATAGTTTTAAATCATCTGCAAACATGGAGGCTCCTGGCCCCAGCATTGCCAAGACATCATTAACGTAGATGTCGAACAGTATTGGGCCCAGGCAGCTACCCTGCGGAACCCCTCTTAAAATATGAAAACAAGAACAAGTAATAAAATTTCCCATCTTAATACATGCTGAGCGATCAGATAAATTAAGGGGAAAACCAAGGAAGCAAGGAACCTCCAATCCCATACCATCTTAACTTAGATCAATCTGGCATGGGGCACCATATCGAAAGCCTTTGATAAATCAAAATAAATGGTATCAAGTTGCTCGTGCTTGTCGAAGCATTCTGTAATTTTAGTGACAAATGGAACATTACTTTGAACTTTTAAATAGCCATCCATTTTATCATAGCCACTCTGTTTCTAACACATTGAAGCCAACTTAAAAGACGTTTTGCAAAAGTTGACTACACTCTACTGAATGAAACAGATTAAAAAGGTCAACTTTTTCATTTGCTGATAAATCACATCTTTTTCTCTTCTGAGCCATTTCTCTTCACGTACTCTAACCTAACCAGTGTTACCAACTCAAATTTCAGGAAACAATTTCACTTAATAAAGGTTTTAAAGGAAATAATTTCCTAGGAAACAAGGAATTTAGTTCAACTTCAAAGAGATTATAAAACAATTTATACATGCTACTGCATAAAAACAGAAAAAGATTGGTCATTTACTTTTGCTACGAAAACCCGGTGTCTTCACAAAAGGATGCTGTGGTCTGAATTCCATTCACACGTAGAGAGTTTATATATATGTAATTGACCAATCAGTACAATCTGTAATTTTGGACAGCAGTGCCCATTGGCTTAGAGGAAAATGAAAAGTGGATATTATAAGCGGAGTGTTCATTTATCCGGATTAAGATGAGATGAAAAAGTAGAATTCTTGAACTACCTCTGAATAAAGTGGCCATATTAAGCGGAGTGTGGCCACATAAAGCGAAAATTTGTTATATAGGAAACAGTTAGAAAATTCCGGACCGAGCTGGAGTGGCCATAAAAAGTGGGTGGCCATATTAAAGGTGGCTACATTAAGCGGCGACCACTGTATAAGGTAACACTAGTCAACACGCATTTTGTGACTAAGACCACACATAGTGTTCTTTGTAGTAATTTATATATAGAATCCGAATCTGCTTTTAGATTTTTTCTATCACGTCACGTTTCCAAGTTATGCACTTCGAGACTTCTGTGTTAAAGTAATGGGTGGGAAGAGAACTCTCTGCAGTGTTAAACTATCCATATTTTGGGGCCGCAAGGAAATTTACCAGGCCCCAAACACTGAATGATTTAAAAATGTTTCATTGTAAAACAAAAAAGCTGTGCGTGCTAGAGAAACTTAAAAATTATATTCGTAATCAGCAGAAAAAATACTACCAAAAAATCACCCACTTTCATTTTGTCACAAGAAAAATCTTAAATTCTGTTGGCCAGTGTAATTAATAATAATATTTGAATATTTGTATAAAAAATCAATTTTGATATTTTTTTAAAAATTTAGAATACGAGGCCTGTCTAAAAAGTATCCGACCTTGATTTTTCCCGCGCAAAGTAGTGATTCTAAGGCGGCGACACTGTGCACAGTGGAAGGAGGAACCTTAATGCGCATTCTTGAATTTTTCCACCGCGATCGCTTGTGCCAGTCCGCGGCTAGTGCTCGCCAAATAAGGTGCTGTTCGTAGTGTTCGTCGGATTTAGTTTTCTCGCAAGATGACTTAACGAATTGAGCAAAGACACTGCATCAAATTCTGTCAAAAGCTTGGTGATTCTCAAAGCCAAACAATTGGTAAGATTCAGCAGGTGTTTGGAGAAGATGCGATGGGTGTAACACAAATTAAGGAGTGGTTTAACCGATTCAAAGATGGCCGCACATCAGCTGAGAGTGAGCGGCGTTGTGGCAGGCCCCAAACTGCTCGGAGTGCAGCTGTTATTGAGCGGGTGCGAAATTTGGTGATGGAAGATCGTCGTTTGACAGTGCGGGAGATTGCAGAAGAGGTTGGAGTGAGTAAAGATTCTGCACATGCAATTTTGCGTGATGATTTGAACATGAACCGAGTGTCTGCGAAATTCGTACCCAAGTTGTTATCGCCGGAACAAAAAGACCTCCATTTTGACATTGCGCAGGATCTTCTGGACACCGCCAACACTGATCCTGGGTTTCTGAACACCGTGATAACTGGAGATGAGTCATGGGTGTACGGGTACGACCCAGAAACAAAAAGACAATCGTCGCAATGGAAACATCCCGATTCTCCAAGGCCGAAGAAAGCGCGGCAGGTGCGAAGCAAAATCAAGGTGATGCTGACTGTTTTCTTTGATGTCCGTGGAATTGTGCATCACGAATACGCACCGGAAGGACAAACAGTGACAAAGGAGTACTATCAAGATGTTCTCCGGCGACTCCGTGACGCAGTTCGGCGCAAAAGACCAGACATGTGGACGGCGAACAACTGGCACTTGCATCATGACAACGCCCCTGCACATTCATCCCAATTGATCCTCACTTTCTTAGCCAAACATGGAATTACAACCGTTCGCCAACCTCCCTACTCTCCAGACCTGGCTCCTTGCGACTTCTAGTTGTTTCCAAAATTGAAGACGCCATTGAAAGGATCCCGTTTTGAAAGTAGAGAAGAGATAATGCGGAACGCAACGACGGAGCTGTACGCCATTCGAAAAGAAGACTTCCAGAGGTGTTTCCAGCAGTGGAAGGGTCGGTGGGCTAAGTGTGTGCAAGCCCAAGGGGCCTACTTTGAAGGAGATTAGGGTCCCAACTCCGTCCGGTATTCAGAATATTTTTTATGGCCAAAGGTCGGATACTTTTTAGACAGGCCTCGTATTGAAATTTCTATCTGCAAGTTTGAGAAATGACAAATAAGCCATCCATGAAAAAGCATAGAGCGGGTGCAGTTATTTTTTCATATATTTTCACTGTAAACGGTAAAATAAGGTGAATGTATCAGTTAGTGAGAAGGGGTCTGGTGGTGCAATCCCCCATTTTTGAAAACTTAATTACATTACTAATATTAGACAATGCAGAAATGAGTAGAAACCGCTGTGCACATTTCATAACTTGTGTAAAAATTAGTTTTAATTCAGAAACGTTTATTAGACAAAAATATCCTCTCATTTGCAAAATATTTCCATTTTTTCAATTAACTTGATTATCTGTGACGTTATCACGTGTTATGATTATTTTTTTTGTTGTTGTGAGAAACTTGATCAATGGAATAATAGCAGGTATTATTCAGTTTTTTGGTGGGAACATTAATGAATGGTGAATTCAGTGATTTATCTATGATAGGTGAATAAGATTGATTATTTTAGTGTTGGACACTGATAATACTACATGATTGTGAAAGTAGTAGAGGGGAGGTGCTCTGAGACTGCTCTTTTAGAATTTTGGAGATTTATGCAGAAATTGGTCTGTGAATTAATTGGTGGGAAGAATCCTTGGGTTGAATTTAGGATCATTTAAATCATGGAATTTATTGCTATTGTGCAAAAGGTGTGTTTTTAGTGGATTTTTGTGAAATGAGAAAGGGGGAAAGAAGGCCGGATGTGTGGCAACTATAAATAGCGTGAAACTGTGTGAGTTCTGGCGAGTCAACGGACAGGGAGAGGCTGAGGGCTCTCCGCCCAGCCCGATTGAGGGGGGGGGGGGGGTCAGCCAAGATGCGCCGAGGCAGCTGCGAAACACCCATAGCCCGTCGAAGCGATTTGGTGGCCTCTCTTCCCAAAATCTTTGGGGCTCGTGCAGACTCATCAGGTGTAGATTTGAATTGACTATTAGAGGGACTAGAAAAGTAGTCCAGATGTGTTCTGCTACGGTATTGGAGGTTGGAAGGGAGCAATATTGGTGAAAAGGGCTGCTGTGTCACTTCACAGTCAGTTAAGTAATTAGATTAGCTTCTCCTTTCAATTCTCTGGGACTATGCAGACTCATCATTACTGGTGAATAAGGAAATATGGACAAACCCCCGATTAAGAATTTAAGATGGAACTTATGAGAAAGGAACGAACCCTAAGTAGATTAAAGTGGAACTTATGAGAAACGATCCCTAAGTATTTGTAAATGGAACTTGGATGCAATTAATATGCTAAAGAGTCATCATTCGTAATTGGAATTAAGAAACTAGAAATTGGAACCGCGACATTATTCAGAGCGGATGGAAGCAAGTAACGAGATTTTCTTCAAGCGACTGGCATGATTAGGAACCCGACATTGAGAGAGGAAAACAACTACATACAAGGATGGGCTGAAAAGTAATGCCTCCATGGCTGTAAGTTTTTTATTTTTTAACCGATTTTCAAAATTCTTTTTGTATCTGATACTCACATTTCTCCTCTATGTAATTCACTTTTTGACATAGTCCCCATCCCTTTCCACGCGTTGTACCAACGCGTGACTAGTTGGGTGAACCCGTCGGAGAGGAATTCCAGGGTTGTTGTCGACACCAAGACCGAACGGCAGGTTTCACCTGGTCGTCAGAACGCAACTCATGCCCCTTAAGGTGCTCTTTCCTCTTTGAGAAGTGGT
The DNA here is from genome assembly GCA_023313115.1 of Rhysida immarginata. Lineage (NCBI taxonomy): Eukaryota > Metazoa > Arthropoda > Chilopoda > Scolopendromorpha > Scolopendridae > Rhysida > Rhysida immarginata. Next base: position 371,955 of record JAHWFO010047322.1, on the reverse strand, counting down.
GAAAGTCGCAAAATGCAAAGTCTTTCATTTTTGAACTGCAATTTTTCATCTTTGAACTGTAGGCGCTGCAACCCCCTCTGATGTGTGGCGATCGCGTGCGGACGGGCGTTATCATGCTGCAGAAGAGGATCCAAAGCTGCCGTTCAATCCTCGTGTCGACGACAACCCCGGAATTCCTCTCCGTCGGGTTCACCCGACTAGTCACGCGTTCTTACAATGAGTGGAAAGGGATGGGGACTATGTCGAAAAGTGAATAGTGCATTACATAGAGGAGAAATGTGAGTATCAGATACAAAAAGAATTTTGAAAATCGGTTAAAAAATAAAAAAGTTACAGCCATGGAGGCATTACTTTTCAGCCCACCCTCTTATTTGAAATCTTCTGTTGAACTTAATGGGGACACTTTGAGACCTCCAGTGGACTCACTCACTGATCGATCCGGATTATCTTCAGGTGCGTTTTCTGTGCTTCAATGTGATAAGTGAAATATTTTATGGCCTGTTTAAAACAAAAAGTGTTTTGTGCATAAGTTTGGATTAAAAGTGATCACAAGTCTGCAGGTGTCTGAAACTATGCAATTGTAAGTAGAAAAGACCTTTGATACGTAAAATTTCTTTGGTTGTCATGACAAAAGGTATGATAAAGAACAATTTGAGAGAACTTTCTTTGAATTGTGTTTTTTAAGTAGTACTATATCTTTCCTCAGAGCAATTGAAGAGCTTGAGATTAGCTCATTGAATATTTATCGTTTTTACTTACATTTATTGAATTTTTGCATATTTATCTTAGTCATAAGTAACTGGGGAATTTAACATTAACTTTCTTCTTTGTGATAAGATCTATCAACTTTCTTTTCCTTAGATTTAAGACTTTTATTTAATTTTTGTATCTCGATGGTGATTCTTTTAACCTGGAATAAAAGATGTTTATTTAGTTCTAATCCTTGCCTTGCTTATTGAAATAAATAAGTCACAACCTGCCATTTTAAAAGAACCCAACTTTTGTCCTTGATTGTGTATTTTATTGGGTTTTTTTTAGCATTGGTGTTGAGCTAGCCAGATTTTGAATTCATTACATTGGATTCTGGTGCTGATTTGAGATATAAGGGGGGTTGGTCCAATCAAACCGATTTTGGATGCATTGTCGCCCTTCATGTAAGGCGGTACAATCAGGGAGGAAGGTTACATATCAATGATAATAAAATAGTCTGTTCTATTTGTAGTTAACAATTTTTTTAATATTGCAAATAAAAATTAAAATAAACATCTTGAATATCTTTAATGATTTGCACACTATTTGTTTGGATGATATGAAGAGTTACAAAGAACTTGATTTTTAAAACAATTACATTTTTTATCAGGACAACATATCTTGCAGGAGGGCGTTTTGAAACTCTGTCGCTCACTGTAACTAACATCAGTGAGAAATTAACCATACTAAAATACTATGAATAGAATTTTGAGGTAAAAATTGCAGTAAGAATTTACATAATACAGCATTGTGCAGCATTAATATTGATATACAGCAATAACAGAATAACAGAGGTGAGTAAACGAGGGAAATTACAGGTTATTTGTAGCTGTACAATGCATGAAATGAGCAAAAATTCCGCGTTTAGTGAATTGTGCGATTTCCCGATCTGCGCGTAACATATATATGGTATATTAAAAAATAGAAAGCAATGAACTTACTTAATGCCACAGCATATGGTATTCAAAATAAGGTCCACTACAGCCCCTAAATGTTTGTACAAATGTTGTATTTGATCTACTAGATGTTTTCAAGTAAGAGATAAAGTTAAAAAAAAAAATTGACTTTTTTTTTTTTTTTTTAATTGATACATGTTCAATTTTATTTAGAAAATTTTTACATTTTTTTTTAGGACCGTGTTCAAATTTCTTGGCCCACCACCATCGAAAATGAAGAAGAAGAAAATAAAACCTAATACTTTTGGAATTTGAAATATCTTAAATTGAGAAAAGAATTTTTTTTAATATTTTACTGACTTTGTGTACATATTAAATAAGTTGGCTTTTTTCATGTTAAGAACATTTTTTCTTAACTTCATTTAAAATGCAAAGTTTCCATACAGATAGGATGAGAAGCACTACATTAACAACATATGTGGAAACACAAACAACACACAAATCATACAAAACAAAGGCAAGTATGTAAGCCAAGTATATGCTCATTGTTACTCCGGCTACCGAAAGGGCAACATGAATTTTTACTGCAGTCTTCGACTTCCAGAAACCTAAGAGAACAAATATTGCAAAAAGTAAAATAAATAAAAAGAAAGGCCAGAAAATCTACTTGCTAATTTTTGTTTTTCCATATTGTTTTCACTCAAATTGCTTAATTCTGTGTAATTTTTAATTTTTGACACCTTACAAGCATTACAATTTTTTTAACTCGACCCAAAAGTGATATAAATCTTTAAAAAAGGTCATTGTTAATAGGCTATATAAATCTGTTTTTGTATGATTTGAGAAGTACATGTATAACACTTTGGGATCCTTTTGTAAACTTACTTTAATTTTGTAACAATGTTGCTATTTTCTTAGGATTTATTTCATTTCATATTGGATTGATTTCTTATTTAAGGATAGCATACAGGTGCAAATGTTAATTTTATACATATATTAAAAAAGTTATCCTGAAGAAAAATATTTTTCATTATTGGAAACAATTATCATACTTTTTGAAAAAAAAATCTTCATTATTTTTAAAATTATGAAAAATACCTTGTACATTCTTTGTCCAAATCCAATGTTTTTTCCCAAACTATTATATATGATGATGCAACTGAACTGAGAATCCCAAACCCACAATTATAAAGAAAAAAAAAATTTAACTTTCATGTTTTTAACACACTTTAAAATACATATTCATATAACTAAGCACTACACAATCCGAATTCTAGTTCCATTCTTTGCTATATGAAATTATGTACAAAAGGAAAAAAAAAATATTATTGGACTAATATCGTTGTTTTCAAGATATTACGCCAAATGAAAGTCAAACCATCAAAAAACTGAATTTTGAGAAAATGATAATGATAAAATGTTCGATATTTAATTAGAGCAGTTTTTGCATCATAAAAATTATGGTATTTTAAAATTGCCTTATTATTAAATTATGTATTCTTTAAAATATGAAGAATTCAAAAATGGGAAAAAAAGTTTGTTTTTCATAATTTTCACAAAACTGCAATTTTTAGGGTGAACTCTAAGCTTAATCGGAAAAAACAAATTATTTGGATCATTTAGAAATGATTGCTGTGCACCCATAACTCTAGAAAATACCAATGTGTGAGTGTGAAGGTAGGCTATTGAAATGTAGTATTGCTATATTGCACAGGAATTAAGTTATTCGGTCATAAGTGCAGCTGTGAGGGTAATTGGGAAGAGCGTGATTTCTTTGGACAGAAACGAAAAAAATGGCTATTTCAGAAATCCATACAATATTAGCAACCTTGTGTGGGAGTGCACCGCCAAATCACAGAACCGTGTATTTTGCTGGATATCGGAGTGCAAAAGCAGCAAGGACTGTGGATTGAAATACAGGAATGCCTAGATCATTGCGTGTTTTGTTGCCAGGAAAAAAACTGCACAATAATTGTATCCACGATAATCGAGATAAATAATGTATGTAAAATGGGTGATCATTGCTAGGGATTTTCAAATCAATTAATTGAATTTTATATATGAAATAAAAAAGAAATGTGTTAAGTAAAACATGAAGGTTCATATAGAAAAACAAAATTAATATACAAGGTGTTTTTGAATTGAGTACAGATTTTTTGGGAGATGATAGAAGAGGTCCTTAGAAGTATTTTTTGTCATATGAACATGGGGTCCCCGCAGCTTCGTTTACTTACAATACTGCATTGAACAATCAAATGGCACCGGGACGCAGTGTGCGTTGGTAGGCCTAGATTATTTTATTTTTAACAATTAACACAAGCAATCTACTGTAATAACTTTTAAAGTAATTGTTTGCAAAAAAATTTCAAGGTGCACGTGCTTGTTTGTTGAAAAGTCTTAGGACAAACTTCGTCAAGGAGATTCCATGGTATCCAACCCCTTTGTAAAATACGATTAGTCCATATGTAAATGGCGGTCATTTCTAATAATTACTGTTACAGTCATACAGTAGATTGCTTGTGTTAATTGTTAAAAATAAAATAATCTAGGCCTACCAACGCACACTGCGTCCCGGTGTCATTTGATTGTTCATATGACAAAAAATACTTCTAAGGACCTCTTCTATCATCTCCCAAAAATTCTGTACTCAATTCAAACACACACTGTATAAGAGTATATACATACAATTATTCTTTTTTGGATAAAAATTGGTATAGAATTGCCTGGTGGAATTTTTTTTCTTTCTTTTTACTTCCTTGTACCAAGTAAAGGAAGTATTGTAATTGCGAAAACTTTCATTTTTCAGATTTCAACGTAAATATACATTCAGTTTGACCATCCCTGAATCTATTTTGACTTGTTTCGGTGTGATGTCTGTATATGCGTATCTTGCCTTTCTCAAAAATGATAAGCTATAGAATGTTGAAATTTTGTTTTTAGAACGGTTTTTAACATCTAGTTGTGCACCTACCCTTTTGATAGCAATTGGCTGGGCCAAACGTGTATTTGTGGTGTCCACAACAGATTTCCTTTCATGTCTATGGAGTTTTGTTTGCATGGAGCAGTTTGTGACATCAGAGTTTTTGAAGAACTCCAAAAACGGAAGAAAGTTCGTGATCTCAGGATTTTCCCCCTGAAAAAAACCTCGTCGTCCTCGGCCGGGGTCGAACCCGTGTCTTCGGGTACCAGAGGCGATCACCGAGGCCGATAGAGATCACCTGTTCTTGATTAAAGATAATGATATCCAACTCTGCCGAATGCTTCTTAGACGTTTTGTAAAATTCCAAAACAGTTCTAGAAGAAATTAAAATGCTTTTCACATTGTTGGGGATTTTCAATGAACAAATTTTAGATCAAGGAAAAACAGATTTGATATTGTATAAAAAAGTTGGTTTCCATGTTTTACGTCTTTAATAGCAACAGGGTGGACGCCTTTCTACATATTAAATTCCAGTGACCCTAATCAATGTTTTGAGCTCCAAATAGCTTCTATGACTTTATTTATTACTTTTTTAAATTTTTTTAAATTATAATGATTAAAAAGTTGCTATTATTTCAATTCTATAGTGCCACTCTTGATGAGGAACCTTTGTGCAAGGCATAACCTGCTCACCCAAGCAGTAGCCCTGAATAGTAATATATGTATTATAGCTTAAGAGTAATTTTTTATTCATTCGAAGGTTTCAGAAGAGCATGGTATAATGAAAACTCACTGTACATGCAGAGGAGGGATTAATGGGGCCTGTAAACATGTTGCTGCCACTTTCGAATATATTACTAACCATCCAGATGAATCTGTCACTATTGTTGCTGAACAATGTGTAATTCCAAACCAGTTACATTGTGTACCTAAGGTATTTGGCATCCATGGTAGGTGGGGTTAGAAAACATTAGCCATTGACACCCCCCATTCAAGTGCATTAATTTGGCACCCCCTTCAAGTGGCACCCATGGCATCTGCCCTACCTGCTATACCCTAGATATGTCCTTGTTCCAAATGTCAAGGAACCATGCTAAAGAAAAGAAATTTGCAGACCTCTGTCCAAAAAATGACTTTGCCATAACAGCAGATGAACTAATGACAACCAGAAGCTGTTATGAAGCTATTCCGGATACCGACTGTTCGTTTTACCAAATCACTTTACTCTGTCCAATGAAAGAAAAACTGAGTGCACATGTAATTTTACTTAGCAACAATGTCTAAGAATTGAAATCGGAAATTTAATTAGACATGCCCAGTTTTTCTTTCACTGGATATATTACAGCAAATTCGAACACCTCAATATTTATGGAATGCAAAGAAATTCTTCAAACAATGATAAATTCTGATGTCTTGAAAGAAAGAAATCATTTCTCCCACTCATTAGATGGAAACTTACGAAAGTGTAGGAGTTTATCTTATAATTTAGTTGTTTTGTACGAGGGCAACCTGAAAAGTTTCCGGAATCGGCAAGAGATGGCGCAAGAAGGTTGAAGAGGATTTATTGGTCGGCAAGGGCAACTGTTTTCACAGCAACTGTCAAAATTTCAGACGTCAACTGTTAAGAGTGTGTTTTGTGCAGCAAGTCTGGTGGTTTCGCGAAAATGGATAAAATCAAATTTCGTGCAGTGATAAAACACTTCTGGATGACTGGGAAAATGGCAACGGAAATTTGAAATATTTTGCTAGAGGTTCATGGCGGATCTACTCCATCATTTTCGACCATCAGCTTCTGGGTGAGCGAGTTCAAACATGGCCGCACAAGCACAAGTGACGAATCACACAGTGGACGCCCAAAAACCGCTACCACCGATGAAATGGTCGACAAGATTCATGATCTCATGTTAGCCGATCGAAGCTGAAAGAGATAGCAGAGACGACAGGCATCTCAGAAGAACGCGTTGGCCATATCCTACACGAAATTTTGGGAATGAAAAAGCTTTCCGCAAGATGGGTACCGCTTTTGCTCACACCGGAGCAAAAACGAAAACGGGTGACCATTTCCAAATTGAATGAGTTGCGCTACGAATTAGTCTCTCATCCTCCATATTCACCGGACCTAGCCCCCAGTGACTTTTTCCTATTCCCAAACCTGAAAAAATCGCTGGCAGGAAAGAGATATGCCTCAAATGAGGAGGACATCGCCGCTACAGATGGCTATTGCAGACCTCGAAACATCCTACTTTTCCGACGGCTTGGAAGAGACTGGAGCACCGTTTGAAAAAGTGTATTGAACTTTGAGGAGACTACATCGAAAAATAAAAATAAAAAACCACACCAATACAGTGTTTTTCTTGTCGATTCCGGAAACTTTTCAGGTTGCCCTCGTATTTATTACTGCAACTTTTATACGTTGTTAAACTGCCAGAGTGAACGAAGCATTCTCCCGAAGCTAATTCCGGAAATGCTCACCAGAGTTCGCCCACTTCTCGCTTGCATTAGAGAGCTTGTATGTATAAGAGATATATTTCAACTGCGTACTCATAAATGATTGGTTAGAGCCAGCATGTGACTTATGGATGCCATTATATGCTAACTGTGCCAGCAGATGCCATGCAATGTCGATACTTGCATGATGCTATACAGCAGTATGTAGTCATCGCCAGTTGTAATTTTCTTCTGAATTATAAAACGTTTATGAAACTAAAGGCATAATGTCTAATTGTGCTGCAGTAGGAGTCCAAAAACGGATTTACAGTTCACCGATTTCTTAGAGACGATGTGCGACGTCAAATTTGGGCAGCGAAGTTATGTATGAACTTAATGATAAACTTATAAATGCAATTAACCTTTTTATTTCTTTTTGGTATAGAATTATTGCAATCATTTTTAAATCGTCATTTATAAAATCTTTTCGATCGAAAAATAAGATTGTTTATTAATTTTGAATTTATGCATTTTTTCATACTTTTTAATTAATATTGTACCAAGACTCCTTGTTATTGCCCGAGGGAGTAATGTGATGTACTGTTTTTTGACATACACCAGTCAAGATTATCACAATGGTATTAATTATCATGAATAAAGGCACTACTCTTTATCTTCTTCTAAGGCACGTGATCGTATAGTGAACAATATTGTTTTTGTGACCGCAATAAATTTGAGTTCAGGGTTGTCCCTCACATTCACCTTTCAATATATCTGTGCTTTATATCAGTTTCAATCCCAACTTATCTTTTGGGTTGTATCTAAAATAAACACATGTGATCGAGCATGAACCGTGAAATAAAACTCAATTAAAATTAAAGATAAAAAAAGGTTTTTATTGAATAATAAGATATCAAAATTTGTGACAATAAACTAAGAGGAAAAAAAGGTGAGATCAGGGAGATTAGTTGAAGGATTAATGGTGACAAGAACACAATGAACAAACTGGTGGCAAACTTCTATGAAGAGGGTATTGGAAAACTCGTCCACCGGTAAGACAAATGTCTCATTCTCTACAGTGACTATGTCAAAAAGTAATTTTGTTATCACATTTGTCTTTACTTTATACTCCTTGGAAGTTGGAAAAAAAAAAAAAAGCCCTCATATTATGTAAACTCACACAACTGAATCATAGCCGCATGTCAAGCGCAACTCAATCTTAACCACCATCCCCGCCTCCCCTACTGCTCACTTAACCCTTCGTTACTAAACCCCACAAGCTATATTTATTAATCTTTCTCATAAATGGCACCAGGTGGAAATGTGGTGCTGCTAATAGCTGTTAGTTGTGATGCGTTCTGCACATGTTTTTAGTGGCATTAGGCTTACTTAGTTTTTTGTCTGCTTACGGATGTCTGGGTATGTCACACCCCACCTGAGCACTAGTGCAAATATTGTAGGGTATATCAGACCCCACTTGAGTAACCCTGAACATTTCGAATAAACCACATACCTACGTTACATAAGTAATTTACTTCAGCAACACACAGCATAATCAACGACGCAGACTCTTCCTGAAAAAACTTAGTTTGGATCTATCCATGGACAAATTTGTCGAAGAGAGAGCCACAGTTTCAATTTTTCTAAAGAACTTCAGCTAAAGCTCAAGAGAACTGTTGGACAGGATTCTGCACAAGGGAACGAACCACCAGCAAAGAATTCTAAGCAGGCAAGATGTGAAGAATGCCCAAGAAACAAAGATAGAAAAACTAGGTTTAAATGTCACTCTTGTAATAGGTATATCTGCATGGAACATCTGATTACTGTTTGTAAAAAGTGCACTACAGAAAGCACATAAACAAGTCAATAGGGCAATAATAACAGTAGCTAAAATTACAATTGTTACAATTTTATCAAATATGTGAAATTGATCTGAATATTCCTCAATAATTTTTGTAACTGAATAGTAATTTTAAGTTTCATTGAATTTTTAAATCCCGTTTGTTACATTTTTTTTAAAATTAAAAATTTGTTTTCTAAAAGACTTCTTATTCAAATGTATTATTAATTAAGCATTAAATGTAATAAAAAATGCATTTTAGAACTTTTTTCTAATAAATTACTGGTGGGATATAGTACACCCCACATGAGCAATGGTGATATATTTGGACACGAGAGTAACGAAGGGTTAACGCCCCTCTACCGCCCACTTGCTGTATAACGTTTCTTCCTTCCTCCAAGATATAACACCCCCTCCATAAAGCTCTAGATAACCATGACCCTGCTGCCCCCTAGGGGGCGATATCGCCCACTTTGAGAAACATTGGATTAGCCCTTCGAGCATAAAAAAAACTATTTTTATGCTCGAAAGGTAAGACTCAGACAACATAAAATAACTGTCATTGCTGTAGTCTTTCATTGATGATAGTCCTGAACTACCGCCTTATCGAATGCAGTATTATTAAAATCATTTATAATACCATGTAACTACATCACAGAAGAATCCCCTCACGTTCACTCTGTTCGACTCCCCCCTCTTTGGTTTTCACAGGATGCTCGATCACGTGCAACAACAATGGGTGGCCAGCTGATTCAGATATCAGCGGAGCTTATTGAATCGATTTAGGCTCTTAAGAATTGAAGGGAAAAAAATTAACGAAATGAAATCTCCTCCCCCTCCTTACATAAAAGTGAATAAAAGATTATTTCTAATAATAAAACTTCAGGTAAAATAATTTTTTATTATTGGTGCTTATAACAACTGAAGGGGGGGGGGGGGGATAACTCGAACCCGCAAGTTTCGCTACCGCAGATAGGTCCCTTAACCGATTCTGCTGAAATTAGTGCAAATTCTTTAGAAGAGGGAGAAGCTGATATAAACTGCATCCTTGACATTGCTTTTTTTTTAAGTTTTCTTTTGACATCGCTTTTTTAAGAAACTAAAACGTGTTGACCTAAACCCTTTTATAAGAGTTACTTTTAGATGGCCCACAAGCTGTATGTTTAAGCCCATCGAAATCTGTGGAAGGAGTTTGTGTCCTCCCCTTGTAAGTGGCATTAACGCCACACTATTATTAAAAAAAAATTACATTACAGGGTGATTCAAAATGATGTCCGGCATTTCAAAATTTTACTATGCATTTATAACAAACTAACCAGACCGGGTTTAAATACAGGAAAATACAAACATTTATTGATTCTAGCATTACAGATATTCTATGCGACTCCCTCGAGTCACCTGGACAATCTCATCCCAAACTCCTTTCAGCATGTCTGCTGTTACTAGTCTGAAAGCAGAAATGTTTACAAAGACATCCAGTTTCCAGAAATTGATCATACCACTTACGGATGCTTTTGTCAGTAGGGCAATCTTTATGAAATTGCCTACAAAATGCCCGCTGGACAAAAATTATCATTTGTTTTTGTGCAATATGCCTTTTCATTCACAGCTGCAATCTTTACTTTTATCATGACACTAGGGCCACCACAGCTTCCAATTATGGGAATTAAATAAATTTGAGTTTTCCTGCATTTTAAACCCGGTCTGGATAGGTTGTGTTATAAAATAAATACATAGTAAAATTTTGAAATGCCAGACATCATTTTGAATCGCCCTGTATTTCATGAAAATAACTACAGAGTCGAGTCACATTATTATAACCACCAGCTAACATCCCGAAAAACCACCTTTAGCGGCACGGACAGCAGCTAGACTGCGTGGGGAGTGAGTCAATAAGATTCTGGTAGAATTCTACTGGTAGCTGTTGCCATGCAGACTATAAAGCATCTGACAGCAGCTGAAGGGTACGCGGTGGTCGTTCCATAGAGCACACATGACGATCGAGGTGATCCCAAAGGTTCTCGATTGGGTTGAAGTCTGGGGAATTAGGGGGCCAGGGTAGTACTTGGAAATCTTGGTCATGTTCCTCAAACCACCCCCGAACAATTGCAGCCGTATGACACATCACATAGTCTTGCTAGAACGTGCCATCCCCTTTTGGAAGACAGTCGCCCTGTATGGGTGTACTTGATCTGCAGTTACGGATAAATAACCGAATCGGTTGAGAGGTATCAATGGGCCCAGGCAATGCCATGAGAACACTCCCCACACCATGATGCTGCCACCACCAGACTGGATTCATCCAACAATGGTTGCAGGATGCTTGCTCTCGGAGGTTTCTCGCCTCACCCGCCAACAGACATCACTTCTGTGGAGTAGAAATCGTGACTCATCGGAGAAGGCAACCTTTTCCAATCAGAAGTGGTCCAGTTTCTGTACAGTTGGGCAAATTGGAGCAGTTTTTGGCAATGAATCTTTGTCAGCATGGGTGCGGTGACCATCCGTCTGCTGCAGGGGCCCATACATAGCAGGGTCTTCTGTACTGTGGTTTTAGAGACATATCTAGTAGCACCCTTGTTGGTTTGAACGGTAAGTTGGCCCACTGTAGCTCTTCGGTTAGCCTTCACAGCCGATGTTTACCTCTCTCATCAGTGGCACACGGTGCTCCACAGTTCCCATACCGTTTATTCTGAACGGTCTCGTTTTCCCAGTCATGGTACACTTTAACATACAGCAGCACGAGAACAGTTCACAAACAGTTTCCGAAATACTGGCACCCTTGGCCCGAAAGCAGTTTATCATCCCCTTTTCCAAATCTGATAAATCAAGTTTCTCACCCATTGCAGCAATGAGTGATATGTTTTTAACATAGTGGAAATCTGCCTTATATAGTCACCTAACCAATTCCCAACACATGACGTAGTTCCTCATACATATACAAACGTAGGGGATGGTGTCATAATGTGACTCGACCCTGTACTTAAAGAAAGTATTATTGAAATTTTAGAATGTATGAAAAGTAGAAAAAATTTTTTACCTCAGTTGACCAAACGGCCAAGCCACAGAATAACACAGAATGGACAGCTCAGCATTTCGATGGTAATGACCTTGAAGCAGCGCTCCTAACGGATGGGTGGAATCTGGCTGGCTGTTTAACTTGCGTTTCTATGGAGCATGCTACGACTTTTTCTAGATTTTTAATTATTTCTTTGTCTGTAATTAACGGAAGCTGCCAAGATCACATGGAAGCTTGAAATGAATGACATATGAATTATTTCTATGGAGGAAAAATAGATATTCGCCTAATGAAATGCTTGAGTAACTTGCTTGGCAATCAGCCGACTGGGTGTTAAGTTTACAGCATACACCTAAACCATTTAGACTTTGCAAATGTATTAATATATTTTTCGAAATATAGTAATTTCACTCCAAACTAATCTAATTTCAACAACAGAATTAATTTGACTGACTTTAATTTGTTTTTATTGAAAAAGTGACAAAAGCCATTAGAATGCAATTTTTAACTATATTAGATACACTTAAAGATATACATTTAGATACACTGTATATTTTAATGATAAAATTACATTGAAGTAAATGATGTTGACAAAAATTAAGAAACTTCAGACATCAACAATATAACAAAAAACTGACAGTTGATTAATTAATTTACATTTGATTTTAAACTCCATAGGAAACGAATTATTATTTAATTTGAATTCAGTTTCTTTAATAATGTGAGGGGTTAAAAGATATCTCTTTATTTTTCATTTAATGTAATGAACATACAAAACTGACAATTTTTTTAGTTATACAATTAAACAAACATGACGAGTAAAATCTTTCATTTTCTTTGTAAACATACAAAAATTCTGAATACACGTTCACAAAAGATATGTTAGATCAAAAGTTAACTTTTTATTTAATAATATCTAAGAAACGAATCAGTTTGAAAGTTTAATAGATAACAAACATGTCCTAAATGTTATTTTCATTGTATACATGAAACAAATTCAAATTAACTTTTTTATTTATTGAAATTAAAATGAAGAACGAAAAATAAATTTAATAATGAAATATATTCGAAAAGCGCCTATTTCCCAATGCTATTCTTATGCAAGTTACTCAAGCATTTACTTAGGCGAATATCTTTTTTCCTCCGTAGAAAAATTTTTTTTCTTGACGCCGATAGATTACATATCATTCATTTCAAGTTTCCATGTGATCTTAGCGGTTTCCGTTAATTACAGACCGAGAAATAATTAAAAATCTAGAAAAAGTCGTAGCATGCTCCATAGAAACACACGTTAAACAGCCGGTAGATTCCACCCATCCGTTGGAGGGTGCCACCGTCTGCTTACTACCATCGCTTGGCATGGGAAATGGCGAAGCTGTCCATTCTGTGGCCAAGCCGTCATAAAAAGGAATTCCTTAGTGCGTTTAGCACAAAATGGCACCCATGTTAGTAGTTGCCGTATCTCTTTTATATACAAGATCTCTAGCTTGCACGGTGCCTATAGTGGAGGTCTTTTCTTGTCAATCACTCACTGATGAAGGGAGCGTAGCCCCCGAAATGTAAATCTGAGTCATTATTAAAAATGTTTTTGTGGATTAGTGTTTTCAGTTTTTATTCCTTTAGATTCAATGTCCACAGTTTCAGCACAATCCGAAAGCAGAACTTCACTAAGTGCACAATCAAATTTAAAAAAAGAAAAGCTTACTTCTAACAAAAGAATAAACCAAACCAAACAAAAATAAACATAATAATAATTTTAATGCTACATTTTTTATTTGCAAAATGAATTTTTAATTTTGAAAAATATATTTTTAATTCTGCAAAAATGCATTTTTGATTATGCAAGTTCTATTTTTAAAATTAGAATTATATGATTTATAATTTTTGATTATGCAAGTTCTATTTTGAAATTAAAATTATATGATTTATAATTAAATTTCTCGATTCTGTACGGTGCCCAGGGGAGCCTACTAGTCGGTCTTGTACCATACCTTTGGGCATCTTTTATATTTTTGTATTAATAATTTAATTCAATTAAATAAATAAATAAAATAAAAAATAAAAAATGCATTTTAGCAATCCCAATAGCAATAGACAAGTTTCACAGCATCTTCGACGCATGCGCAGAAGAAACAGCGCTGCGTTGTGAAGAGCATGGAAAAACGCCCAAGGAGATAGAAACCACGTTCTTCCCACTTGGAGAATGAATGAAATTTTGCTATGGGGAATCAATCTGAAAATCTTCTAAGACGATATCATATTGAGACCGCCAACCCCTCCCACAAAGATTATCGATACCCTAACAGGTGACCGCTAGGTGGGGTAAGAGTCAAGGGACTGATATTAATCGAGGGAGTGTGTTTCCAATAATAATACCGATTTATCACCAAATTTATTTCTTAAACTTCCTATCAGGGCTATTATACAATTACACCTTAGCAATTATAACCAAATAACTTATTAGATATACCATGTAACTATTTAAGCCAATTATCATAGTAATATTTAAACACTTCCAATAACTGTAATGTTTTATCATCAGATTATTTAGAAAATCATCACCCACAAAACCACAAATTGATTTTTATTTGATCACTCATATTTCGAGTAGGAGTCAGTTACTGGAATGGACTAATGTGCTTCGTACACAATTTCATAAGACATGTCACCCGCTCCTCAAGAATTGCACCTCGCCACACAGCACCTCCTTACTCTGCCTATGGAAAGAGTCTGCCCGATACTCAGTGCGTAATGCGAGAGCGCATCACGTGATCCTTTTAAATGGGAGGACCACAGTAACCCCACACAGACACCTTTCTTGCAGAGGCCAAATATTGATCTGTATCGTGAAACTCAATACCGTGAACTACGACAATATGGCATATGAATTACGCGGCAACAGGTTCTGTTTCGATAACGAGATCAGCTGCGCTCAGAGCGCTGACAGTGACAGTGCAATCAAAAACAAAAAGCCATCGCTTACAAGGGAGCCATTACTGATTTTTTTGCAATTCCAGCAAATCAACTATCTACATCCAATTCTTAATATACTTATACTAATACAATGTCAAAAGTCACTGTTCCACAATTCATTATATCATCCATTAGCACAACACTTATTCTGCTTTTAAAGCAAAAATGGAGTCACATGACGGACTGTCGCTCGATGCTCCATATAGACTACGTGAAAGTCTCACTTTATCATGAGCATGCAACACAGGCTTCCAGTAACATAGTCAAGTTTCTTATATATTTTACTTCAATTTGCTTGTAAAACAATGATAATGAAGTGGTCTCACCATTTGATGCCTTCTAATTGTCTGCGAACCTTGATCACTGTTGCTCCTTTGTTCCCGCACCGCCCACCATGACTTCTGTAATTCTTTGCGTCACCCAGGTTGATGAACGAACAGAACAACTAAAACTTTTACAAACTGACTGCACTATTATTTTTACAAACTGACTATTATTTTTTTCATAATTGCATGGTGAAATGGCAGTATATTCCAATAAGCATTTATATGCGAATCGAATATTTATTCTCCGAATGCTCAAAACATGTCCGACCATCCAACATGACATTGACACTCTTGTTCGTCAGCAACGACACACATCTCGCTTTCTTACATCTCCTTTTATTTTAAAATTTATTTTCAGCGATTTCTTCCTGAAGACGAGCTCACCCTGTAATAATACTCCGTTGGAGCTTGGCAAAGATCTTCCGAGAATTTCATCTGAAGAACAATGCCAAACTCCAACAATGACAGCCCCTGTTGCTTTCATTATTGTTGGGCAACAGCTGTCGCCAAAACATCAACATTTCTTAAAAAAATAAACGAATAATCACAAAATCCACTTAATATTGCCCCATTAGACACCAACACCTCTCAAAACGATCGTTAAAAGACACCTATCTTCATAGATCAACATGTATAAATAAATTACCTACCCAGATAGGAAGTGAGAACTCAATTATAAAAATAAAAACTCCAATAACTAAATTTACCCTTACTTTAACTTTCATTGCACATAAAAGCAAATATATGTATATATTTAACACGCAATTGACTCTGAACTCCATTAAAGAAATATATACCAAAAGGATTAATTGCATACCCTACAACCAAATGTTACCGCCGGACCCATGTGACACCCAAAATTAACACAACACTGACATGGCATGTCACAATATTATATGCAGTTGTCCAACAACATAAGACAACAAAATCAAATAAAATTATCAAGTTATCTCTCAGACGAAGGGTACATGCAAGATGTTAAAATACGCATCTCGAAGGAAAGAAGTTTGCTCTAAAATTAGAGTTAGGTGTTCTCAATAAAGTGGTTACCCTCTTGTGTGCATCTTGTTCAGCTATGAAGAAATTCAAGATGCATATTGAGAATGCCCTGATGGGCAAGTAAAATGCTATTTAAAATGTACCACCTCTGAAGCCCAATAAAAAAATGCTTTAATGTTCAAGCGAGTTGTTAGTACAATGAAATAAAACCTAGCCAAATGCATATTAATTGTGTGAATATTCAGAATATATTTTTTTTTTTTGTTGATAAAGGTTAATATATCTGAATGCTTATGGAAGTGTAATTTCTTTATTTGCAATTTAAGTATAAACTGTCATCATATTGATGCAGTCTTAGAATTGCATTATAAAGTAGCACAACTGACTGAAATCCCCGATCAGAGCTATACTGGTGTTTTTTTAAAATGCATTACTGTCTTAGCAGTCTCTTAGGGTTCCAATCAAATAACGATAAGACTGCTCTAGGTTTCAAATATTTATTGTGGGAATGCAAAAGCTGGCGAAAATCACGGTCTTTTTAACATGAGCAGAGTAAACAATGCTCGCCTCTGCCGCTTTAAACTTTGGCTCACCATCTTTCTTAATTTAAGCTATCCACTGTTTCCTAGATTAGTCTGATTTGGGACAAGGTGCCAAGTGATTCTAGGAGTGATCTTTTCCATCATTAAGGCATCCTGAAACACTAGAAGACACATTATGATGCATGGCAACCGCAACAGTGAACACCGAGAAAGGAGCTGGTGACCGGAGATCTTCTTCAGACGTATGTTTTTTTCTCATCAGATGGGCCGTGTTCGTAAACTGAGCCAAAATAAACTATGCTCACTAAGCTCGGGGAGCGCTCCCAAAGAGCAAGATTTTACGAATGTCGGGATATACAACCCAATCTCAAAAATATGGAATAATTTTATTCATATGCTAGATCTTAGTTTATTCATAAAATTGCACACAGAAAATATATGCAAATAACTTCTTGACAACATTTTTTTCAAAAACATGTACTACAGTTTACAAAAAAACAGAAATAGCGAAATAAATTTATTGTTTTAGAAAAATTCTAGTTATTTAAAGTGATTAATCGTGTCTCATAATTATGGAATAACAAATATTTTGTCGCAGAATAATAGAATAATCTTAGAAATTGTGTGTTCTGATTACCATAGACTCCTATATTTTATTAAGGGATATGAGTTCATGAATGTTTGTCATAAAGCATTCAATATTTCTTTGACATATGAATCGTTACTTGATTGTTTTTGTTACAATGGGCAAATCAAAAAACTGTCAGTTTCTCAAAGGAATTGATAGCAAGTCTTAGAAAAACTGGAAAAACACAACAGCAAGTAGCAACAGAATTGCATATTGGCCAAGGAAGAGTATCAAAAATATTCACAGAATTCAAGAAAAATGGATCTGTAACCCCAGCAAAGAAAAAAAATGGGAGACCAAGATGCACAACTAAGCGTGACGACATAAACTCAAAATGGTCGTGCTTATAAAAAGGTTCGATACAATTCGTGGCTATCAACAAGTTTGGAAAGATCATGGTGTGAATGTTAGCAAAGATCATGGTGTGAATGTTAGCATAGAAGATTATTAGAAGCAGGATTTAGATCAGAAGTTCCAAAGAAGAAATCTTTGTTGACACAACAGCAGAGATCAAAACGTGTTGCTTGGGCAAGGATCCATCGGTCATCACCTACAAAGTTTTGGCAAAGTGTTATTGTGAGTGCTGAAAGCAAATTTGAAGTGCCTATGGACAACATGATCATATGTGGAGAAGAGACGATGATGAAGCATTGGAGCCAGGGTGTGTGAAACAAGTCGTTAAGCATCCAGATAGAGTGAATGGTGGGATGCATTTCTGTCCATGGGCCAGGAAAAGTGTTATTCCTTAAAGGAAAGATAAACTCAGAAACATATCAGTCAATTCCTGAGACAGGAATATTAGAAACAATTGAAAACCATTTTGGTGATGACAATGTTATTTTTCAACACCACCTAGCATCTTGCCACAACTTGTAATCTACCAGAGCATGGTTGTCTAATTTTGGAATTGATGTTTTGTTCTGGCCAAGAGATTCGCCAGACTTAAATCCTATCGAAACTTTATGGGCGGATATGAAAAAGTTCATTCGAAACACTGAAAACAAAGTCTTCAACATTTAGGAGACAAAATCACAATTGAAAGATGCAAACAGCTAATTTCTTCAATGCCAAATAGATGTGTGTCAGTAGTTAAACACAGAGGTTTTCCAACAAAATACTAAACCTTTTAAAAAAAAATTTTGTGTAATTATTCTATTATTTTGCAACACAATTTTTGTTATTCTTTATTTCTGAGACAACATGTATTTACATTTGTTACCTTTTCTTTTGATGTAATAATCATTACATTTTGTCCCTTCGTTTTTCTGATGAATGTGATACATAGATTACAAAAAAAGTATTGCTAAGTTATTTTCATAAAATTTGTTGAAGAATTCATGAATAAAGTGTAAACCCATCATATGAAATTGAATTATTCCATACTTTTGAGATTGGGTTGTAGGAGACAGGGAATTTACGAACGCATTTGGAGCGAGCGTCCTCTGAGCACTCAATTTACGAACACGACCATGGCGATGCTAATTGCTGAAACTTGTCTATTAGAAAATGTTATAGCAAATCGGCATTGGCCAAATTAGTTTACCAAAAGTTATTAAATTGTTAAGACCCGGTTTTCTTTCCTTAAATTGTTAGAAGTTATGGGGGAGGGAAAAAAAAAAAAAGTAAGGCATGAGTTTACCAATAAATAGGAATAATGAATAATGGATAATGCCCAAGGCTCCATTGGGTAAATTAAATATGGAATTGTCACCGACAATATTATGCATGAAACCAAACCCTGTTCCGTAACTGTAAAAATAAATAAATAAATAAATAAATAAATAAATAAATAAATAAATAAATAAATAAATAAATAAATAAAATACGACAAATATCAAGAATTAGAAACGTTCTGTTTCACATAATTATTAACATGATGCACAACAAGGATTTTATTCACTAAATAGTAATGTATGAAAGTAAATGTTAACTTGAGACTGCGGATATAGACTTACGGAGACGTAAACACTTTGGAACAACTCATATGTTCGCTGATATCGCATAATGCCGAATAACTGGCATCTATTGTCTTTTTCGTCTCAACGTAGAAAGCATAGCAAGAGAGTAATAATCCTGTAGCCGCTGTCAGTGTACTGCCGACTGCGATCCATTTTAGTTTCGTGCAAGTTCTTGTTTTCATTATGCACCGAGCAAAAATTAAATGCCAGTGAAGAGCAGTTTATGTATGATGTATATCTCTAAAGCAAAATGTCTACAGTGCTATCAAGACGTTGATCGTACTATGTTGCAATTTAAATCTAATAAGATTAAGTCCTCATTACCCTCGTTCTCGACTACTTCATTATAAAATTTATAATAATAGCGAGAGCATCGCAAGCTCTGGTCAGATAGTTCAAAACAACCCAAATTTTTATCATTTTAAAATTTTATTGATTTGCAAATTTTATTTTAAAATTCGTTTTGATGTTTAAAATGGTAACAGCTATTAAATAAAATCAATAGAATATTAGAACGGATGAATATGAAGGAGTTTCCAAGAAAGTCATAGAGGTCAGTATTATTTTGTAAAATTAAAAAAAGCACCAAACTTTGAAACTGTTGTAGCACATAGAGATAGATGTTAGGTTGTACCAAGAGCTGATAAGGGAGAGTGAGACACAAGATAGGATTTCTGGTCCCATCATCGAGTAAAGCACTAGATAATACTAGTATTATCTAGTGCTTTAATCATCGAGCACGTTTTGGCGACCTTAAGCGGAGAAATTTTGAACTGCGCTTGAAAAACGGCGCGATCGTCGCGACCAATGCGTTAAAATCGTCACCTATTTTTAGTTTCAGCGCCCTTGAGTGGCAGAATTTAAAGCTCCCTATCCAGAGCTTTAGAAAAATGTGATCCATCGTAGAAACGCTACAAAACGGAAGCCATCGCTAGTTTGACGAATACGATAGGTTAAAAAACAAAAAATGATATGAGAATAATGCTATCGCCATTATGCATCAAAATTTTCGGAAAACTCATCATTAAATAATAAAAAGAATTTAAACAAGCAGTAAAATATCTGTGATACAGGTTGAATAATTAAATAATTACAGGCAGATTGATAATCATTGTGATTAATAAAAATTAATTATTCAATAAAAAGAGCATTAAGAATTTCGATATTGTACAACAATTAATTCGAGGAGTTAGCAATGAAGTCGAATTTAAATATAAAATTTAAAATAAATAAAAAAGTTGCCATCCGTCGATTAAATTTCGTACAATAAAACAAATAAAATTAATTATATTTCTGAATATTTTTTTACTAACATTGAACACAGGGTGGTAGGACCCTGAACAAAAGTTGATGTTTCGGATAGACGCTACACTTTGTAAAAGTGGAATGACTTTTGACTAACAAATAATTAATCCTACAAAGAAGATTTTTAATAGAATAAATCCAGTACTTCAGTACTTGTCACCTGCCATGTTTTAGAAATATCTAACATAATCATATACCTATCTTATATCATACACCTATCTCGAATTTACATAGGATTTCAGGAAACTATTATATCATGGAATTTATATCAGATCATTAAAAAGTGCTTGTGTGTTTTCAGTATACTGAAAAAACATTCAATTTCTTACAATAACCGTTTGTAATATCCTATAATATAACAAAATATTAACAGTTGAAACGATGAATTTGTTAATATCAATAATGAATAAGTATGTGATTTATCTCATAATTACTATACATGTATTCATTATTGACATAAAAATTTATCTTTTAAATTGGTAATATTGTGTTATATTGTAAGGTATTACAAATAATTATTAGATTAAAAATTCACAGTTTTTATTCTTAGTAATTCAATTTATTCCTAAAAATAACCCTTACAATTGATAACATATCTAGAACGGCTGGGAAATGTAAATCCCATGTCTTTGGTAAAAACTTTGATTGTGGAGGTGAAAAAGTCTCCAACTCTATTTCGAGGGCATGACGATCTCTAAACTGTCGTTTGCGCATGATTATCTAATGATCTAACAGATGATAATATGTGGGAGAGATGTCATATGAATACGGAGAGATGAAGCACAGTTTCCCACCCAAACGGCAAGATCTTAAAGGCTGTATGCTATCTTGTATAGACCTGTAGCAGTACGGCCTTTGCGATTTACTAATGAAGGTTGTTGTTGAAGAGTTTCTGAAGAGTCCGTTGAAGCACAGTACACATAAAAATGACATTGATCTAACAGTAACACGTCAAAGTGCATTACTCCAAGTGCTATCCAGAAAACGGTCAGCAACACTTTCTTCACGTACAGGTCCTGTTTGGAATATTTCTTGGAGGTTGGTTAGTTCAATAGATTTTTGGACGCGCCAATAACTAGGTCATTTCTAATATTTCCTCACCCAGTCGAGAGTATTCAACATGATTATTATCTTTTTACATTCTGAGAACAAACACAAACATCCATACCTGCAACCCGACGGATTCTTTGTACGCTCCAGCGTTTTCGGCCACTCGGCTGGCCTTTCTAGGACGTTCTTCTGAAGATAATCATTGGTAAAATAGACGAATATTATTGTAGAAGACCCACTTTTCATGTCATGTGATGATTCAGTCCATCAGTGGCTCTCCGTGGTTGACGTTGGAGCAAGGAAGAGAAAGTGGGCCAGGCGTTGCACTTTATTTGGTCCTGATAAAGCATGGAGGCAGAGCCCGCTCTAGGGGCGGACAACCTGGAAATTTGTCCGGGCCGGCAAATTTAAAAGGGGGCATTTTGTTGTGAATGTGACAAAATACTGATAAGTTAAATACCCAATTAATCGAAATTTGTCGATTTATTTCTTTGGCTAAAATTACCATGCAATTTACCAAGGGCGCTGCGTGAACTTGTTTGAAACAGGAATACCGGTAGGAAAGAATATCATGCTTTGAATTCAAGAAATATCATACCTCAGATTACAAAGCGCCGCTAGGGTGATTTCGTTACATAAAAGCATTAATTTTGCTAATACGTCGATGGTGATAACAAGTGCAATATTTTATATAACCCCTGGAAAGAAAAAACTATTATGTATTCCAACTCATTGCGATGCATCTAAACAAATTAATTAAAAACGAATTACTCGTAAAATCATTTGGAAAATAATTTATCGGTAAAGAGCTAGATTTGATTTTCATAACCAAATGGTTGGTTTTTCATTAAAAATTATAGAAGTAACTCTTCTGTGGAAAATAAAATCTAATACGCATAATCTTGAGAAATAAGAAACTAATATGTGCCATTTCACTTGTAAATTGCATTTTATATTCCTGAATCTTCACCTGCCTCCCTTTTCTGTTAAATGAGCTATTCCATGACAGCAATCAACACATTTTATTATTCATTTTAAAGTCGACCCCCATTAATAATGGCTCCAAAAAAACAGCTGTCCGATGATATGAAAACAAGAATAACTGAAAACTTGCAACGTGGCGACAAGCAAGATGTAGCCAAGTGCTTTGGATGCACACAAGGTGAAGTTTCCAACTTCTGGAAGAAATTCAAGACCACAGGATTCGTTAAGAGGCAAAAAGGAAGTGGAAGACCAAAGGCAACAACTCCGAGACAGGATCGAGAATTGAGGAAGCTGTGCAAGAACATGAGAAAACAGACCTCCAAAGACATGAACAGTGAATGGGCTAAGTCAGGTGTGAAAGTGAGTGACAAAAGACTAAGAAGCATATTACATGAACTGGGCTATCATTATCGGACAAAACCAGCTCTCACAACCAAACAAGGGAGCACCGTACACGCATCCGCGTGCTCTTCGAACCATGCACGGACACTGCGCGCTGCACGGCACGGCGCATTGTCCTGCTGGAAGATGCCATCATGCTGAGGAAACACAATCTGCAGGTAGGGGTGGACATGGTCCGAAAGAAGAGATGCATACTTCCATTGGTCCATGTTGCCGTCCACAATGATGAGTGCACCCAGGGAATGCCATGAAAACATTCCCCAGACCAAAACGCTGCGTCCTCCGGCCTGGACCCTTGCGGCACGTGTTGCAGGATGTTTGTTTTCTGACGCTGAATGCCGTACACGCCATCGCCCATCTGTCCGATGGAACATAAACCATGATTCATCGGAAAAAACATCTTCCGCCAGTCTTTGGTTCATCTGGGAGGTCAGTTGGTCAGCTGGAAGTTGCACGTCTGTTCGCTTGCACGCATTTCCGTAGCCGTCGTTCACCTCTGTCAACTATGGCCCGTGGTGCCCCACACATTGCAAGTCGCTGATTTTGGGTATTGCCATTCTGCTATGCAATATACATTTTCACCATGGCGGCACGCGAGCAGTTCACAAAACTAGCCGTTTCAGAAATACTGCCGCCCTTGGCTCGGAAGTCAATGATCATGGAGGTCGGATAAATGGTGAAAAGTTTCGCCATGACTCCAACAATTGCAATGTTTTCTGCTTCCCTCTGACACTCTTCTATACCCCCCCCCCCCCAATTCTGATACTGGTATGTACCTTCTGGACGTAACCATTTTCCGCCAAAGTTGAACGTAGGGGATGGTCACATTAATCTGACTAGACTGTGTATTAAAAATGCATCTGAATAACAATTTGTAACCAGGTACAAGTACATTTTAAATTTTACTGTTTTGTGCTACTTGACTGTTAATCTTATTTTAAATGTTTCATTCTAAATGTAATACGTTTTTATTATAATTTAAAATCAATTGATCTTTATTTAAAATAAAAGATATACAGGGTGTCCCAACGGTACACATCCAAAATGAAAAATTGAGTAGAGGACCTCAATACCTATGAGAATCACCCCCATGTAAGTTATCTAAAATATTACTCTTATGATTTTATTAACGATATGAATAATCTTGTGATTTTGTCGGTAACCCTTCGAAGATATACACACACCGGCCAATGAATTAGAAACCTTCGTTCATATGGTATTGACCCTCCTTTGGCTGTAATTACAGAACATACGCGGTTTGGCATGGACTCTACAAGGCGTTACAATGCAGGTAAGGTAATCGCAGACCATGCATTCGTCAGAGAGACCTTCAGGTCCTGCAGAGTAGACGGAAACGGATGCCTTCGACGAATGTCTCCTTCCAACATATCCCAAACATTCTCGATCGGATTCAAATCCGGACTTTGCGCTGGCCATAGCAGATGTTGCAACTCGGTGTCATGTTCAGAAAACCACTCCTGAACCATTCTTGCTCGATGGACAGTAGCATTGTCGTCCATGAAGAACCCGTCACCATTTGGGTACAAATGCACCATTGCTAGATGGACTTGATCTCCAACAATGTTCAGGTAGTCTTCGGCTTTTACCCGACTGTCAAGGACCAACAAAACATGGCCCATATCATGACGCCTCCTCCTGCCGCTTGAACTGTGTTCACAACACATGAGGGGTCCATCGCTTCATGAGGCTGCCGCCAAATTCTCTGTCGGCCATCAGTGCAAAACAATGTGTAACGTGACTCGTCCGACCACATCACCTTTTTCCAGTCGTCTACTGTCCAGTCACATCGTTCTTTACACCACTGCAGGCGAACTTTCCGGTTTGTTGCTAACACCAGGGGCTTCCTCACTGGCATGCGACTTCCCATCCTTATTCGCTTCAACTCTCGGCGCATTGTTCTGGAGGAGATGGGTTGTGATGATCCTTCAGTGAAGTCTGCCGTCAGTTGCTCCATAGTAGACCTTCCGTTTTGCCGCACAATCCGTCTCAGACGACGTCGGTCCCTGTCCGTGTTGATTGCTTTTGATCCACAATTCTGCCGTTTCGACAACACTTGTGGAATTCGTTTCCACGCATTGAACACCTTGGAGATCTGACTTTTGAGATTCCGGTCAATTGTACTGTCCTGGAAATCGTAGCTCCAGCTAGACGGGCTCCCACAAAAACTGTTTTTTGGAACTCAGACAGGTCTGCTTTTTCCCCATTTTGCTCAACTTGAGCAGCTGCAGCTTCTTCCTACCAGCTTTGCCAACCATGAAATAATTATGACATTTGTGCATTGTTTAGCTTGTATTATAACAATATCAAACAATAAATATTCCCATCTAAAAACCGATAAGTTGGCAACCCTGGTTCCTACCCTGTACTTGCAGCTTGTAATGAGCATGTACTTCACATGATTGCATTCATTTGCATATCACCATCCTTTTGTGACCTGTGACTTCGCTTTACATATCAGTACAGTTATTCATCACGGGTTTCTATTTCATTGGACAGTGTGTGCAGAAGTTGGTGGCAGACACTTCGAACACTTATTGTAATGACATGTTTTCCAAATAATATGTGTAGGTTTTCAATAATCCACCTGTAGAAACCTTTAAGATGATTTAGCTGTTCCCAGAGGAAATATTAATTTTACTATGAAACCCCTATTTTTACCTTTAAAATTGCATCCTTTTTTAAAATCTATTACATGTACTGTTTTTTTCTAACAGTCTATTAAATACCTATCAGTGCTCCTGACCTGATTTATTTTGTTTAGATTCATCATCAAACATTTCTGAAACTTCACAATAACTCAGAACTTCCTACTTTAACTTTGATTTGCGAAAAATTGTATGCATGCAGTCCGTCCATTTTCTGAAATTGAATATTACGTTGCCCAAAAAATATAATTCCATTGACCAAATTCCTCAAAACGACATACATTCCCGAAAACACACAATTTAATGGAATAAGGTAAGGTTACTGACAAAATCACAAAATCGTTAATATCTCCATAATAATAACATTTCGGATACATACATGGGGATGATTCTCATAAGTACTGAGGTCCTTTACTCAGTTTTTCATTTTGGACGTGTACCGTTGGGACACCCTGTATATTTTTAAAAAGTATATATTTAAAGGGGGGAATTTGTCTTTTTGTCCGGAGCGCATATTACCTCTCTTTATATTGCTAGAGTTCATAAAAATGAAATTTTGGATACTTTTTTCGATTAAAAAAAGGTTTCTTAAAAGCCTATTCACAAGCATTGAACGAATAATAAACAGAACGCGAAATTCATCAGTGC
>JAHWFO010047322.1:273199-309400 GCA_023313115.1 Rhysida immarginata | reverse complement strand
GTGCAATGTGCGAATTCCAACGAATAGCAGGTTTGATAATATAACCTCTACGAGTCGCCTTTAATGAAAGAAAGTTAAAATCAGAAAGTAAAGAAGATACCGCAATTCTGTGATGAAAAACACTTAATAAAATATTAAAAAGATTGTTACTTATAATGCGGTTTAAGTTAAAATCTTTATATTGGTGAGATAACGAATTAATGTTTTTCATACGAGTTGCCACAAAGGAATTAAAACTGACACATTTACGTTGGATTTTGTTCAGGACCTGAGAATTGCCACCGAACCAAATCCAAACACAATATAAAATTTTGGGACTAACGAAAGCTTTAAATAAAATACTCAGAGTTCTTGGACTAGAAAAAAAATGTATAGATCGCTTTATCATCCCAATACGTCTAGAGATGTCCAGATATATCTGGTTCATGTGGCTAACAAAAGAGCAATTGTCAGCAAGCATCACACCCAGATCTCTAATAGTGTTAGTTCTGGTGAGGACGGCATTATTAACGTGATAATTATATAAAAACGGAGTTACGGACCGTCCGAACGAGACAACGAAAGATTTTTGAGGGGAGTCAGCAAATGAACTTCAGGCTGATGAAGTTCAAATGAAACTAGCGTATAATATACATCACAATACATTAATATACAGTATATACAATGTACAGTTCATTGTACATTACAGTAATTGACTTTTTATTTAAGGCCAATACGAAAATAACTTCAAAACTGCATCGATCTTATAATTTTCCTACTTAAATTTTATTAAATTAATATCTATTTATTATTGTTAACAGTAATCACTTACTAAAAATCTTTGGATATTAGTAAATATCACTAAATAAGATAAGGAAACTAACTTCGATGGAGATTTAAACTGGCTCACTTCACATGCCGCCCTTTTGAATAAATTAATGAACACTGCCATTCTCCCCTTAATTTCCCCACTTAAATTTTATTAGATTATTATACATTTTTTATTGTTAACAGTAATCACTATAAAAAATGTTGGATATTTATAAATATCACTAAATAAAATAAGGAAACTAACTTAGAAGTTCAATTAGAAACACAGCTCACTTTACATGCTGCCATTTTGAATAAATTAACGAACATCTAAAAGGAAGGCCTGTGCCCCGAAAATTTATACATTATTACATCATCATAAAAAGGCATTGTTAATCCGATTTCTACCAATAATAAGCCCTAAATTATGACTACCTATGGTCATGTAACAATGTATAAATTTTCAGTGCATAGGCTTTCTTTCTAGGAAGTGTTGTCAGAGACTATCAATAAGCCATTCTCCCTCTTCCCTGCAATGGAACTTTATAAACGTTTTTCACTTTTCTGTAAGGAACTCATGATGTTTTTCACTTTTTATGACCTGAAAAGCAGTGACTGGTAATAGCAATAGTAAAATGAAGAGGTTTTTTTTCCCCTTTCTTTTTTCTTTTTCTGTATATTCTTGCCTATTTTATTTCTCGCGACAAGTTGCACCAGTCTCGCAACATGCGGCCTAGCATTGTCCTGGAGGAGGATCACCCCATTACTGAGCTTATGAGGACACATGTTTTCACAGCTTGATGCAAGTTCTGCAGTGTCCTGGTGTATGCGATAGCATTAATATGGGTTTTGGGTTCCATAAACTCCAAAAGCAGAGGACCGTTTGAATCAAAGAAACACGTAAGTATAACCTTCCCGGCCGAACTTTGCAAATAGAATTTTTTGAGCTATGGTGACGATGGATGCTTCCACTGCATTGTGAATACCTTCCCAGAAGGTTCCCAATAATGGCACCAGGTCTCATCTACCGCGATTATCTTCAAAAATGCTTCTCCCTCATGACTGTAACTTTCCAGATGATCCAAACAGCAGCCGAAACGCAGCTCTTTGTGCTCTTCCGTGAGCATTCGGGGTACCCACTGATAGCAGACCATGCCATATCCCAGGCTTTTCACTACAGCATATGCAGAATCAATACTGACGTTGTGATCCTTCGCAAGTGACCGTATGCTGATCCGCCTGTCCTCACGAATTGACTTAACCATGTCTGTCTTCAATTGATCGGTGATAACCACGTTTGCTTGGCCCGGACGTGGTTTATCAGCCATTTCCACATGACCATCATGGAACATTTTGGCCCAGCGCACCACGGTTGCTTTCCAGACACATGCTTCTCCATAAACATTCAACATCCGAGCATGAATGTCAACTGGTGGAATGTCCTCAGCTGTCAGAAACATTATCACCGCTCATTGGTCAGTTTTGGACTGAAATTTAATAGGAGGGTCCATTGTAACACACACGAAATACGAGCAAAAGCATAACGTAATTTTTCACAGCAGTGCTTATCAGAACAAGCAGAC
Source organism: Rhysida immarginata (assembly GCA_023313115.1). Classification (NCBI taxonomy): domain Eukaryota; kingdom Metazoa; phylum Arthropoda; class Chilopoda; order Scolopendromorpha; family Scolopendridae; genus Rhysida; species Rhysida immarginata. The sequence continues at coordinate 307,028 of JAHWFO010047322.1, read as the reverse complement.
GATACGCCAATAATCACCAGTTTGCCTCATGTCTGCATACTCACGTGCTCGCACGCTATAGCCCGAATCACTTTCATTTGAACATGACTTATAATAATGTATAAACTGAATCCTATTGCTATAATTTTTAAACTTATTTTGCTTATACATAACAAATTCTTGTAAATATATGATTTACTAAGCAATCTCTGTAACTCTAAAGTACAAGGGTTGATCAAATGAAAAGGTATGAAACGAAAAGTGTCGGTGTAAATGAATACTTTATTAAAAGTATCCTCCATTGGCCTGAGCACATCGATCCCATTGATGAACGAGCCGAAGGAGTCCTTTTTCCCAGAATTCCTTTGGCCGTGACGAGACCCAGTCCTGCACAGCGTTCTTGAGTTCATCGTCCAAGGTGAAGAGGTTGCCTTTCAGATGTTTCTTCAGTGGACCAAACACATGGAAATCACAGGGGGAGCAGTCCGGACTGTAGGGCAGATGGTCTAGCTGCTCCCACTTGAACGTGGCCAGTTCCGTGTGGACGAGCGTTATCATGGAGCAGATCCACACCCTCCGTGATCAGGCCCAGTCGTTTGTTCTTGATGGACCTGCGTAGGCGTCGGAGTGTCTCACAGTACACTTCGGAGTTAACGGTTCTTCTGTGTTCAAGGAATTCCACAAGTAGCAGACCTTGCACATCGAAAAACACGGTAAGCAACACCTTGCCTGCTGACGTCACGGCTTTGAACTTTTTCGGGGGAGGTGACGATGAATGCTTCTACTGCATGCTGTCCCGCTTTGTCTCTGGCTCGTAGTGATGGCACCAGCTCTCATCACCGGTGACGATCCGCTCCAGGAAAGCGGGATCTTCATGATAACGGCACAGATGTTGACTGGCTAGCCCCATACGCAGCTCCTTTTGCTGGTCGGTGAGATGCTTCGGAACACACCTTCCGATACTGCAACCGGTCGTGAACAATTGTCCACATTGTTCCGAAGCTGACATCCATCTGTTCCGCCAACATTCGCAATGTGACACGTCGATCACTTTTCACTAGGCCGTCCACCTTGTCGATGAGATCGGCCGTGATGACAGTGTTCGTCTGGCCTGGTCGCGGGTCATCAAGCAAACTCTCACGGCCTGCACGAAAACGGGCACTCCATTTCCTCACTGATTTGCCAGACACACAGTCTTCCCCGTAAACGTTCACCATCCGGCGATGAATTTGTGGGCCGGTTTAACACCTTCCGCTGTCAGAAATCGGATGACGCCTCGCTGCTCCTCAACAGTCGAATTGGGCAATATGAACACCATCCTGTCCGAACACGCACTGCCGCGTCACTTGGACTCCGCTCTGTATCGGAGCCTGTGCTCTCTCCTGCGCATGCGCGTTCCCCCGCATGCTCCTGTCCGCGTGGCCGACTCCACTCGCACCCCTATATGTCTCGCTACGTTCTCCCATCGTGCCATCTGTACTTTAGAAACGATTCCGTTGTTACGACGTTTTGTACCTTTTCATTTGATCAACCCTTGTATATTGTTTCTTTAAAAATATAAATCCTGAACAAATCCTTTAATTTTAAATAATCCTCATTGATCTCAGTGGTTGCGTGATCCCGAGGACGCGGGTTTGATCCCGGCCGAGGACGACGAGGATTTTTTCAGGGAGAAACTCCTGAGATCACACCCTTCCTTCGGAAGGGAAGTAAAGCCGTTGGTCCCGTGTAGTTGTTTGCCAGCTGCATGTTAAAGAACCCTTGCGAGCCACCAAATTTGCGGCCCCTATAACACCATCCTGATATGACCATAGTAGTTGAAAGGACATTAATATCAACCAAACCAAATCAAATCTTAAATAATCCTCAGTAATTTATTTTCAAATTTGGCAATAGTTTCTAACATAACTTTTGTATAAGGACCTGATTTGTTGGCTTAAAAACTTAGGTCTAACTTGTTGGTATTAAATCTGCCCTTATGTTTGATATTTAATTCTACAGTTTTATGATTGAAGTTTGTTTATCCATCTGCATATTGTTGTTCCATAACCTATTGTTGGTGACAGATGATGGGCTGTTAATTTGAATAAAAGAGGAAAGATGTTTTATAATGTGGCTTTTATAATAACATGATTAGCTTAGGTCACCGTGTTAATTTCTATTGTATTTTGTGATTGGATGTCCCTATTGCATCATTTCCGTATATTCTTGCTCAATGATGATCACAGTGTAGTTGAAATTGTACAAACAAGTAATGTATAAATTCTCCAGGGTTCGTATGGTGCTTAAAAACTTTAAAAAGTGCTTATTCTTGAAGGCCTTAAAAAGTATTTAAGTGCTTATTTTTTTTAAACCAGGGTTCGTATGGTGCTTAAAATTCAATTTTTATGCTCGCTGCCTATTGCTAGAAAATGAATGTAGAGCAGGGTTCTCCCCATGCCCTTTTGAACGGGCGTGCAGCCCGGCTGATTTTGGTGACCGCCCGGCAGAATACACGAAAAACTGCAAACTACTGCATAATATTTTTTGTTTTTAATTTTTTTCTGCCCGGCTATTTTATCTTTCCACCCACCTGATAAAATTTTCTGGGGAGAACACTGTAGAGGTTGAAATGTACAAGCAAGTTTGAGATATCTAGCTGCATAAGATAATTATTTATAAGATCAGATATACATCGCTATTTCGTCGATTTGCAACGCTCTTCATTATGAGAGCAGCATGCTATAAATATTATTTTCTTAAACTTCTAATGTTTGCATGTGCTAATATCAAACAGATAATTTAAAAGAGGGTTTCTATATTAAAAAAAAATTGGTGATAAAATATCAAAAGTTTTAACATTATCAATAATGGCTTGTCCCAGTCCAAGAACATGAAACAACTTCCAAGAACATTTCGTCTTATTTTGTCCATAAGAACGATTTTCCAAATAGCATCCAACATTTAATTTACACCCTGTATAGAAAATCAAAAAATATAAGTACAGTAGAAGCTTGATAAATCGAATCTCAAGGGAAGAGCAACATGCTTCGGTTTATAGAGGTTTTTGATTTATCAAGGTTAAGTGAAATAAAATTTGAACTATCCAGGTTCGAATTAAAAAGTGTACATTTACTTTTGTCTATTAGTGACAAACGACAATTGAGCAGTGAAGTGTATGTGGAATCGAGTCGAATAGAAGCTGTGGTTCCTCTAAACTCACCCTTACCTTAACAACCTCCTGAGCAGATGCACCGAGTTAGATGAGAAGCCTGATTAACCCAGTGGTCATCCACAATATGTATAGGAAAATAAGATTGACGATTGTCATTGAAAGGGAGAACACAAACAAACAAACAAAACGAATTAAAACTTCCAGTAGTTCGGGAAATGATGTTACTAATGTCCTCAAAGTTGACATCCAGTATGTGCCTCAGATTACAATAGTTTGTATGCCACTTCATTTCCTGAGAGTGATGAAGAATCCCAGTCGTTGCTATGCATCTTCGCCTTCTGCAGCCTATTCTCCAGTAGTTCTTCCCCTATATAAGCCAAATTGAAGTCACTATGGATAGATTGGTTTCTCACAATTCTCCTAGTAAGTTGAGCAGTAGTCCTCAAAGTAACATTTTGAAAGGATTGGCGTTCATTCCATCCACTTCTGCAGATAGTCATTTATGACATGTTAATATGTCACGTACGAATTTGTATTGTAACTATACAAATTCATCTTATCTTTGACAGTTCTGTAAATATGCAAATGATCTATATTTATATTATATTATTTTATTAACTTGTTCTGTTTGCATGTGATTTGGTAAATGAATCAGCACCGCACACTCTTTATTTATTTTCATGTGGACTAGAGTCTGATCTTTTAATACAGCTAATCTTTTTGATACAAATATTATCCAATTTTATGTAGTTTATTATTATTTAATTTATTAATTGATCAGTAATCGATTGGACAGGATTTCCGTTTGTTGATTTTTTTTATTTCAAAAAGAGGGTGACAGCAGAAGCTTGGAAGATGTTTTCAAGACAATGGAGAAGTTCATTGGTGAGAAAAGGAAGAAAGAGGGGGGAACCGAATGTCAATAAAAACATCATAAAAGGAGCAAACTGTTTATAGAGGGATATCGAAGCGGAAATTTTGTGTGCAATCGAGCTATTGGCGGAGGCTGTTCCCGCACAAAAAGGGGGAAACTAAAACTTACAAAAGGAAGGGAGAAAGGAGAGCAGGATCTATCTCTCTCTCTCTCAGACACATCTCTCATCTTATTCTATCTTAAGTAGCGTCGTCAATTAACGAGCTGTGAATAGTGAACTATAGACAATGTACAATAGTCAGTAGGCATAATGAGACACAGGGATCGAGACATGCAGAGTGATGAATGATACTCTGAGAACGAGAGCGCATATTGTAAGGTACGATTTAAATAGCGAGCAAGCCACAGCGTGAGCATCCATAGCTACGACTACAAAGGAAGGGAGACGACAGATGAAACGAACAGCAGAGGAAAGAGCAGTTGCTGTGCAGCGTGCACGCTCATAAGACATCAGAACAACAACAATCCAGCTGGAGCCGAGACACTGTGGGGTAAAGCAGTTGGTGGGGAATCAAGGCCTACGTTGGTGCTGGAGACATCAACTGGAGCAGTAGGCGGTGTGAGCAACACGCACGGAAAAGCAGCTAAGTACAATTATTGGGATCCATCATAAGAGCGCGTGAGATCTCAAAAGACACAAGTGTTGATAATTTTGTTGAAGTGACAATTTGTGATGATGGATACAGTTTATTAAGACTCCGTAATAAGAACATCAGATTTAAGAAAGGAAGCAGCCTCCAATCCTATATATTAAAACGCAAAGCACTTTTTTAAGAGCAAAATCGGCACTTCTGTGCATGCAGATTAATCATTGTTATCGTCGTTAATTGTTGTACATGTATGTAATTGTGGTTATTTGATCATCAGTGCTAGCAAAATTTTTGTGACATCTTTGTGGAGAGGATTGTGTATGATCGTTTATGAAACCACACAGTTGTTTGCCATCAAATTTTGGCAGGTTCCATCTATAGTTGATCTAGGGAAAGTTGGAGTAGGCGTGGCTCAGCGTTGATATCGATTAATCATGTCAGGCAATCGATGCACATGGAATTATGGGTTTTCTTCATTATCTACGCGGGCGTCAATCCGTTCACAATGTGCAATGATCAGCGATCATCAATGGCTATTTAATCTACAACATCTAACACTTTTGGAAATCGAGGACAAACTCTTCATAATCAAGCTAGGGAGATTGTGTGAAATTGTTTTCATATTTTAAACTTAACGGTTCTGATAAAAGCACTTCAGCATTAATAGAGGAAACATCTAAAGCAACACAAGTTTCGGCGACGTCTGTTCGAAGAATCATTCAGAACTTAGCTAGGCCTACTTCGGAGACTGAAGCAAGCATGCCGAACCCTTCACCTTTTTCAGCGCCTGGGAAGAAGAGGGTAAGGGAACCAGTCACATGTAAAAACTTTGGATGAATTTGAACTTTCAGCAACATTTGCCCGTGCAACTGAAATACATAAAGGAGATTATCCTATGATTACAAATGTTTTTTCAACAAGTTTAAAAAGAGGATTGGATACTGCGAGTCAAGATCTTACTTCGCCGTCATCATGCATGAAAAACTGTGTATGAAATTTGGAAAAATCGACAGTCGTAAATTCTATATTGATCGTACGTGCAACAACGCCTATATTTACGGCAGAGAGGCTACAATGCTACAAAGACTAACGCATTAAAAGGAAATAAACGAAAGAGGCCAGAACCTTTGTTTTTAAATTTTTATTGAAATAATTTTAGTTAATAAATATTTAATTGCGATTCACTTTTAAACTTCTTTTAATTCTAATTCATTAAAAAAAATAACAAAAGGAGTGAAAGATTTATTAAAGAATAAAATAATGTCGATATATTGACTTCAATTTTAATGCTTACAGTTTTAAATAAAATAAAATAAAAAATAAAATAAAATCTTTATTTAAACATCTATAATTTATATTAACATGATGGAATAGAGCTTTTTTAAGTGTATTATCAAATTTATTTCTTTTAAATTTAATATGCAGTGTAAGTAATTTCACTACGAAATAAAAACTAAAAATATCGATAAAACGCTTCACACATAAGACCTGTAAACCAGGAATGATTAATCGCATGATCAAACCTTTATCTGATCGGCTAATTCAAAATTCCTAAGCTCCACCCACTCCATCTCTCCCTGGATGAACTATAGTATTTTATTGTAATTGTTCTATGTAAAGATCACTCATTCGAAGTAGTTATCATTGGAAACAAGCAGTCAATATTCATTTAATATTTTATATTTGATTTTTTAAAATAAAATTTTGCGTTTTACATTTATCAATTGCTTGCTTATTTAATCAGTTTCTTAATAGAGAAATAATTTAATGTCTTTAAATGTGTAAGATTGATTACACTAGTCAACAAAAAAAAAATTTTTCGTGCTGCTGAAAATGTTTCAATGAATTTATATAATAATTAAGGGTGGTGTTTGCGGATCCGCAAAAAGTTTGTTCAGATTGACTATAGTTCTTGAGATACAGGGTGTTCAAGAAATAAAGTATCAGATTCATTGATAATGTCATCAACCTATCTACTTTGAATATTCTCTACATTATTTCGTGCATTTAATTTTATATTTGAAATAGGTTTTTGTTACTTGGAATATTAATGTATTGTTTTCTTCATATTTAAAAATAGCTCTCCTAAACTTCCTATGTAAGTTGACACTGTTGATACATTCAACCCCACCACATGATTACTTGCAGTGTTTGGAAATTGCTTTAGAACTAACATTTGGAAGTTTCTTAGCATGACGTTTTCTTCCTTCGCCAAATTGATTTATTTCTTACATTTCCCCATTATAAATAACAATACAGGTAGATCCCGTTATACGCGATACATATGTTCCGCGAAATTGCCATGTATACCGAATTCACGTAAAACGGGTTCCATTTAGCATGTACAGAATAGAGTTTTGTATAAATAATTGCATTATAGATGTATAGGATTAGTAATACAACAGTTTTCTATTTTTTAGTCTTAAGATAGCACCTTATTTTATAAAACTCAAGAAACACAAAAATACTCAAAATACATGTACACATACAAAAAAAGAAGTGTCCACAATCCAAACTTTATATTGCTTTGGGTTCATCTGTACCAGAAGATTCTGATGCTGTTTCCAACAGTCTCCTTTCTGTATAGTGCTGGTGGAATCCCAAAGAGAGTTTGGAAGAGGAGCTCTGACTGGATGTTAAGGGATCGTTCGAACTGGCAGGATGTTTTGTTAAAAATTGCTCGATGGTCGGCTGTAACGTTTTCTTCATCTTCATCGAGGACCTCCAACTCGGTTTCTAATGAGTAGGATTTTCGTGCCTGCTTTCTTACTTCGTTAATGATACTTTCTTTACGTTTCGGCGGCATTTTAAGTCCTACAACAATAAATGTTTTTGCAAACAGATAAGAAACTCAGCTGAACTTGTCCAAACTGATGTATAGCAACCTTATCATTCATAGATAGCCAGTGATGTGCTAAATGTGCACAAACACAGGGATAGAAACAAAACAAAACTCAAAAACGAATTCAACTCTTAACAAAAATAGAAGAGCTTTTGCATGTTGGCGATCAATGGTGCTACTAGATGAAAATGCGTATATCTGAAATCCCTGGTGTATAATGGGATCTACCTGTATTAGAATTATTTATCAGCTAAATCAAGTATAAAATATGTAAATAATGAAAATAAATAATGAAAAATATGTGATTGCTAGCAAGAACACGAAACGCCATAAGAATTCCTACAAAGTTTGTTTTATCATAATTATTCTGCTTACGAGGCATCTAGTGAACAAATAAACAATTAACCATTCTTTTAGAGAAAACTACAAACTAACATGTGAAACACGGAGTTTGAAAATCGAAACTATAGGAAAAAAGTTATGACAAAACTAAATTAGTGGGAACTTTGCATTTCTCCCCCATCTAAAATATGAACATAGATGTAAAAATCAACTTTTTATATCATATTTCGCTGAAAAACTGATACAAAACATTTGTACAGACTTCATACCTTCTATTTAAGCAAAAATAAAAAATAAAAAAATGGAAATTTTCAAAAAAAAAAAAAAAAATTCTGTATTCCAGTGTTTGGTGTCTCCCCTTAAAGAACGTGTTAATTTTTTAATTTTCATATCAGTATGAGTTCTTCACAAAGAGGCTGTATGAATGACCCTAATATATGCTGTTACATTTCTGGCGAATATTGCCAAGAGAAACAAAGAAAAAATATTACAGATTTTGTGAAGCAAGCATATCTGGCATATTTTGAAATGAAACTCTGAGACCAAAATAAGTCTTGGGCTCCTCATGTGGTTTGTAAAATGTGTGGAAAATCTACATTAGTGAAAAAATGGAAGTAGAAAAGGTTTAAAATGTGGTGTTCCTATGGTGGGGAAAGAACCAAGAAATCATCAGTGACTGTTATTTTTGTGTTGTGAATGTCAAAGGCCTCAGTCATTTCAAGAAACATAAATGGGAGTACCCAGTGTCGTTTCGGCGATCAACATATCAATTGTTGTCGTGCACGACGATCGTAATTGTTGTGAAGTCTTGTTATGTGTGTCATTGTTCCCCATTGTTTATCGTTCCTTGCGATGTCCAAGATGTTGACTGTTCATCCAGATTCCGTTACTGATGGATGTCAACTATCATTCGTCCACAACCACAGTTTCGATGTCCGAATGGGAGCCTCCACGTCACACTTTCCACAGGTAAATTACCATAGCGTATAAGTAGAGAACGATTGCTCCCCCCTCTTCACCACACCCACACGCAACAAAATTTGGTGTCAGAAGTGGGATGAATCAAAAAGAACGCCAATCTCGCCAATCTGATGGTCGATCGGTGGGATAAATCGAAAAGAATGCCAACCTGATCATCGATTGGTGGGATAAATCGAAAAAAACGCCAACTGATCGTCAATGTGTAGAAAAGAAATGAATGTCATTCTCAACACAGATCCCAGGCAGAACCCCGAGAAGAAATTACAGACATTTAGTGAATACAAGAGACTTTACTCACCGATCGAGACAAAAAACCCAACATGGCCATACCTGCCGAATTGATGCAGGAATTGTCGAAGATGATCACCGCTGCGTTACAAGTCTCCACAGATACGGCAGTAGTACAGCTGGCGCCGGTGCCTCCAGCTTCTGGCGTGGAGTAAACTCCAGAATCTCCACTCCAAGACCTCCCCCAATTACGATGCCGCCGTACCAAATGGATGACGAGACGTCCATCGGAGAATATTTCAAAGGGTTTGAGTGGGCCCTCCAGCTTTCAAATATTCCTGATGCACAATATGCTATGTACGCTCGTGTTCATATGGAGGCAGAGTTAAACGGCGACTAAAGATCCTCACTAGCCCTAAAGAGCCTGAAACTATCTCATATGGAGAACTGAAATCTATTCTGACAAACCATTTTGACATGCCAAAATATAAATATGTTGAGAGCGTAAAGTTCAGGACTGTAATCCAGAATCCCGACGAATCCGTAGCACAATATGCACTTCACCTACGGAAGAGCGCCGCCCATTGCCAGTATGGGGATTTCCTGGACAGAATGCTCATCGAGCAAGTTTTACATGGACTCCGATCCCCTGAAACAAGAGATCAGATCATAGCCAAGCAGCCGGAGGAATTTGACAAGGCCTATGCCATTGCGCAAAGCCTTGAAGCCACAGGGGCCATTGCAAAAGCGGTGACAAACAAACTTGGCAATGAGACGCCACCCACGAAAACGAACCATCATGGAAGAAATCGGCAAAAGAAGCCTCCGAGCCAACCAGGTAATCCAAGTAACGAGCGTCACAAATCCACAACTAGTCGTCACTCACCCAACAGGATCAAGACGGTGCCAAAGAAACCGTGTGGCAAGAATGGCGTTCAGCACTGGGCTGACACCTGTCGTTTCAGGACTGCAACCGGCTACTCCTGCGAAATGACTGGCCATATAGCCAAAGCATGTCAGTCCAAGGCAAAAGCTACACGGCGCTCGTCACCCAATGAAATACCAGTCCCAGTGGATCGGGTCTAGGCACTAAATAAGTTACATGGAGCCTCAAACCAAGAAGCCACCCACCCTAACTTGATTGATGTCCAAATCGACGGGAGGACCCTACAGATGGAAGTTGACACAGGAGCACCCTACAGCATTATTGGTGTCACCCGACTGCAGAAAGTCAAGCCCTAAATCCATCTGCAGAAGGCCGACCGGCAGTTTACAAGTTACACCAGTCATCAAGTGTGATGCCTAGGCAAAACGAAAGTCCAGGTACCGTCGGAAACATCAGCCAAAGAATGGACTTCTATATGGTCGAGGGAAACTCCACAGGACTTATGGGCCGCAACTTGATTTCCAGATTTGTGCACGAAATCGAATTTGACAATTGTCCGCGCCCATCCAAGCAATCCAGGAGATCAAAAGGTAGAGACTGCTCACCAAGGAGCAACAATCCCGATTAGACGGGCTGATCAGAGAATATGACCATATCTTCAGATCACAGCAGGGAAGCTGAAAGGGCCGCCAGCAACTGTCCATCTCGTGCCTGATGCCACCCCCGTATTTGCCAGACCAAGAGATGTCCCCCTTGCGTTACGGGAGGAGTATGCAAAAGCCATCGATGTAAAGATCAAAGCCGGCTTCTACAAGAAAGTCAACTACTCCGAGTGGGCATTGCCGACCCATGTGGTAGTGAAGAAGAATGGAGCACTACGCATCACGGGCAACTATAAACCTGCAGTGAACAAACGAATGATTGTTGATGAACACCCGATTTCCAAAATAAAAGACATTTTCAACAAAATGAGAGGGGTAGCATGGTTGGCTCACTTAGACATCACAGATGCAAATACCCGCCATACAATCGATGGGAGATTCTAACGCTGAACACGCCGACACATGGACTGGTCAGACCAACCAGGGCCGTCTATGGTGCCGCCAACATCCCTGCACTATGGCAGCGTCGGATGGAAGAAGTTTTCCATGACGCGCAGGACGTCATCAACTTCTTCAACGACATCATCGTGTTCGCCCTGACTTTTGAGGGACTCATTGGAGTGTTGCACCAAACGCTGCATCGATTGAAAACATACAGGAAAAAACGTGTGTTCACCACCATCTTATTGACCTGCTTGGGACACCTAATTGATCAAGATGGACTGCACAAATCCAACAGACATGTAGCAGCCATGCAAAAGGCCCCGAAACCAACGTCGTCCAAGGAACTCCAACTCTTCTTGGGAAAGGCGACTTATTAAACACGAAAAGAAGCCCTATACTATAACGCATTTAAACACGATTTATCTCATAAGGCAAAACTCCAAACGACATGCCGGCCCAAGACAAATTCATGTGGACGAAGGAAGCGCACAAAACATACGAGGAATTGAAAACCACCCTCATCTCACCGCAGGTCCTCATTCAATATGACCCCTCTCTACCACTAACTCTCGCCACTGATGCCAGCAACTACGGACTGGGAGCCATGCTGAGCCACCGTCTAGCCAACAGTTTTGAGAGACCCATAGCGTACATCAGCCGGTCCCTCTCCGAAACAGAACGAAAATATCCCCAAATTGATAAGGAAGCCCTGGCCATAGTATGGGCTGTCAAGAAATATTTTAAATACCTGTACGCACGAAAATTTGAATTGGTCACCGATCGTAAACCATTTACACGGATTTTCCACCCTCATAAATCACTCCCGACCCTGTGTATCAGTTGCATGGTAATTATGCGGAATATCTGACCAATTTCAACTACTCCATCTATAAGCCGACCAAAGAGTGTAGCAAAGTGGACTATTGCTCAGGAGTTACATCTATCAGCAGGGTAGAAGAGGGGAAGGAAGATGATGGATTTGACCAATTTACTATCCACCAAATGAGCCAGTTGCCCATCAGACCAGACAAGATCGCAAAAGCCATGAGAAGTGACCCAAGATTGGGCCGGATCATCCAGGAGAAAGGATGAGTCTGTGACCTAGCCCGCTTCGGTTTCAAGTCACCCGAAGACAGATACATAACGAGTGCTGGTTTCCTGATGTACGAATATCTAGTAGTTATACCACCAACACTATGGTAACCAGTCCTGGATGACCTCCACATCGGCCATCTAGGAATGGGCAAGATGAAGGACCTCGCCCGCTCGCTTGCGTACTGGCTCGGCATCGACGCCGATATCAAGCACACAGAAAAATCGTGTGTAGATTGTGCGACGTTTTCCAGCGCGCTACCCCAACGTCGATCCATCATTGGGAGTACCCCAAAGGCCCTTGGAAGAGGATCCATCTGGACGACGCCTGACCAGTATTGGGCAAAATGCTTCTTATCATTGTAGGCACGTACAGTAAATGGGTGGAAGTGAAGTTAACCTCGTTGACGACTGCGGCAGCCACCATCAACATCCTGGATGAACTGTTTGCCAAGTACGGGATACTGACCATGAGTGTCTTGGACAATAGTCCTCAGTTCGTCGCCGACGAATTTACATCTTACCTCAAAGTGAGAGGAGTCAAATTTCACAACCGCACAGCGCCGTACTACCCTTCCACGAATGGACAAGCCGAATGATATGCTCAAACTGTTAGAAATGCCTTAAAAGCCATGGGCACCACCCCAACTAATATACATCGCAAGTTAAATATATTTTTGGAACGATACCGGAGAGCACCATACGCCACAACGGAGTAGTCCCCTGCGAAGCTCTTCCTAGGACAGGAATTGTATACTCGCCTGGATATGCTGCGGCCACAAGATGTCAGCCAGCGAGTGCAAGAGAAGCAGCAAGCCTCATTCACGCCTAAATTCAGATCTCTGCAGGAAGGGCAAGTGGTGTTCATATATATGGGAAGACCTTCCAGAAAAGATGGCTACCAGGTGTTGTTACCTGTCGTCAAGGAGACCTGCACTATGAAGTGGTGGGTGATAATAAGACTTTGAAACGGCACATCGACCAGCTCAAGCAACGTGACTCGAAGCCTCCCTGTGCGCTATGCAGTGGCGAAACGAAGAACTCCTCGTTGGGTGCGTTTTACGGAGAGCACTCCCCAAGCAGCAACTCACTCACCTGTTGAGGATATTCAAGTGATGACCGACGATGAACTTTTAATCATGTCGCAATCCTACGCCAAAAAGAAGACTTCCTTTGCTTGACCAGAATGACTCTGTCGATCCGATTGAACCCCATCAGCCAAATGCGGGAAGTGGCGAACCACCAGCTCACCCATCCGATGGCACCGCTCGCCGTCGAGACCGACCGAGGAGGGACCCAATCATCCTCTGACGCTCGAGTCGCAATCGACAACCACCCCAGCGGTATTCCCCCTAGCTTAGTGCGACGGGATGAAATGTTGTGTCGGCGATCACCAAATCAATTGTTGTCGCGCACGACGATCGTAATTGTTGTGATGTCTTGTTATGTGTGTCATTGTTTCCTATTGTTTATTGTTCTTTGTAATGTCCATGAAGTTGACTGTTCATCCGGATTCCGTTACTGATGGATGTCAACTATCATTCGTCTGAAACCATAGTTTCGATGTTCGAATGGGAGTCCTCTACGTCACGCTTTCCACAGGTAAATTACCGTAGCGTATAAGTAGAGTCTGTTTTCCCCCCCCCCCCCCACTTCACCACGCCCATACGCAACACCCAGATTTGGAATCAGCAAGGCGATCTGTTCCATACAGTGAAGAAATTCCCATACCAGTGTTCACTACACTCCCCGACCATGCAACGCCTGATGTTGAAGATACACATGGTATGGGATACAGTGCAGGTTCAGGTGTAAGCAGTGGTAGTGAATATGAAGGGAGGATCATGGGTGAAATTAAAAAACACAAAATTTTTTGTACTTTTCAGAGAAAGATTTCAATATTAAGGCCATCTCTGATTTTGTTTTTTCTGCCACCCTTAGAAAGAGCACATTTTTTACTGCAAGAATTCCATAAAAGTAAAATGGCTTTTTTTTCATATAAGGCTTTTAAAATGACCCTGAAGATAGCTTATGTGTTCCACGGCTGTATATATTATAACACATAGGTTCTAATAGAGGCAAATGGTTGCTCACATTATGACGTGCAGGTAGTAATGTTATATAACATTTGTGTCAGAATTTTGTGAATTTTCTATTGATTTTCATTGTATTCTAGAATGTTCCAGGTTATTCCATGGAATTCTAGTGTGTTCAAGTTTTGTGATGGGCACGTTTATGGAATTAAATTCTTTTTTATTTCAAAAGATGAAGTTGATGCAATTAGGCCAATACAAGAAGAGAGATTTCAAGGTGGCCACACTGTAGCTGGAACAAGAGAAAACCATTGCTTTAAACCAGTTGATGAAAAACGAATTCGAATTAGCAAAGTGTCAAATGATACGGACTCATTTATTGCCAGTGTTGACCAATCAACTGGCAGTCCACATGTATCGATCAATTGCATTCAGCCGGGCCAATATATAGCCTGCATCTATGGCAACCAATGGTGGATAGGTAATGTTTGTGATATTTCACTAGAAAATCGCAATGCCTTCATTGACTTCATGCATCCTCAATTTCTTTCAATGGCCCCAAAGGAAAGATACCTGCTGGATTCCAGAACAGCATATTATAGCCATCTTACCAGCACCAAATGCAAGTTCAGTGGGCTGAAAATACAGTTATCCAAATGAGCTTATCACCAGCATTGAAGAAAACTTCACTGCAATGAAAAATGACTTTGATAAATGATGAAATGTTTGCTTTATTCTTTAAACAAATTTTATATATGGCGACTTTGTTTATGATCATTAGTTTGTTATGTATATTTTTATTTTGTCATATTTTTCTGCTTTTTGATAAATCATTAGAAAAAAGTTGTTAAACCATTTGCCTCTATTATAACTTATGTGTTATAACATATACAGCCGCAGAACACATAAGCTATCTTCAGGGTCATTTTAAAAGCCTTATATGAAAAAAAAGCCATTTTACTTTTATGGAATTCTTGCAGTAAAAAATGTGCTCTTTCTAATGGTGGCAGAAAAAACAAAATCAGAGATGGCCTTAATATTGAAATCTTCCTCTGAAAAGTGCAAAAAATTTGTATTTTTTAATTTCACCCACGATATGAGTGCCAATAAATTCGCAAGTATTACAGCAGAAAAGCCAATACTGGTCAAGCATGGTGGCACCCAGACTGTTGACTGCTATTCCAAAAATTAGGGCACCAGCTGGTTTTGCCTTAGAGTTATGGATGGTAGAATTATGACCAAAATTCTACGTGGCAAATTTTGCAAGGTACTTTCAGACCAAATAACAAAGGATAACCATTTCTGCCTAATCTGCATAATATAGCTGCATTAAGCACAAAAAGTTGTGCTAGTGTGCAAAATTTTGAATCTGTCAAAGTACTGGTTGCAGCGCACAGCACAGGGGTGTCTGAAACTTGCCCAAATGTTTCCGCGCATGGTCTCTGTGACCAAGTATGGGCCCACAAAGGTGGCCTTAGCTCCAGAACTATTTGATCAATCGAGCTGAAATTTTGCACAGCTTCATGTCACATGTATATGCACACCCACAAAAAATTTGAACAAGATCTGAGATGGTCAAGTGTGGACAATTTCTGATTTCAGGACACTTGACATGGAATGACCCAAAAAGAAAACATCCCCTTTTGCATGCGCGCAAGACGCTCACGCAACCAATTTCATGTCGGTCACAAAAAATAAGAATTAGAAAAAAATGATTGAAACAATAAGCTGAGTTAAATACTAAAGCTGACAATGAATTGCTAACTGTATAAAATAAAAGTGTAAAAATTACAATCAGACGTAAATTGTTCAATTAATAGAATGCACAAAAATCAAACTCGTTGTTTTCTTAAGGAAAACCAAAACTGGTAAAATAAAAAAAAATATTTTATAGTTGAATTTTCCAATATCAAAACTGGAATAAACTTGAAAAAACTATAAACGCGGTTATATGGTTCTGTCCATTGAATTTGCCTAGTTTGCCGTATTTTCTAATAATCGCGTAAATAAGTACTATGCCCCGAATCACAAAAACCCAGGTGTTGTGCATCTGCTTATCTTCCAGTCGTAGAGTAACTTCATGAAATCAAATATTCCCTGAAATATTTGTCCGGCCAGACATTGTGAGATATATCTATGAGTCTTTTATTACTCATAACATTTTCCAAAAGTTTCTTCCTTTCAACTTCAAGTTCAGCCTTTTCAGTTAAAAATTACACGTCCTAATAACTGATCCTTGAGTCCTTTTATAGTTACCGTGAAATCGATAATTGATGTCTTGGCACTAATCTCTGGTGTATATTTTGGATTGGGTAATTTTGTTATTGTTTTGAGAGAGAATCCTTTCATCAAATCAACTTCTTTATCTCCAACTTTTACCTTAAAGGGCAACTGACATCAAAATTTGACATGTATATTTTTTGTCCTAAAATTATAGAGGACATTGAAAAAATAAATTCTGCACAAAAAGTTTTCAAATATAAAAAGACATTGTTATTCGTATTTCCACCAATAATCAGCCCTGAATTATGACTTCTTATGTAACAATGTATGAAGTTTCAGTGCACAGGCTTTCTTTCTAGGAGGTGTTGGACATACTTGCCTCTGACGTCAGGCACTAATTTTTAAAATTAAATAACTCCTAAAATAATAGTGATATTTGAAAACTTTTTGTGCAGAATTTATTTTTTCAATGTCCTCTATAATTTTAGGACATGTCAAATTTTGATGTCAGTTGCCCTTTAAGAGCTGTTCCAGATTTAATGAAATTTTTCTCTAATACATTATCCAATGCTGATCAAGCTCCTCTCCAACATCTTCAATTAACAGTGGACATCCTTGAGAAAGCCCATCTTCTAGATGACTTCGGAAATATTTATGATTCAAGGAGGTAACCATCAAATTGTGGTCTCTTTCCTTATTTAATATCCAGTTTTTCCCTTGCCCTTGAGGATCAATTACCGTAAATATTGTATTAAGCACCCGGGCTCTTATTTGCAAAAATTCAGCGGGTCTCCAGGCGCTTAATGCAGGCAGGCCGATATTACAGGTCCGGTGCTTATAAATTCTGCACAATTGTGATGGAAACTGTTATTTCAAAATATTAAATTTTCTAAGCAGGAGAGGAGTTTTTCAATAAAATGGATCACACAACACAATTTATATAAATTTAAAATAACTGAGAAATTTTCCCTTTTCACACAGATATATAGTTTTACTATACGGGGTTGTGCATAGCCTTTTGCTAGGGGGCTGCGACTTAAACCGCAGCATTGTAGCACACTCTTATGACGCTTCGGCAGAGAGTAGTTCATTGTGCGTCTATTGGTATCAAACAAATATGGCTGGTTTAATAAATGACAGTGAAGAGCAGCGTTTCATGGATAGAGTTCGTGCAAATGCATATCGAGAGGCAATGGAAGCAGGTGCGTCTTATATTAACCGCAAATGGGTTGCGAACAAGTTAAACCGATCGGATAGATGGGTGACGGACAATTGGAAGAAAGGTTATGATAACTGCCATGCCGAATTTGCTGAGGGTAGGCCCGAGAAATTATCACAGGAAAGCAAAAACATCATTGCTAATAACAGTGGCAAAAGACGTCGCAGCTGTGTCAACGTTGCACAAGAAATTAAAGCCAAGCGTGGAAAAACAATTTCTTATTCAACGGTTCAAAGACATCATCAGCGTGCAAACATCAAGCCATTCCATGTTATTCCGAAACCGATGAAGACCGCATTAAACATCGAAGACCGGCTCTGGTTTTGCGACTACCTGCGAGATTGGGTGGAAGACGACTTCATACACCTTGCCCCGAGCGACGAGTTCTTTGTGTGGACTATGAGACGTCCGAATTACCAAAACGATAGGGTCTGGAGCTTATCGATTACAGATATTTCTGACGATGAACACTATCAAGAGCTGTCCAAGAAGCCTGACTGCATTGGCATCTTCGTGTGTTTCACAGCCAAGCGGATGATGTGGAGATTCAAGGAGCAGGGTGAGTCATGGAATGGTGATTATTTTCGGAATTTGCTAACAAATGATGTTTTTCCGTTTCTTCGAGATCCAAACAACACTATCGACCCGCATGAAGTTTGTTTTTTGCACGATAAGGCACCTTGCTTTAAGGCTAATGCAACACAGCAAATCCTAAGAGAAAGTGCTATCGATTTCTTCTCATCAAACGAATGGCCCGGTGCATCCCCTGACCTAAACGTTGCTGAACATTTTGGAGCCGTGTTAAAAGACGCAGTGGAATCTTTAATGATTCAAGAACGTGGTGAAAATTGGTATTCTCGAGACCTTCTAATGGGACACCTGACATCTGTGCTGAAGGACATGGAGTACGATACTGCTCTGTTTGAGACACTCCTCTGCTCCTACCCGAAACGGATGTGTGCTGTTCGAGAAGCAGGTGGTGGCCACACTAAATATTGATGTGATAAAAGCAGAAATAAACGTACTTTTTGATTATCAACCGCAGAACATTCCACTTAGTTTTGTTTATTTTCCAGACCCCTAGCAAAAGGTTATGCACAACCCTGTATATGGGTGTTTTTTTCATTAGCCATTTTCTTGACTCAATCCAAAATTAAACAGCAAGAAATCAGAAGAAATTATGCTGGTATCTAATTTCTAGTTTAGCAGTGGTAGTTGGGAGGGTAAAAACACTCGTGAGAAAGCAGCAAGAGAGGAAAAATCCTCGAAATGAACTGAAATAAGCTCCCGGGCGGTTATTGGTGGTCCAGTGCTTATTTGTAAAAACTTGGTAGACCCCCAGACGCTTAATACGGGTGGGCCGGTATTTCAGATCCGGCGCTAAATACAGTATTTACGGTAGTAAAGGATAACGTGAAGCTTTAGTGACTATAATGCCATTCTGAATGGACAGATCATCACTTGGCAAACCTTGCAAATTCCATTCACCAATTGTGGCTGCATCGACAAGCATTTCTGTCAGATTGAGATCAGAAGAATAAGAATAATGTATCTTATGTTTGTTTAATTCATGCTGCCAGTTCCTTAAATACAACTGACGAAATTCTTGTTTAATGGACCAGTGGAAGATAAAAACCCTGTCAGCATCAGTACATCACCTATTAATCTGTGACACCCCCACCCCTCTTGTATAAATAATTTACGCTGACTCACTCGTAGTCAGGTCGGTGTGTGAGGGAATCAAGGGTTCGGGACCCAAAAGATCGACTCGGAGGCTATGTGGTTGGGGTGTATTCAACTCCTCTTTTATTCGCTCATGCTTCAACATAAACAATTTATATACAACACATACGTAATCTACAGTATTTGCTGATTTTAAGGGGCCCCTTGCAGAATCAAATTACTTAAAATTAATGCATCTCATAAACAGGCGATGCTGGGCAAGAAAATAATCAGCGTCCAGCCACACCCAAGCATGGGCAGTTGCATGGCTCTGCAATGAGCTTATGGTAATTTACGGGAAATATCAGATGAGACAAGGGTGGTATGCACACTCAAAACCCCCGAAATTAAATATCCCGCTAATCGGCGTACCCACATGCTTAGTGTTTTCTTTGTATACCACAAACAAGGGGGGGAACACGGAAACCCCTCTTGGTGGGCTTGAGTGACGCCCAACCTTCCATCACTGACGTGTCTTAGTTCACACAGCGTAGCAAACCCTGCGGACGGATCTCACTCGTATTCGTTGTGAAACGCCTACACAAAAAGGTCAGTGCGTTCAATATTTTCCCTATTGTCACTCGCTCGACTAGCTCCAGCAAACTGCCGGCATACTTAGTGCTCTGGGCTAAAATAGATTTTGCTCTTAACTAAAACAATTACAGTAAAAGTTTGATAGGCAAATAGTTTCTTTGCACGGTGGCACTTTTCAAATTTCATTCTAATAGTGTCAGTGGAGAACAACCGCGCATTTGCGCACACAGTAACAGGGGAGGAAGAGAGCGAAAGTTCTCGAACACGCAACTCTACAGCAAAGTTCCGATTCCTCGGCCGTCTTCGTGTTGAATTAGAACAGCAAAAGTACACTCACTGATCTTCTCAAACATCTATCACCCTTTTACGATTGGGGCTTGTACTTCCACCTCTGGAGAACTTTAATTCCGGGCGACGATGTCGAACGTTCGTTAGCAGCTTTTTGGCGACGATCCATTCAACGGTACACAGCTTTCCTGTATAGTGACAATAAAATTATATTTACTTTTAACTATTAATCAGAATGCGCAACATTATCATACTAATTAACTTATATACAGTTAGACATCAATACTATTTCATAATAATTTACAAGGCATAAAGCCCGACAGCATTCCATTATCACTATGGCCGACAACATGTCTTCTCGCCACAAGAGAAAATTTTCTTACAACTCGTAACGAACGCATTCGATCAACAACAAAACTAGACAATGCCACAAAATAACAACATTCCTCAAATTGACGCAACAATTCTCTGCAGAGAAGCTAGGTTAATCTTTTAGAATTTTAACAATTTTAACACTGAAGCTTTTAAACTTAACATAATAATTCTTTAAACATGGCCAAAACGTTCAACACATCATGTTTCATTCCCCTTCCAAAAAAAATAACTACTTAAAGCAAAGTACAGCAAGAAAAAACCGCACATAATCAAAACATATAACAATACATCCCACTAACATACCTATACGCTCCCTCTCACACAACCAAGCACAATCGGAAATATACTAAGGAAATTCCCGCCGGACATGCGGCATCTCAAACTGACATGAAATGTCACAAATCTATCTATTTGAGACTTGAAGGCTTTACTTTGTTCTGTCCATCGTATTCTCTCCCCAGCCAAGCCGTTAATTAATGCTGAAGCAGTCTGCATTTTAAATTTACATTTTTCAGCATCATCCAATAAATCCTGTTTTTCTTTCATCGCTGCATCATACATAGCCTGAACTTTATCCAATTCTCGTTGCTTATCGTCTAATTGTCCTTGAGCGACATTTAGTTCTTGCAATGCTGTATTTAGACGAGCCTCTTGGACTATTAAATTTGCCTTCAATGGCAAAACTTTCTTATTGGTACCATAGAAAAAGGCCATGGCTACAGTCCGTGATAATAACCCAGCAACATTACCACAAACTTTTTTTGCGGTTTCAAATGTGTAGTCTTCCATATCTAGATATAGTGCCAAAAGTTCTACTGTCTCTCCATTAATTGTCTTTTGGAAATTTCTGCAGGTTTGTTAGAAATCCAGTACCACTCATTAACTTTAAGGATTCTGCCCAAGAAGGTTTAGGGCATGTTCGTTTAGGATCAGCAGTAACTGCATCAGTTCTCTTTTGAAATAAAAGTATGACACAATCCTTAATTCGCATAATTAAATGAGGTGGTTTGCCAAGTTTTCTGACAGTTGCAATATCAGCTGCTTTGATTGTCTGCTATGCTGCTTCTGCTTCTGTCAAAGCTGGTTTAGCTGCTTCTAATTTTTCTTCTGCATATGCTTTTTCAACTGCAATAGCATCTACTATTTTTTGAGCCTTGTCTTTAACTTTCTGGACTTCATTTTTCACAACAGTGGCATCAGCAGCACTCTTTGTTACTACTTCAAGTACCTTATCTGCTTTAGCAGATGCCACTGCTAAATCCTTTTCCTTTACTTCCAGTTCTTTAGACAGTTGAGTAACTGACTCAGTGGCCTCAAGCAATTTACTTAAGCCCGATTTACTTAAGCAATTCATGCGAAGGGCTAATTCACCGATGAAGTAGTGTTTTTCTTTATAAATGCCTTTATAGCCATTAAGAAATGACAGGTAAGATTTTGGGGTAACAAATGTTGCACGTCGGTACCGTTCAAAATAGTTTGCACATAGCTCTTCTAAATTCTCATGCACATCTCCCATAACTTCTATAAGATCATCCTTCATTTCTGGTGAACACACGATGTCAAATGGTGCGAGATAAATATGGAATTTGTTGTTTGCCCAGCGTAAGTTATATTTTTTTGAGGTAAGCCTTTCCAGACAATTTGATTACTTCGTAGTTCGATTTTTTTTTTTTTTTTTTTTGGTTTCTTTTTTCCTACTTTCTTCAGTTCACCCATGAAACACACCGTTCTCTCTTAATTTTTTTTTTCTCTCGTTTATTACCTTTTTTTTTTCATTTCTATATTATTTTTATTTTATTTATTTATTTTTTTTTTTCCCCTTTTTCTTCCTTATTCCCCGTCCGACGCCACTTCAACAACTGCTGGTTTCATGTTCCTTCTGATGCAGTCGATTACGAGCCCTGAACGGGTTGAATGCAAGTTTACGATCAGGACACAATGTGTCGTCCTTTAATTGGGAATTATTTTTTTGGAGTGTTGGATTCACCTACTACTAAGTTGCACCTTTTTCCCCCAACTATATCATGTTTTTTTTTTTTTTTTTTTTGTACTTCTTTCTTTCAATCCGATTTACACATTTGAACTTTAATTCCATTTAATTGTTTTTCAAAAAAATTTTTTCCTTGTCGATTTGCCTTTTTTCATGGACTTTCTTCTCATAGTTTCAACGTCATTCCAAACCAAAGAAGCTTGTTGTTTACCAGCTGTTTATTTTTTGATCAACATTAAACCTACCTTCAAATTCCACCTAATTGTTTCTATGATGTATAAACAAAAGATTATTTATTAACTTCTCTTACTTTTTGTTTTGTTGATTGTAATAAAGCTACCAATTTTGCTTGGAAGAATCCTAAGTCTATTTTGCCATAGTGCCAATTAATAAAAAGGGAAAGGAACTAAAGAGGGATAACTCTGTGAAAGAACCATTTTTAGGGAAGGGAGTTAGATTAAGCTTATCTATTGATATAATTTTCACCTGCACAATTAGGCAATTATCAGGTCAGTCTTATTTAATTGTCCTCAGTTTCCGTTCATTGGATGCCTTTTTTTTTTTTTTTATCTATTTTTACAAGTTAAACCTCAACTTCCATTTTTGGCTGTGCGTGTGGGTTGTTGTCCTGAGCTCGACTAGCAGCAGACTAAAAAAATTAAAAACAAATTAAGAAAAAGAAAATGTCCCCTTTTGCATGCCCGCAAGACGCTCACGCGGCCAATATCACGTCGGTCACGGAAAATAAGAATTAGAAAAAATGCTTTTAACAATAAGTTGAGTTAAATACTAAAGCCGACAATGAATTGCTAACTGTATAAAATAAAAGTGTAAAAATTATAATCAGATTTAAATTGTTCAATTAATAGAATATACAAAAATCAAACTCATTGTTTTCTTAAGGAAAACCAAAACTGGTAAAATAAAAAAAAAATAATTTTATTTTATAGTTGAATGTTCCAATATCAAAAACGGAAACTGTTGGCTTCAAGCTGGTTATTCTCAATAGGTAATAAAAACCCAAGTAATCCATTATATGTCGTCTTTTCCTCTCTCTCTCTCTCTCTCTCTTTTTTTTATATATATATATACGAATAAACTTGAAAAAACTATAACCGCGGTTATATGGTGATGTCCATTGAATTTGCCTAGTTTGCTGTATTTTCTAATAATCGCTTAAATAAGTACTATGCCCCGAATCAGAAAAACCTGGATGTGAGGTGTTGCGAATCTGCTTACCTTCCAATCGTAGAGTAACTTCATGAAATCAAATATTCCCTGAAATATTTGTCTGGCCAGACATTGTGAGATTATATCTCACTACTAAAATTTAACCCCTATGGAAGGGAGCAGCACCTAACATCTACAGTACAACGCTAAAGACAGCGTCATTTGAGCAAAAATTCTGGATAACCACCGGAAGACTAGCTAGGCGAAGAGTGGAAAGGCTTAGAATTGGGTGAGAAATCCCGGAACAGCTCAGAGATTCATTGAAGTGTCACGAAATAACAACACCCAATGGCTCAGCACAAGAGCTGAATCACAAAAATAACGCTCAAAGGGGGGAAAAAAAACGTTTTTCTTTTTTGTTCTCAGAAAAAGGATCGTTACAATACATCCTTGAGAACATTATTCTTCCTGATGCCGATGAAAATCTGCCCCTTACATGGTCATTCCAGCACGATAACGACCCGAAACATACCAGCAGACTTGTCAAGGAATGGTTACACATAAATCGTATCAAAATTATGAAATGGCCTGCTCAGTCTTCAGATTTGAACCCCATAGTAATGCTATGGAATGATGTCAAAAGGGCTGTTAAAGAAAAATAACCCAATAGTATTCTTACACTACTCAACACCATCAAAGAAGCATGGAACAACATTCCAGAAGATCGGTGTAAACGTTTAGTGGAATCCATGCACAGATGATGTATAGCCATTATTAAAAACTTGGTTACCCAACCAAATACTGATTCTATGATGTATTATTTATTTATTCTGTATATGGTTCTAAATTTTTGTCCATAGGAAAATCACCTAAAGGATTTAAAAAAGTTATCTCATTGATTCAATTTTGAATTCAACATGCATGGTTATTTGTTGGATCATTTCACATTTAATTCTTTTATTGGTGTAATTTTTTTTGTAACTGGTTAAGAATTTTTGATAACAAGCAACATAAGCCAATATAGGTGCTGAATTTTTGGCCACCACTGTATGTCACATGATGATTCCAGCAGAGACTATAGTCTATGCCAACACCTAGATATTTGTATTTATTAACCCAGGTAATCTTCTTATCGTATAAAAAGAAGAGATGCTGGGAGTTTCTTGAATTTTCTGTTTAATGCCATGGCATAGCACTTATCTACATTAAGTTGACCTTCCAAGTATTAAACCAGCATTCAAACCCTTCAAACCCTGTTGTAAGTAAATCAATAACATCAGCTGTTTTATGCACCCATGCCCCAATGACTGTATCATCTGCATAAAAGTACAATCTATATCTGAATAGCTTGGGAAAGTCCTGCACAAAATAATTAAATAGCATTGGTCCAAGAACAGATCCCTGTGGAACACTGGCATTTACAACATGGGGTTAAGATAGGTTGTTGCCAACCTTAGCCTGGTAAAACCTATTAACAAGGAAGGATTGCACCATCTCTACTAAATCAGCTGGACAATTGTATTGAATCATTTTATAGATAAGCCCATCATGACACATCTGGTCAAAAGCTTTGCAGACATCAAGAAAGACTATGCCACAGTACATACAAAGATTCAAGGGGGGAGGGGGGGATGAGATCCTTGACGAGCCTCCAAATTTATAGTTGACAGGAGTGCTTGGCCCAGAAGCCAAACTAATCCTGTGTGACATGACATGCCACTTGTGGGTGTCACATGGGCCCGAAGGGAATTTTCCTTTTTCCTTATAATTCCTTGTTATTTCTAAATAGAGTTTTTCTTTATATTGAAATTTTGCTTTTGCAACGATCTTTATTTGTTTTCTCAAATATTAAAGTTTTTATTGTTATTTAAGAAGTTGTTTCTTTAAAAAATTCTTTATTGTTGACGATTGTACTCCTGTTGCTTCGGTAAAATCGAGGCAACAGAGAATGCAATTGTTGGAGGCTAACATTGTTTTCTCGGATGAAATTAGCCTCCCATCAATTGATTGTTAGAATGAGCTTGCTAAGTAACTGAGTCTTTCTGATGTTTTTTTTTCTTGAGAGAGAGATGTTCGTTTTTCGATGACGATGGCGTCCGACTTCGCCATGTTGAGTTGCGGAACTTTGTTAGTTCGAGTTCACTGAAGTCAAGTACATATGTTTGTGCATTATTGATGCGAAAGTATGCTTTTCATGAGGCATCCTACCACGCCCAGAGGATTGTTCTAATAAAATATTTTTTAAGCGACATCGGAAGAGAGAGTTTGTCTGTCCCCTCCCTGGGCGTTTGATTGAGCGGAGCGTGCCACCGTCACCTGAATATGATACAGATATCGCTGCATGAGCAGCACATCTTTGTGTTCCTGTATATGCAAAATTGAGGATGACTAATGGTGAGTTATTTTGTTTGATTTCCTTTGCCCCGTGTGAGAACCCTGACTGCTATTTGTGGAGAGTTGCTGAGTTGTGAAATGGAGAGTTCTCTGTACTGTCCTTCTTGAAGTTGATGGAGGCCTTTCAGTACATATCGGGAAAGAAAACTCACAGAATTCTGACCGGTTTTGCCTTTTATTCCTGGCTTTATCTAGGATAATTAAGCGTATACATTAAGGATATATATACAATCGTATTTTTGATAAAGCCAGGAATAAAAGGCAAAACCGGTCGGAATTCTGTGTTTTCTTTCCCGATATGTACTGCAAGGCCTCCATCAACTTCATTGCTGAGTTGTGTCAACCGGCAGTACGGTTTTGTGATTGACTGCCTCGGGTAGCAACAAGCAGTGCTGGGATTAAATGTGAGAACCTCGCTATTATGCACTGTTGTGTTAATACGTAAAATGTTTCGCACGGGCGACGAAGTTCAGCCTGAAGAAAGATGTATTTTGTAACCCTGTAGTTTAGTCGTATGGCTTATAATTTCCCATAAGTGATTAAAAGCATGCTGGCTGCACCTTGGAACATCGAGCAGGGTCGATTAGCGTTGTGGCTCACAGTGCAGAGTGTGTGCTATTTGCGTGGTGCTTCCTCATAAGGAAGTGAGCAGTCAGCCACCGTCTGTGGTTAAATGCTGATTATCCGCTGTGTGCCTTAAGAGTGCGGAAAAGCTAGATGGATTGTGGAAAGTTGTGCGAGGTTAAGCAAGGGGGTTTCGGTGGTCCTCCCCTGTGTGTGCCAAGTGCCAGTATTATAGTAAAGGATCACGTGACGCTCTCCGGCGTTGTGCCTAGGTCTGTTAGTTGGTGTGACCTGTGCGCAACGTGCCCTCTCCAAGGTGCCCACACATAGACCCACGCTCTCCAAGCGACGCAGCAGAGCTTTCATAGCGAATGTAAGCGCTGTGCAACATGGTTGTTGAGGCTCGTGTTAAGGGCCTCCCGCTGTAGTCATGAGTGCTTTGTAATTGCATGTTTTGGCATAATTGTAAGGACAGCATGTGTCTCGCATACCTGTGGGTACTTAATGTAATAGGAATAGCGTAATAGGCTAAGAGGCCCTTTTAGCGCTGGCATTGCCAGCTACTGACAGTAAGCTTCTCTTGCTAGCAGTGTTAATGAGTTTGTATTTGAATTATAGGCCGTGTTCAAGAATCTCAACTTCCCGTGTGACACTATCAACGACTGGTTCAAGAATCATTCGTTGACACCACCCATTGTGTTCAAGAATGCAGTCGATTCAACATGAACTGCCCCGCGGCGTCAACTGCACCCTCCCCTATCTCAACCGTAGGAAGAAGAGGTGACGGCTACCAACTCAAGGGCAGAGCGATCAAGGATCTTCTCACTCTTCCCCCTGCTACTCAATCGCTCACTTGTTCTAACAAGATGCGGTTCATATGCCTTAAATGCAAGATGTCATTGATAAAGCATATAAATTGCTTTAGCTTTGTATGAAAATTTAAATTGTCGTCAGTAATAAATTGCAACTAAATAAACAAACTTTTTATTTTAACACATAATTTAATTTTTGCAATTTTCATTCACCTCAGAAATAAAATAAATTAAATTTGTACAGGCTTCCCACATTAAATAGAAAAAAAAAAATGAAAACAATTAAAGTTCATAAAAAACTGTTTAATATTTAAGTATACTGAAAAATAGTTATTCAGAACCAAATAATTTATTTACAAATATTGCTCGTCTCAATAGAGGAGTCCGTACAAGGGTCAATCCATATGAAATCAACCAATAAAAAAATAATTTGTTGCTGACATATTTTATTTTACACATGCATTTTCTGGGAGTATAAAATGATTTTTTTAAAAAAATTTACCACTACCACTATGGATTCTAGGAGCCATTTTGTTTTTAGGGACCAGCCGTTTTTGGCGTTTTTAGAGGTTAGCGATAAGTTAAATAATTTTTTATTTATTAAGATATCAACTTGAAATAAAAACCATCTTATTCTAAAGGAAACCATCTACAAATCATGTTATGGCCAAAAATGTGTTAAAGTTTAAGGAAATAACCTAAAACTTAACTAGAAAAATGTGTTTTGATTAGAATAAATTGAAGAATTTAGGGAATTGTTTCCAAAGAAGGGATTAAAGCACAACTTTAATATTTTTTCCCCTTAAAGATATAATAGAGGGCAAGAATTAAAAATTTTTTCAAAACTTTCAAATGCCTCCTTTGGGTTTTACGGCCCTTCAAATATTGCAACTTGTCCGAAATTGCTGATTTTCAAACAGGTATATTTCAAAAAGGACTGAATCAAAAAATCTAAAATTTTCACACAATACCCTTCTAATAACTGGTAATCAACACATAAAATTTCATCATTGTGTTTTAATCAGAAGTATTTTTTTTTTCTTTGTTAAAGAAAAAAGCAAAAATACACAGTAGAACTCACAAATACCTGAAGTTTTAAACACTGAAAAAGAAGTGGGTTACATTAGTGAAAAATAAATATCCTGTTAGTACAATGTAGGCAGCATATGGAAAATAATATTATGTTTTAGCTAGGTTTACAATTACTTTTTTTAATTTAGATTTTTGAGAATATACAATTAATACAAACAGTAATAAGTATAAATGAAGCAAAGCTGAGCCAAAGATTTAAAACTTGTGAAAAGGTACTAGAAACAAGTAATTATCACAAGTTTATGCCACAAAATCTTAGTGTGATTCAGTGTTATCTTCACTCAAAAAGTGAAACTTATCTTCTACCATATTTTGAAACTGGCTCTTTCAAAATAAATGACATTTTGGTATGTATTTATGATCAGAATTGGTGAAGTTAAAAATGTCAGTATGGAACACGGTGACTTGATGATTCATTTTTATCATCCACATAGGCCTCGAACATCATTCAAGATTTCAAAAACTGACAGAGTGTGGGTACTAGTCAAAAAAGTTTTGAGGAAACTACAGTATCACCATTGGTTTAAACAATAAAAGCCAGAAACTGTGGACACCAGTATACTAATTAAAGGAACACTGAAAACACTAATCCACATGATAATTTTTATTGACTCATATGTACATTTCAGAAACCAAATTTCCTTCATCAGTGAGTCATCATGTGGAAATGTACATCTGAGCCAATAAAAATTATCATGTGGATTAGTGTTTTCAGTGTTCCTTTAATTAGTATCACCATTGGAGTTTACAACCAAGACGGGCCGGGGCTACAACATAACTCAAAAATTAAGTCAAGAAATTCCCAAACTGTTCCATACAGTGATGACCTTTGGACAACTAGAGTAAAGTAAATAAAATGACTTGGATCATGCCCAAAGACAATTATAGTTTACCAATTAAATAATTTAAAAATTCCAGTATTTTTTTAAGGTTTCAATGCACAAAAAGGATTGAATCTACCGTAAAATGTAAGTAGGCTTATGTTTTGTTTTTCAGTTATTTTAATGTATTTAAACATGTTCTTCTTTTACAGTTTACACATTTTGTATATATAGGCCTAGTTTTCTTTTATTATTAGAATGCAGTATACCAGACTTTTCAACATTATTTTCAGCGTATCAGTACTTATTACTGTTTGCATTAATTGTATATTCTCAAAAATCTAAATTAAAAAAAGTAATTGTAAAACATAATATTAATATCCATATGCTGCCTACATAAATAAAAGCAATAATGTGGATAGTGTCAATGAATAATTTATAAATAAACTCTTTAACCACAACAGTATAAAGAGTTAAACAGATTTATACTGTTGTGGTTAAAGAGTTTATTTATAAATTATTCATATGCTGCCTACATTGTACTAACAGGATATTTATTTTTCACTAATGTAACCCACTTCTTTTTCAGTGTTTAAAACTTCAGGCATTTGTGAGTTCTACTGTGTATTTTTGCTTTTTTCTTTAACAAAGAAAAAAAAAATACTTCTGATTAAAACACAATGATGAAATTTTATGTGTTGATTACCAGTTATTAGAAGGGCATTGTGTGAAAATTTTAGATTTTTTGATTCAGTCCTTTTTGAAATATACCTGTTTGAAAATCGGCAATTTTGGACAAGTTGCGATATTTGAAGGGCCGTAAAACCCAAAGGAGGCATTTGAAAGTTTTGAAAAATTTTTTAATTCTTGCCCTCTATTATATCTTTAAGGGGAAAAAATATTAAAGTTGTGCTTTAATCCCTTCTTTGGACACAATTCCCTAAATTCTTCAATTTATTCTAATCAAAACACATTTTTCTAGTTTTTAGGTTATTTCCTTAAACTTTTGCAGGCAAAAGACGAACGGCAGTGGTACAATAATTCTTTTTAATCATCACACAGCAAAACGGAACGTACAAGTGAAGACAACAATGGTAGCAAAAGTAATAAAATCTAACAATGTTCTCATGCATAGCATCACAGTGTTATCTATAAAAATCTCACATCAACACCCCCCTTTAATTCAGAATGTCATTGTAGAATTAATTAACAGAGTCCAAGACTAATTAAACGTTTTTCATGAGCTGATCTTGAAAGTGGGTTGGGTAAAAACATCTGCCACCATATCTTGTGTTTGAATATATTGCAAATTAATATCACCACATTGGATCTTGTCTCTGATCTGATGATGTCGGACATCAGTGTGCTTTGTTCGAGCACGAAACTTATCACTCTCGGCACAATGTATTGCAGATTTATTATCACAATAAACTAAACACGGTCTTTGATGTTCTCTTCAGTTTAGTTCGTGAAGAAGACCACGCAACCACGCACATTCTTGAGTTGCTGAACTCAATGATATATATATAAACTGTAAGTGAATTACCAACAACTCTATACTGCATCAGTGATGTGCTTTATTTATTGTGATTTTTCATTTGTTCTTTCCGACCCATATTTTTTCCACCGTTACATTACACACGGCTCGGGTTTATTCAACATCAAGTTCTCCTATTGTTTGCACAGTTAACATTTAATTTGTGTTGTTTAAAGCTCTGCTATAGCTTTTATTTCTTTATTACTCTTTGTAAATCATTTAATTTTTGCTAAAATGCCGAAAGAAGATAAAAATTTGAAAAAAACCTCTACCCGTCAAGTAGTTATGGACTCTCCCTGTTGTTCGCCTTCGGATGATTCCATTATTAAGCAGATCGAAAGAAGATTTCAGAAATTTTTCGATGATGGCAACACACTGGACCGCTTAGCAGATTTGATTTTTACTAAAATTATTGAAAGAATAGATCAATCTATGAACTCGCTCTCTTCCCAAATCGCTAAGGTTGAGTCGGATCTCGCCGTTTTGAAAACACGAGTTGATTCTATTGAGCCCATTTGTACGCAGTTTGTATCTGATCCATCTGCATCAGGTTTAGTGTCGCCGTCTGAAACGATGGAGTGCATTAACCAGCTCAAAACACGTATAGACGACTTGGAACAGTATTCAAGGCGTGCTAACATTCGTGTCTTTAATCTTCCCAAAGACCCATCTGAAAATCTCCCTTCCAAAATAATTGATCTACTGCATGCGAAAATTGAAGTTAAGTTAAATCCGTCGTACATTATTACCATTCACCGAGTGGGAGCTCGGTCGGGCTCTAAAGCTCGCCCGGTGATAGTCCAATTTTCCTCCCCCGACATTAAGGATCTAGTAATAAAGAACCGTCGATATCTACGTGGTACTCCGTTCGTGATCTCCGAGGACCTTACGGCTAACAGATATCAACTTCTATGTGCTGCCAAGGAAAAATTCGGCCCTCGTCCGGCGTGGTCCTTCGGTGGGAAGATTATGACTAGAAACCCATCTGGTAAAATAATTTTATTGTGTAGTTTGAATGATCTTCAAACCATAGCATGATTTTGTTTAATAATGAGTTGCCATAATTATGTATGTGTAACTACTTTTTGCTAACTTTATTATTACATTATGCCCACTGTATGATAATTTTTCATTTATGTTACGATATGGCAGTTTTCAACTTTTTGTGTTTACTCATCATGTAATTTGATTTAACTTCCTGCTCTAGTAATAACTTGAAGTTAATTTTACTGTTTGTTTTTTTGTTTTTTTTTGTTTTTTTCTCTTCTTTTATCTTATTAGTACTCTTGGCCCACTGGCTTGGGCTTTTGACTTTCTTTTTAATTCTATCTTTTTTGTTTCTTTATTAATTTTTGCTTTTATATAATTTTTTTTTCTTTCTGTAGTGCTTAATTTATTTTTATATTCTTAATGTTCTCCCCCTTTTCTCCTGTCCCGTCATCCTGTCTTAACACCCTACTAACCTCGTTGAATTTTGATTCTCCACAGACGTTTCAATTTCTGTTTTATTTAAACATCCGTAGTGTTAGAGCGAATTTTTCTACCCTGTGTGCTTCATTAGCTGTACTTAATTCCTCATCTCAAATTATATCTTTGGTTGAATCCTGTAGCTGTTCATCGGACCTCCAGAAAAGGAGGAGGTATAATCATCTACGTAGCAAATTCTCTGCATTTTACTCTTCTTCCTGATTTTACAACTATTACTGACGACTATGAACTGCTTTCGATTCTTGTTAATAATAAGCATGTTATTGTCACAATTTACCGTCCTCCCTCGGGTTCTTTTTCTTTATTTATTTCTTATCTTACCTCTTTATTACTTGGTCTTTTGCAGCTTAACAAATGTATCACATTAGTGGGTGACTTTAATCTTAATTTTCACAAACCTTGGGCAAATTTGAATTGCTTAATGGATTTAACCGAGAGAGCGGGCTTGCATTCCATGGTTGACTCTTTTACTCATTTTTCTATGGCTTATAATTCTTATAGTACTATTGACCAGTGTTTTTCTAATTTAGGCAATTCACTCCAATGTGGAACTCTCGATGTGTCCATATCGGATCATTTCCCCATATATTTTATCTATAAATCTACTTTGATTAGTTCCTTGAGCCGCAAAACTATTAATAAAAGAATAGTAACTCCCTATAGAATTATAATGTTTGATTCGTATCTTCTGTTGACTAATTGGACCGAAATTTTAGGATGCTCTTTTGATGTAAATATACTTTTTAATAAGTTTTATAC
The DNA here is from genome assembly GCA_023313115.1 of Rhysida immarginata. Taxonomy (NCBI): domain Eukaryota; kingdom Metazoa; phylum Arthropoda; class Chilopoda; order Scolopendromorpha; family Scolopendridae; genus Rhysida; species Rhysida immarginata. Next base: position 273,933 of record JAHWFO010047322.1, on the reverse strand, counting down.
TCACTTTAAATTTGGTTATGAACGATATTTTCCTTTTATTTCCTTTCCCTGTTCTAGTAATATTAAAGTTCTTCGTAAGCCCTGGCTAAACCCGCACATTTTGCGTTTGGTTTCTCATAAGAACATGCTGTATCGTAAATACAGGCGAAATCCTACCCAGTTCAGAAATCTCCAATTTAAATCTTTCTCTAATCGGCTGCGTAACATTATTAAACTAGCCAAACGTAATTACTATGCGCAACTTCTTAGTAAAATGGGTTCTAATAAAACTAGATGGAAAACAATTAATGACTTATTATCTAATACTTCGGCATCTCAATCGCCTTTTGCGGACACGCACAATTTAAATCCTCCTATTCTTATGGAATTTCTAACAGCGCTTTTGCCTACTCCTCCTTCTTATCATTCTTCCTCTATTAAATACTCTTTTGAAGCCTCTTTACCTTCGGTCTCTTTCTTTGCTGCACCTACAGATCCTTCCGAAGTTGCCAAAATAATCAGTCAAATGAAATTTTCAATTTCCCCCGATCCTTTGGATATACGAGCTGACATTGCTATTGCGGTTAACACTAGTATTGCTTGTCCTCTAGCCCATATATTTAATATTTCCCTTACTATGGGATCATTTCCCAAAGCACTGAAGATTGCTAAAATTCTGCCCATCTTCAAAAAAGGTAACCCAAATGATTTTCAAAACTATCGCCCGATTTCCATTCTCCCCTTCTTTTCTAAGA
>JAHWFO010047322.1:234628-272799 GCA_023313115.1 Rhysida immarginata | reverse complement strand
ATAGTTATTCAGAACCAAATAATTTATTTACAAATATTGCTCGTCTCAATAGAGGAGTCCGTACAAGGGTCAATCCATATGAAATCAACCAATAAAAAAATAATTTGTTGCTGACATATTTTATTTTACACATGCATTTTCTGGGAGTATAAAATGATTTTTTTAAAAAAATTTACCACTACCACTATGGATTCTAGGAGCCATTTTGTTTTTAGGGACCAGCCGTTTTTGGCGTTTTTAGAGGTTAGCGATAAGTTAAATAATTTTTTATTTATTAAGATATCAACTTGAAATAAAAACCATCTTATTCTAAAGGAAACCATCTACAAATCATGTTATGGCCAAAAATGTGTTAAAGTTTAAGGAAATAACCTAAAACTTAACTAGAAAAATGTGTTTTGATTAGAATAAATTGAAGAATTTAGGGAATTGTTTCCAAAGAAGGGATTAAAGCACAACTTTAATATTTTTTCCCCTTAAAGATATAATAGAGGGCAAGAATTTAAAATTTTTTCAAAACTTTCAAATGCCTCCTTTGGGTTTTACGGCCCTTCAAATATTGCAACTTGTCCAAAATTGCTGATTTTCAAGCAGGTATATTTCAAAAAGGACTGAATCAAAAAATCTAAAATTTTCACACAATACCCTTCTAATAACTGGTAATCAACACATAAAATTTCATCATTGTGTTTTAATCAGAAGTATTTTTTTTTTCTTTGTTAAAGAAAAAAGCAAAAATACACAGTAGAACTCACAAATACCTGAAGTTTTAAACACTGAAAAACAAGTGGGTTACATTAGTGAAAAATAAATATCCTGTTAGTACAATGTAGGCAGCATATGGATATTAATATTATGTTTTAGCTAGGTTTACAATTACTTTTTTTAATTTAGATTTTTGAGAATATACAATTAATACAAACAGTAATAAGTATAAATGAAGCAAAGCTGAGCCAAAGATTTAAAACTTGCGAAAAGGTACTAGAAACAAGTAATTATCACAAGTTTATGCCACAAAATCTTAGTGTGATTCAGTGTTATCTTCACTCAAAAAGTGAAACTTACAGTGAACATAATGTTATCTTCTACCATATTTTGAAACTGGCTCTTTCAAAATAAATGACATTTTGGTATGTATTTATGATCAGAATTGGTGAAGTTAAAAATGTCAGTATGGAACACGGTGACTTGATGATTCATTTTTATCATCCACATAGGCCTCGAACATCATTCAAGATTTCAAAAACTGACAGAGTGTGGGTACTAGTCAAAAAAGTTTTGAGGAAACTACAGTATCACCATTGGATTAAACAATAAAAGCCAGAAACTGTACATTTCAGAAACTGTACATTTCAGAAACCAAATTTCCTTCATCAGTGAGTCATCATGTGGAAATGTACATCTGAGCCAATAAAAATTATCATGTGGATTAGTGTTTTCAGTGTTCCTTTAATTAGTATCACCATTGGAGTTTACAACCAAGACGGGCCGGAGCTACAACATAACTCAAAAATTAAGTCAAGAAATTCCCAAACTGTTCCATACAGTGATGACCTTTGGACAACTAGAGTAAAGTAAATAAAATGACTTGGATCATGCCCAAAGACAATTATAGTTTACCAATTAAATAATTTAAAAATTCCAGTATTTTTTTAAGGTTTCAATGCACAAAAAGGATTGAATCTACCGTAAAATGTAAGTAGGCTTATGTTTTGTTTTTCAGTTATTTTAATGTATTTAAACATGTTCTTCTTTTACAGTTTACACATTTTGTATATATAGGCCTAGTTTTCTTTTATTATTAGAATGCAGTATACCAGACTTTTCAACATTATTTTCAGCGTATCAGTACTTATTACTGTTTGCATTAATTGTATATTCTCAAAAATCTAAATTAAAAAAAGTAATTGTAAAACATAATATTAATATCCATATGCTGCCTACATAAATAAAAGCAATAATGTGGATAGTGTCAATGAATAATTTATAAATAAACTCTTTAACCACAACAGTATAAAGAGTTATACAGATTTATACTGTTGTGGTTAAAGAGTTTATTTATAAATTATTCATATGCTGCCTACATTGTACTAACAGGATATTTATTTTTCACTAATGTAACCCACTTCTTTTTCAGTGTTTAAAACTTCAGGCATTTGTGAGTTCTACTGTGTATTTTTGCTTTTTTCTTTTGCTTTTGCAGGCAAAAGACAAACGGCAGTGGTACAATAATTCTTTTTAATCATCACACAGCAAAATGGAACGTACAAGTGAAGACAACAATGGTAGCAAAAGTAATAAAATCTAACAATGTTCTCATGCATAGCATCACAGTGTTATCTATAAAAATCTCACATCAACACCCCCCTTTAATTCAGAATGTCATTGTAGAATTAATTAACAGAGTCCAAGACTAATTAAACGTTTTTCATGAGCTGATCTTGAAAGTGGGTTGGGTAAAAACATCTGCCACCATATCTTGTGTTTGAATATATTGCAAATTAATATCACCACATTGGATCTTGTCTCTGATCTGATGATGTCGGACATCAGTGTGCTTTGTTCGAGCACGAAACTTATCACTCTCGGCACAATGTATTGCAGATTTATTATCACAATAAACTAAACACGGTCTTTGATGTTCTCTTCAGTTTAGTTCGTGAAGAAGACCACGCAACCACGCACATTCTTGAGTTGCTGAACTCAATGATATATATATAAACTGTAAGTGAATTACCAACAACTCTATACTGCATCAGTGATGTGCTTTATTTATTGTGATTTTTCATTTGTTCTTTCCGACCCATATTTATTATGATCCATTAATGTTTTCCACCGTTACATTACACACGGCTCGGGTTTATTCAACATCAAGTTCTCCTATTGTTTGCACAGTTAACATTTAATTTGTGTTGTTTAAAGCTCTGCTATAGCTTTTATTTCTTTATTACTCTTTGTAAATCATTTAATTTTTGCTAAAATGCCGAAAGAAGATAAAAATTTGAAAAAAACCTCTACCCGTCAAGTAGTTATGGACTCTCCCTGTTGTTCGCCTTCGGATGATTCCATTATTAAGCAGATCGAAAGAAGATTTCAGAAATTTTTCGATGATGGCAACACACTGGACCGCTTAGCAGATTTGATTTTTACTAAAATTATTGAAAGAATAGATCAATCTATGAACTCGCTCTCTTCCCAAATCGCTAAGGTTGAGTCGGATCTCGCCGTTTTGAAAACACGAGTTGATTCTATTGAGCCCATTTGTACGCAGTTTGTATCTGATCCATCTGCATCAGGTTTAGTGTCGCCGTCTGAAACGATGGAGTGCATTAACCAGCTCAAAACACGTATAGACGACTTGGAACAGTATTCAAGGCGTGCTAACATTCGTGTCTTTAATCTTCCCAAAGACCCATCTGAAAATCTCCCTTCCAAAATAATTGATCTACTGCATGCGAAAATTGAAGTTAAGTTAAATCCGTCGTACATTATTACCATTCACCGAGTGGGAGCTCGGTCGGGCTCTAGAGCTCGCCCGGTGATAGTCCAATTTTCCTCCCCCGACATTAAGGATCTAGTAATAAAGAACCGTCGATATCTACGTGGTACTCCGTTTGTGATCTCCGAGGACCTTACGGCTAACAGATATCAACTTCTACGTGCTGCCAAGGAAAAATTCGGCCCTCGTCAGGCGTGGTCCTTCGGTGGGAAGATTATGACTAGAAACCCATCTGGTAAAATAATTTTATTGTGTAATTTGAATGATCTTCAAACCATAGCATGATTTTGTTTAATAATGAGTTGCCATAATTATGTATGTGTAACTACTTTTTGCTAACTTTATTATTACATTATGCCCACTGTATGATAATTTTTCATTTATGTTACGATATGGCAGTTTTCAACTTTTTGTGTTTACTCATCATGTAATTTGATTTAACTTCCTGCTCTAGTAATAACTTGAAGTTAATTTTACTGTTTGTTTTTTTGTTTTTTTTTGTTTTTTTCTCTTCTTTTATCTTATTAGTACTCTTGGCCCACTGGCTTGGGCTTTTGACTTTCTTTTTAATTCTATCTTTTTTGTTTCTTTATTAATTTTTGCTTTTATGTAATTTTTTTTTCTTTCTGTAGTGCTTAATTTATTTTTATATTCTTAATGTTCTCCCCCTTTTCTCCTGTCCCGTCATCCTGTCTTAACACCCTACTAACCTCGTTGAATTTTGATTCTCCACAGACGTTTCAATTTCTGTTTTATTTAAACATCCGTAGTGTTAGAGCGAATTTTTCTACCCTGTGTGCTTCATTAGCTGTACTTAATTCCTCATCTCAAATTATATCTTTGGTTGAATCCTGTAGCTGTTCATCGGACCTCCAGAAAAGGAGGAGGTATAATCATCTACGTAGCAAATTCTCTGCATTTTACTCTTCTTCCTGATTTTACAACTATTACTGACGACTATGAACTGCTTTCGATTCTTGTTAATAATAAGCATGTTATTGTCACAATTTACCGTCCTCCCTCGGGTTCTTTTTCTTTATTTATTTCTTATCTTACCTCTTTATTACTTGGTCTTTTGCAGCTTAACAAATGTATCACATTAGTGGGTGACTTTAATCTTAATTTTCACAAACCTTGGGCAAATTTGAATTGCTTAATGGATTTAACCGAGAGAGCGGGCTTGCATTCCATGGTTGACTCTTTTACTCATTTTTCTATGGCTTATAATTCTTATAGTACTATTGACCAGTGTTTTTCTAATTTAGGCAATTCACTCCAATGTGGAACTCTCGATGTGTCCATATCGGATCATTTCCCCATATATTTTATCTATAAATCTTCTTTAATTAGTTCCTTGAGCCGCAAAACTATTAATAAGAGAATAGTAACTCCCTATAGAATTATAATGTTTGATTCGTATCTTCTGTTGACTAATTGGACCGAAATTTTAGGATGCTCTTTTGATGTAAATATGCTTTTTAATAAGTTTTATACTCACTTTAAATTTGGTTATGAACGATATTTTCCTTTTATTTCCTTTCCCTGTTCTAGTAATATTAAAGTTCTTCGTAAGCCCTGGCTAAACCCGCACATTTTGCGTTTGGTTTCTCATAAGAACATGCTGTATCGTAAATACAGGCGAAATCCTACCCAGTTCAGAAATCTCCAATTTATATCTTTCTCTAATCGGCTGCGTAACATTATTAAACTAGCCAAACGTAATTACTATGCGCAACTTCTTAGTAAAATGGGTTCTAATAAAACTAGATGGAAAACAATTAATGACTTATTATCTAATACTTCGGCATCTCAATCGCCTTTTGCGGACACGCACAATTTAAATCCTCCTATTCTTATGGAATTTCTAACAGCGCTTTTGCCTACTCCTCCTTCTTATCATTCTTCCTCTATTAAATACTCTTTTGAAGCCTCTTTACCTTCGGTCTCTTTCTTTGCTGCACCTACAGATCCTTCCGAAGTTGCCAAAATAATCAGTCAAATGAAATTTTCAATTTCCCCCGATCCTTTGGATATACGAGCTGACATTGCTATTGCGGTTAACACTAGTATTGCTTGTCCTCTAGCCCATATATTTAATATTTCCCTTACTATGGGATCATTTCCCAAAGCACTGAAGATTGCTAAAATTCTGCCCATCTTCAAAAAAGGTAACCCAAATGATTTTCAAAACTATCGCCCGATTTCCATTCTCCCCTTCTTTTCTAAGACTTTTGAAAAGCTGTTTTTCCTTCGTCTTTCAAATTATGTACATAACAATGATCTTTTGTCTCCTTTACAGCATGGCTTTACACCGAAACGCAGTACCGATACAGCATGCTACGAGTTACCTGAGTTTATTACTAATGATCTCTCTGATAATAAGTTTGTTGTTTCTCTGTTCTTAGATTACTCTAAAGCCTTTGATTCAATCCCTCTCCAACTTTTAATTTTTAAACTTTCTTCTTTTTTTAATTTGCATGGTCCCCCATTGTTTTGGTTAACTGAGTTTCTTACAAATCGTAGTTATTCATGAATTCCTTTCACCCACACTAATCCGTAATGTTGGGGTTCCTCAAGGTTCTATTCTTTCTCCGTTGTTATTTAATCTTTTTATTAACGACCTTACATATACTCTATCTCTGATTTCTTTAATTTTATATGCTGATGATACCACTCTTTTGTTTTCTGACTCTAACATTTCTAATCTTGTCCTGGCTATTAATCAGTCTTTATCAGTCTTGAGCTCTTGGAATTCTGCTAATGCCTTAGTTTTAAATCTTGATAAAACTAGGTACATGCTATTCTATCAGCGAAATAAACATAATGTCCCTTTGGATCTTAATATAGTTTACAACAACTCTCCTATTTCAGGTACCGACTCCTTCAAATATTTAGGTCTCTTCATATCACATGATCTGTCCTGGGAATCGCATGTTAATTATCTACTGTCTATTCTTAATAGAAAACAAGGCATGATCTCGCGTTTATATTATCTCCCTTCTGATATCTTAATCCTTCTATACTACTCTCTGATCCACTCTGCTTTATGCTATGGTATTCAATTCTGGGGTTCCGCTTCAAACTTTAGTCTTTCTCGTCTATATTGACTCCAAAAGTGGTTCTTGAGATGCCTCTTGAATGTTCGTAAACCTACATCTGTTTCGCACCACTTCAAATCACTTGGCATTTTAACCATTTTCCAAATTTACATTTCTCAACTTTGTTTGTTCATTTATAAACTCGTAAATTCCCATCTATCACTAGCTACTCCTTTAATAATTACTTATCAATATCACTACCATTCTTATACTACTCGGTCAGCTAATTCTATTCGCCTTCCCCTTGCGAAAAGTAATTATAAACAACGCAGTGTTTCTTACGCAGGAATTAAATGGTGGTCTGATTTACCTGAAGCCATTCGGTCTTCCCCCTCCTGTCATATGTTCAAACGCCTTTTGAAAATCTATCTTCTATCGATTAACACACTTACTAACCCTCGTTAACCTTTTGGATTATTCTGTTTAGTTATTTTCTATATAGCTTTTTATTATTTATTTGTATTTACTAGTTATTATTTTGTTTTACTTTGTCCTTCCAAGGACCCTTCTCGTCGGCCATGTGGCCATTTGGGCCTTGGACAGGATTTTTTCTTGTTATACCATTTAAATAAATAAATAAATAAATAAATAAATAAATAAATAAATAAATAAATATTCGGCTTCGGTAGAACTGAGAGCTACAGAGCACTGCTGTTTAGATATCCAAGCTATAGCTCCTCCAGACAGCATGAATGTTTATCCAGAAATTGATCTACGAGTGTCCAAACAATTTGCCCAGTCAGCGTCAGAGTATGCAAGAAAATGTAGTTCTGTTGCTTCATACTTGAGCTTCAGTGAAAGAGTTGCTTTTATGTATCTTAGGACACATTTTAGTGCTTTCCAGTGAGCTTTACCAGGGTTATTATTGAACTTGCTCAGCAGACTAACGGAAAAAGCAATATCAGGCCAAGTTGAATAAGCTGCAAATATGAGTGAGCCAATTGCTTCTCTGTAAGGAACTTTAGACATTTCCTGTTTTTCTGTTTCACTCTGCGGTTCTTGATGCTTGGACAAAACTAGACCTGGTTCCAACGGAGTTGATACACCATGACACTCAGACATGCCAGAATGGTCAAGAACAACGTTCAATTAGGCTTCCTGATCAATCAAGATTTTTTTGTTAATTCGGTCATGGGTGATTCTCATTCCTAAGCAATGGTTTACTTCACCAAGATCTTACATTTTAAATATTTGCACAAGTTGACCTTTTAACTTGTCAATACCAGCTTTATTATCATCGAAAATCAGAAGATCATCTACATAGATTCCAATGATGGTTGTTTTCCCCCCTTCGAGCTTGAAGTAGACACAAGTACCATATGACGACGGGAAAATTCAAGATCGAGAAGTACATTATGTAATAAAAGGTACCAAGAACGACTGGCTTGTTTTAAACCATAGACTGACTTGAGAAGACTGTATGTAGAACCAGAAGGAAGCCATATATAGAGTTCTTCAGCTAAAACGGAATGAAGAAAAGCTGTGACGACATCCATATGTTGAACGTCCCAATCATATTGAGTAGCAAGAGCTAGCAGAAGTCGAATAGAATTCATGCGGATGACCGGTGAGAAAGTTTCCTCATAATCAATACCATAGCGCTGAGAAAATCCACGAACAACTAATTGAGCTTTATAACGTTCTACTGAACCATCAGTAGTCTGCTTGATCTTGAATATCCACTTCATTGAAATTGGCTTTCGTCCTGGAGGAAGTTCGGCTGGAATCCACGTATGATTATCATAATGAGATTGCAGTTCCTTGTCAATGGCTTTTTGCCAACGAATTGAATCAACACTATTAAGGCTTCAGCTAGTGTTTGTGGGGTATTTTCACATAAAGATGCCTGAAAAGCAACGTAGTCATAATTAAAATAGCGAGGATTTGGTGGTCATATACGTTGAGGATAACGTCGAGATTCAGGCTCTGTGAAGGAATCAATTTCTAAGTTTTCTTGAGCAGAAACGGATTGAGACACGCCATTGCCGCTTTCAGACGATGTATCAGGCATTTGAATAATGGGGTAAGATTCATTAATGTTTGTAAAGGTAGAAGGCTCAATATTTGGAAATTCAGCAGAAGACATAAATGGATCAGAAATCAGAGAATTCATTTTGTCATAAGGGAACTGGTTTTCAAAAAATGTTACATTCCGTTCAATATGTACTTCTTCTGTTTGAGGGTTATATATACGGTAACCTTTAGTTTCTTCACTATATCCTACAAAAATGCCATCCCAGGCTTTGGAATCGAGTTTCTTACGTTTACAATGGGGAACGTGTACCATGGCTCGGCAATCAAAAATGCGAAGATGAGATACATTGGGTGTTCGTCCAGATCATACATGTTGCGGAGTATGATTTTTAGTGGCACGGGTAGGGCAGTGATTACGAACGTAAGCAGCTGCAGAGACTGCTTCAGCCCTTGTCAAGATTTGAGTGAAGAAGCATAGAACGAGCTGCTTCCATTAAAGTACGATTGAATCGTTCTGCTACACCATTTTGTTCAGGTGAGTAGGGAACAGTTTTCTGATGTAGGATGCCAGATTGTTTAAGTAGGCTATTCATTTGTTGTGAAACATATTCTCCTCCATTATCAGAGCGGAGTAATTTGATCTTTTTTTCGGTTTGATTCTCGACAAAAGCTTTAAATTCAACAAATTTTTCATAAACTTGGTCTTTTGTTTTCAGAAAATAAACAAAACATTTTCTTGAAAAATCATCGACGAAGGTAAGAAAAAAATGTGCTCCACCTTTAGAGGAAACAGACATTGGTCCACATAAATCAGAATGTACCAATTCTAGAAGATTTGCAGCTCAAGTGGTAGCAGTTTTGGAAAATGGCAGACGATGCGATTTACCGCGGACGCATGTATCACATTCAAAATATGGTTGAGAATCAATTTTTAACATAACATGTTTTTGAAGTTCTTTCATGGATGGGGCATTAAGGTGAGCAAGTCGACAATGCCAAGTATAAGAAGAACTTTGTGGTGAGGAGGCGGCACAAACAAATGAGGTTTCTTTCTTTAGACGACATAAACCATTAATTTCTGTGGCTGTTGCTAGAATTGAAGAATTGTTAATAACTGGCTTATCTGTAAATATTTTGCAACCACTTTTATCAAACAGTACAGAGAGGTTTAACGGATGGTGTACAAGTTTACTGACGCTTAACGAGTTTAATGTAAGCATGGGAACTGACAGAACATCTTCAACTAGAAGAGTATTTGAATTAGGGAGTGGAATAGCTATATTTCCATGACCTGTAACAGTGAGCTTATCTCCATTTGCAAGACTTATTTCTTCAAGTGGTAACGTTGTTGATGAAAAAAGAGATGAGGAAATAAGATGATTGGAAGCACCGGAGTCAATAAACCATTCTTTCTCGTCAGATAAGATAGTTGCAGGAATTACAGAGGAAATTTGCGGTGCAGACTTCTTCAAATTTGTGAAGAGCGCACATTCTGACGATGATGAATGAGAAAAAACTGCATTGGCAGAACACTTCTTTTCACTTGCATGTTTCGGAGAGTTTTATAATTTTCTAGGAGGCTTTGGACACTTGATTAGATTTGTGACCTCTTTCGTTACAGTTAAAACAGCGAACAAATTTAGCGCTAAAATATGCAGACTGTTTTTTAGCATACAGTACTGAATGCGAAGATTCTTTAAATTCATGTGCAGCATCTTCCAATAGTAGACTCTTGACAAAAGAAGTTGTGTCTTGTTTTGAACCACGTATACCTAGCACGAGTGGCCGGTATCGTTCAGTAATTTTGCTAATATGAATCCACCCATTACTTGATCATCAAATGGTTTGCCAACACTTCCAAGTTGTTCAGCGATGTAGGTGAATTTATTCAAATAATCATCCATTGAGCAAGAATCTTCAAAATGGATTGCAAAAAGCTTTTGATAAAGACCTACAAGGTGAACTATACCTTTATCTTCTTCACAGATTAGCGATAAAGCGTCCCAAGCTTCTTTGGCAGTCTTGCATTTGTTCGTAATTGATGCCGCAGTTGGTTTTAGAGAAAGGTTTATTTTGGCTAAAGCCTGGCGATCAAGTTCTTTATCCATTTGATCGGATTTTTCAATACATTCCCATAAACCACAGTCAATTAAGAAATTTTGCATCAGAAATTTCCAATCTGGAAAATTTTTATGACCATCTAAATGTTTTGATTCAGGTAAAGTGCCAACGTAAAATGTACTTGCGACAGTTCTAGGTTGGCCATTGCAGTTTGAAGAGCTTGCAGTTCAGCATTAAGAGCGTTGAATTCTTCAACAGTCGCCATTGTTAAGTTATCGAAATGTAGAGAGGCTTAACAACAGAAGCTCAAAGGAGAACGGTAACTTACAGTTCTGATGGAAAAAACGGCATCAAACGTAGGAAAAACAGCAGGCTGGTGATATATATAAAAATTATATAGCATATTATCTGGGCCCATAATCTGTAGGCAAGAGACGAACGGCAATGGTACAATAATTCTTTTTAATCATCACACAGCAAAATGGAACGTACAAGTGAAGACAACAATGGTAGCAAAAGTAATAAAATCTAACAATGCTCTCATGCATAGCATCACAATGTTATCTATAAAAATCTCACATCAACAACTTTAACACATTTTTGGCCATAGCATGATTTGTAGATGGTTTCCTTTAGAATAAGATGGCTTTGATTTCAAGTTGATATCTTAATAAATAAAAAAGTTATATAACATCGCTAACCTCTAAAAACGTCAAAAACTGCTGGTTCCTATAAACAAAATGGCTCCTAGAATCCATAGTGGTAGTGGTAAATTTTAAACAAAAATCATTTTATACTCCCAGATACCTACGTAAGCAGAAAATGCATGTGTAAAAATAAAATAAAATATGTCAGCAACACCCATTGGTTGATTTCATATGGATTGACCCACAAGTGGATTTATTGACTGTTTGAATAAATTTATCACTTGCATGAATGCTATAGTCATTTGTTCATTTTTAGAAAAGAAAATTATTAAAAGGCTTAACTAATTATGAAGGCATATTAAAGCGTGTTAAATATGTATTGCTGTTCTTGGAGGAATTAGCTGCATAAAATTGGTCGCATACGTTAAGACAGTTTTTTTTTTCTTCAAAATTTCAAGATATCTTATCGAATCATGAGTTTTTAAGTCTATTTTAAGTCGATTTCAGAGAAAAAAAAATTTTCAGTCAGGCAATATGTAAAAAAATTAATAATTATAATAAAAATTTTTTTTATCTAAGATCATATTTTTCTATCGAAAATTTTTTATTTATATATATATTTATTATTTTTCTGTAATATGATATGTTAAAATTACAGTAAAAATATTTAAATAAACAGTACATAAATTTATTGTTTTAATCAAAGCAAATGCAAATTTATCACAGCGCTTTTTTTCTAATATTCATAAGCTTCATTTTCTATATTTTTTTAATTTGACACTTTTACAACGTCATCCTCAAAATAACCTAATATTTCTTGTAAAAATATCATTAATGAAGAAGCGAATTCAGCCTGATTCTTATCTCAATGCTTCAAACAATCTTCTATAGACAGGAAAAGAACGAGCAACACTGGCGGTGAACCTAAGAATTATAACTAAATTCTAACCAGACATAAACAAGAGGGCATTTGGGTGATGTCAAAACGCAGGGTACCCCTACCCAACAAGATTTGGAAGTAAAAACTGTCTTCTTCACATTTCAAACAAACTTTGAACCACATGATTTTGGAATCCTGTGATCAACGAGCAGTTGTCAACGAGTCACGTGATTTGAGATCAAATGAGAACAGTTTACCCTACCAACTACTGCATGACTAATGCCAACTTATGCAGGCATCAGCCTCAACTGTCATTGACAATCATGAATATATCCATAGTACATTTATTAACTGATTTGCATTAGAGCTGAAATAAAGAGTTTCTATGTTTTTAATTTTTTTGTGTGGTAATCAATACTTCCCACTTGCACATATCAGTCCCGAATCCTCGACAAATTAACGTTCGCTGTTTGCTTTAGTGTTCATTAAAGTAAGGGGGGGGAGGGGGTCATCACATATTGGCGCCCGAACAGGGGCTGACAGTCCGGAATTTACGGATTAACGAGGGGGGAGTATTGATTGTCCTGTAACAAGAAAAATTCCCGTCGGGCCCATGTGACATGGCATGTCACACCTGCCTGAAAAAGTTATTTACAGTGCTTCAGAAATCTGATGAGTATTGTTTTTTTCCAGAACTTTGGAAATAGAGGGGAGCAGGCTTATTGGTCTGTAACTTGCAGGATTTCCTGGATTTAGACAAGGTTTGGGGATTTCATGTTTAACAGAACGATTCCAAGCAACTGGGAAATAGGAAAACTTCCAAAAATCATTAATAATGCTAGTGTGGCATACACCCCAGCCTACGGCAAATGCCTACCACATGAGAGTGACACAGCTGGGTTGTTGGACTTGTTCAAAAGAGAGAGATAGAACAACAAAAATAAATTTAATCTTAAACAAAATTATCCTACATGTACAACTGATTGGTTCACGCAGGGCCCTCTAGGAAGAAAATAAACAACAATTATTCATCTTTTATAAAAAGTTGCAAGCAAATTCAATTCTGTTCAATTGATTCAGTCCACAACTATGCATGGCAGTTAAAACTCAAAAATTAGATTGTGACCATACTAAACATATAGCCTACTTGGGAGGTGTTCTCACCACTCCAGTCCTCACTGGATAAGCAAATTCTTACCCTCAGGGTCATTCACATGGCCACAAGACCCAACTTGCATGCCACCAGGTTTCTTACATGAGAATACAAGGATACTCCACACTGTTATACTATTGTATGAGGTACGAAAACATCGTGTGCCCCTTTTATTCAGGAAATTCTGGGGAGTGACACGATAACCCCCTTGGCATTGCTTAACAATACTCTTGAAAAGGCTTGTTTGAGGGGCAGTCCGTAAATAATGATCCAATGTAGGCACCCAGACCTACCCCAAGGATACACTTAGTCAGCAGGAGGAACCATCTACTTACGTACAGTAAATCTCATGCCTGGTGCAACATACATCAATACCCTGGATGAAATTGCATCGCTTGACAATCCTGGACTACACTATCCATACTAACACTCCTTTGGGAACTTATTCCAAACAACGCCAGGTGGGCGTATTTCAACTGAGAATTGCGTACTCCGTAAAGGGAGAAGGGGTGAAATGCAGAATAAAACATTTATAGAATTGAAAACAATTCCGCAATCAGATTCATGCTCTATCTTCCTAGGTCGACATTGGACTTAACAGTTATGTCGACTTGACACAATCACTGAGTGTAAAACATTCTTCCCTTGGGTTCACTTTAGTTGTATGTATGCCACCTTTGAAATCCACAATCCATACTTAAATTGATTTCACTTCCCTGCTTGGCAGATGCAACTAGGTGCTCACTGATGGGTCGCATCATTATCTTGAAATCCACTGTTCGAATCAACTTAACGGCAACATAAACGTATAAGAACGTTAAAATACATAATGGGTGTACTGCGGAAAAGGTAGCAGGTAATGCAAAAGTATCAAATTATTAATATGCAGTAACTCTGCTTTCAAAATAATATAAACTAATAAAGTAAAAGAACATCAAAATGGAATGTGTCCACCATTTCTTCCATGGCCAACACACAGAACAGAAAATTGCCATCCAACTCATTTGAAAATGAGTGGAGAACAATCAAGAAAAATATAAATGTTAAAATATTCAGAACAACCACTCGAGAAAATCTTAATTGTAAACATAACAAAGAAACAAGAGATGCCAGCATCACTCTCTCAGATATTTACCAAGAAGACAATGCGTCAGCAACAAAGGCAACGAAACAATGACCATTATTAATCTGAAAAACTAAGCAACAAGTAAGCAAAACAATTATAACAATACAGCCTATTTACTTGTGACGACCTCTGCTTCACTCTTCTAGTGAAGTGTGTTTTATTAACTAATTATTGAAGATAACGGTTAATAAAGAATAGGTGTCATTCATATAAAAAGTTTTGACTTAATTTTTCCGCTCGTGATTGTATAGTATAATTAGCTTTAATGGTTTACACAACCTTTATTCTAGGCCAGTATAGTGATGTTATTATTACTTATAATTATTACCCAATATCACTTACTTAGTTACTCCGTAACCCTATTACACTTATCTTTAAGTTGTATAAAAATTCTCTATAACTGGAGATCTCCCCTCCCAATTGAACTCTCCACTTATCTTACAGAAGGGTTGACAATCAAAGCATAACGTAATGCATTTGAAAGCCAGAGGCACTTATTCCTACAAGGGAATATTGTGCCATACCCAAAAGGAAAGGAACAAAAGAGCCTACAGGAAGCCAGACAAGCTTAAAAAGCGAGTCAGGCTTCCTATAGGAACTAGATGAATATCCTCAAAAAAGGTCAAGCCTGATGTAAGGTAACAATGATGTGCCAAAGCACCACAATCAAAAGTGATATGATGGGCTATTTCTTCAAGCAAACCACACTTCGAGCATAGTGGCTCTTCACGGAGAATGCCCATTTTACGGAGTAGGTCATGACCAGTCAAAAAACCTATGATAATCCGCAATTTGTTTCTATTAAGACGTAGAATGCCAGACGTTAGACCAGACGAAGGTTTCGTATCATTAGTCTGGCATGTTTTTGATTGGTGGTATGTTCCCACCTTTCCATCATCTCAAAATGAGAGATGATGTTTATCTCTCGAACTGCCGTTTGCCTAGAAATACCGCAGAAAGGTTCAAGACCAATCGGAGCCGATTTAGCGCTCTGTTTAGCTAAAGTATCAGATACCTCATTACCGACAATACCTTTTATGTCCCGGGATCCACAACAAAGTGACATTGTTATGAAGAGCCAGGATATGCAGAAGTTGACGGCATTCCAGAGTAATTTTGGAAGTTACCCTGGAGGATTTAATGGCCTTAAGGGCCGCTTGACTGTCGCTAAGTATGAAGATTCGTTTACTAACGTAAAGTTTATCTAAACATAGTGGCAGACAGTAGATAATGGCCAACATTTCCGCCTGGAAAACCGTGACCCAACGACCCAACCGTCGAAAGCGGAGGATCTTGGGACTCCCACAGTAAACACCCAGACCCGAGAAGCCATGATGTCGAGATGATGGCCCCTTAGGAAAATGCCAACCCACCCCTCCCTGCTCTGCCACGGGTCAACAATGACCTCGCTCGAGGGCTCATGGAGGGTCCGAGTATCCAAAATATTGGAAGGCATTTGTAAAATGTGACTGGTTAAAGCCTGGCTAATGAAGGTGTGAGACTTCACCCCGGGGAAGTCCCCCCATAGCCCTTGATTGCACAGTCAGTATGAACTTTTCCTGGCAACACCCTTGATGTAAATATCGAGTGAAGTCAGAGAAAGAATAACTTCTAAAGCCTTGGCTGGGGTGGTAGAAACAGCACCCGTAATACACAGACACGCCAGCCTCTGAAGAGAAGCCAACTTAGTCCGCACAGTCAGCTGTTCAGACTTTCGCCACCAAACCAAGGCACAGTAAGTTAAAATAGGTCTTATAGCTGTAACATAAAGCCAGTAGACCATTTTTAGGAGTGGGGCCCCAGGATTTACCAAGGGCCCTGTGACAACGAAAAAGTCCAACTTTGACTTGATTAATTTTATATTCAAGGTGTTGGTTCCATGTCAATCTACTATCGAGAATGACTCCTAAGTATTTGACTTCCTTCTTCAATATGATCTTCTTACTACATAAAGTTGGTATCCGATCAGAAGGAATCGTTTCTCTACGACCAGTAAAGGGTACAAGAGTGTTTTCGAGGGATTAACCCTTAAATTCCGGTCCTTACACCATGATTGAACTTTATGCAAAGCAGATTGCATTAGATCCAAAATGGTGAATTTGTCAATCCCGGAAACGTAGATGACAATATCATCTGCATAACCTTAGGCATAAACACCTTGATCATTGAGAAAAGAAATGAGATCGTCCACCACCAGGTTCCATAGCAGGGGGGAAAGAATACCACCCTGCGGACAACCCCTGGAGGGACGAGCAACAATTTCCTCACCCAATAGATTGGAAACAATAACTCTATCCGCTAATAGGACATGAATCCATTCATGAATTAGAGGAGAAATTGCTTTAGCACATAAAGCTGTAGCAATAGAGTTATGGGAAGTGTTATCAAACGCTCCCTCAATATCGAGAAAAACAGCAAGAGCAAACTCTTTGTACTCCAGAGTTTTCTCGATTCTAACCACCAAATGATGCAAAGCTACCTCAATGGATTTGCCTGATTGATAGGCAAATTGATTAGCATGAATGAGATTATTGGTCCCAATATCACCTCTGATCCACCCATCAATAATCTTCTCAAAGCACTTAAGCACAAAGGAGGATAAACTGATGGGTCGAAAGCTCTTGGCATGATCATAGCAACTCTTACCAGGTTTCGGAATAAAGATTACTTTGACCAACCTCCAAATATTAGGAATATAACTTAAGGCTAAACTAGCCCTAAAGATTAAACACAGGACTGGTGAGATCACGTCTGAAGCATGTTGGAGTAATGCCAGAATGATCTCATCCGGTCCGGGTGATTTGTAAGGTTCAAAGGACGTAATTGCCCATATGACCTTATGACGAATAATCATTTCACCGGCTATGGCCCAACCTTCCCGTGAGGTCCTAACCAAGGAGTCAATATGGACAGGATCCAGTGGTCTGATGAGCCTAGCGCCAGGGAAATGAGTTGTTATTAAGGTCTCAAGGACTTCTGAACTGTTTCTGGTAAATTCACCATTTACATTTTTAAGAGTGCCAACCATAATTGGTCTGTCACACTTCAAAAATTTATAGAGTCTAGCTCCTTCCTCAGTCTTTTGGACTGATTCACAGAACTTTCTCCATGAAATACGTTTAGCCGTTCTAACGGCCTTGTTGTAATCAGCGAGGGCAGATTTATAAAGATGCCACTCGTTGGTCTTTTTTGGTTTCCTAAAAAACTTTCTTATTTTATGCCTCTGTTGAGAAAGACCATGGTTCCACCAAACCCTGTTGGATCTACACCTCTTCCTCTTCAAAGGACAGTTTTTATGATATGATTGAGCCTGCTGCAAACCATTTACACAAAGCTCCAAGTCAAAAGTATCCTTGATTCTGGTGGGAAGATTGGAAATCGCAGAATGTACATCCTCGCGATATTGAACCCAATTGGTCCGCTTGGGATCCCTAAAAGTTCTGTCCCAGTCTTCACCAGTATGAAAGGAGAAGTATATGTGCTGATGATCAGCCAAAGATGGTTTCTCATTAACATACCATCTACTAATCCATTTACTCAATTTGGAAAACCAAATGTAACATCAATAACCTCCCTTCTTACCGCAGTAATGAAGGTTGGTTTATTACCTTGATTAAAGATATCTAGGTTATTCTCTAAAATAAAATCGAAAAGAAATTTAACTTTGAGATTTGTATCGGTACTGCCCCACATCCTTGTGGTGAGCGTTTGCATCACAACCAAAAACGATCTCCACATTGTAGGTAGTTGATGTTTCCCATTATTTTCCGATTATCATCGTTGATGGGTGAAGTCTCCTCGAAAGGGAAATAGCCCGAGACAAAAATAATGTCCTGAGATCTACCTTTATACAAAGGTTAATTTTCGCCACTGCCAAATCCCTAGAACACAGATGGTACATGGGTAGTGCATTAATATTATTTTTTATCAATAAACAAGCACTGGGAGATAAACAAGTATAATCATATATTAGCTTACCTCCACAGTTTGACAAACCTCTAATTCCGCTCTTGAAGATCCAAGGTTCCTGAATCAAGGCGATGTGGATGTCCTCAGCCCGAAAAATATTGCTGAGGTTGGCAACAGCCAGTTTTTTATGCTGAAGATTTGCTTGGAGGCACCTCAGCATCTGGCAGTGACTTATCAGGGGGTTTCCCTAGAACTTTAGCTTGGATCTGAGACATGCCAATGTAAAGAAACCATTGCCTGTTTCTCAGAGTCCTTGCATCCAGTTCAGGGAGAGATAGCACAACAATTACTCCATGATCCTCTACTTTGAAGTTCAGGATGTCCCATTGTGTAGGTGTCATAACCTTATTCTGGATATTGATCCTATGCAGTATTTCATTTCCAGAAAACTTTTTGAACAATTCTGGGAGTTTCAAGATAATCTTGGTAGTTTTGACGATTGTCTTCGCCTCACCCACCAAGAGAATCTCTCCTTCCCAGGGACTGATTTTCTTGTGTCCTGGTTAGCACAGAGAAAGATCATGGCTCTGGCCTCCAGACGACAATATTTGAATTGGGGTCCTGAGCCAGAAGGCATATTCCCCATATAATTCATCAGTAGTTCTTGAAAGGCCACCAACTGCTGCTCATTAAGCTGCTTATCTGGATAGCCGTCCAGAACTACTGCCATCTTAACGGTGGTTGAAGCTTCATGATGATTTCCAATTTTGGGTTTTTTTATGAGGCTTCTTACCCTCCGATAAAGGAGTGTTTCCCGCTGACCTCAGTCTTTTGGTTGGGGTGTGCACCTCCTTTGCAAGGGGCTGAGGGCGGGTCCTAGGTTTTGCAACCTTGATGCCCTTCAACCTTTTCTTCCTGGATTTTCGGCTTTTGGCCGAACCAGAAAGTGATTTTGGTTTGGGTTTGCTGCCGTCCTCACCCAAGGCCTCCTGCCCTAAAGCAGGTGGCGCCTCAGATTTGGAGGCTGCACCTTTGCCAATTTCAGCTGACTCTATAGAGGTCATTACAACCTCGATCACGTCAGCTGTAGTTACCCGTTTTCCCGAAGGGTTACCAGGAAGGGGAGAAAAATCATTACTATCCATATATTGGTTAGCATGTGCAGGATTGACGGTCCATCCCGGGAGAGCCTGCTTGCTGGGATAAGGCAAAAACTCCTGAATGCTGCCAGGCAGACAGGAGGCTCTGTAGTAGACACTATAACCGAAGTGCCATCCACCCATTCGGCACGGGTCGCATTACACCTTGAGCTCGGGAGTTGGTTTGTGTCCCCTTATTGGTTATTCGGGGATGTCCTGAGTCATACAAACCTAGGATATTCGGCTATCCGCCACCTGCCGACGAACCCAGTAACCACTCGAGCCTTGGGAACTCTCCACTACTATCTTGAAATATGTTTGGAAGGTCTAAATGAGTGATCTTGTCAATAATCTTAAATGATTCTTTATTTAAACTGATTAAATACAAATGACATAAATGAGTAATTAATAGGTTAGTCAACTAAAAAAAATTTCTAATGAATATCATTTAAAATATGCTAATAAAGTACAGTGAAACCTCTTTAAACCGACCAGCAATGGTTCCACGTAGTAGTGGTCGTTTGGAGAGCTCGTCTTCTCAAAGAATGGGGGAGGCCCAAGCGTAATTTATAAAGTTTCATTGTCTCAATTGATTAACATTATAAGGATATAATCTGATGATATACAAAGCTTACTCTTTTGGTTTCATTTATTATTTTAGTGATTTGCATAATGGACTAAAGTTTTATTAATGAATTTTAATGAAATTTTCATAACTTTATGTAGTAATGTGGCTATTCAAAATAAACAATATGTGAAAACAAAATATTAATACCTAATACATGTATAATTACATAGCAATAAAAGTGATCCCAATTATTGGATCAAAAATTTCCCCTATTCTTTGTTGAAAAACTGCAACATTGAAGTTTATTTTTTTCTGCTCTACATTTTACGTACTGTAACTTGTTGATATTCTTTTTTCACCTCTTCAAACCAATGCAGCAAGTTTTGACTTGGTCTTGTAGCGATAAAAAACAAAGTTTTCTTTTTGACATGGTGACAATAGCAGGCAAGAAATTGAAATGTGAAGAGTGAAAGTGATGTAAAGTGAGCCCAACACGTGCATTGTCAACTGCAATCACATGTTGAGCTCTTCCTAACTGTAAGACAAAGCAGCGGTGTGAGTGAATGCCACTACTACACAAAGCAAAGAAACAGACTGAACAATGCTCAGTTTCCTACTCCTCCTTCAAAAAAATGAGCATACTCTTTAAATTAGAGGAAGTGGCATTATTAACGCTTCAATCCCAAGACCAACGGCCACCCATTTCAGGCACCAATCATTGATGTTCCCTCTTTAAACCGACCAGTAAACATGGCAAAATCAAGTCATATAGCAATCTTGATTCGATTTTGCCATGTCTACTAGTCGGTTTAAAGAGGGTATATTGATGGTTGGTGCCTGAAATGGGTGGTCGTTGGTCGAGTAAAGAGGTGGTCGGCTTAAAGAGGGGAAAAATGCATTATACCTATGAGACATTGATTCTGTGCCAAGGAAAAGTGGTCGAGTTAAGAGGGGGTCGTGTTAAAGAGGTGGTCGAGAATAGAGGTTTCACTGTACCACTATATAGTACCACTTAAGAATTTGCTTTAATTAAAGTACTGCTCTCAAAGATAAATAGCAGTCAGTAGTATATGCGAAAGAGACATTTATGTGACTAGTCAATAGGAGCTTTCACGATATCGGGCTTCACTGCCCGACATCATTCTGGGCAAGCGCAGGAGGAGTCATTTAGAACTTCCTGTGGGCAGTTTTCAAATATGGCGACAGACAACATGTTTACTGGACGGTCTGTCGCATATTGAAAGATTATCTAAAAAATTATGTGATAGTTACTAATTTAAAATAAAAGTGAATTGATAAATTTAGCAGAAAATGTTAAATGCATGGTGCTAACCAAAACATTAAACAAAGCAGGAATGTCGCACCTAATTTGTACTGACACCATTGCATCATTAAGTTATTATGGAATCATCTTACCTCACCGAATAACCAAACTGTGACTTTTTTAAAGGAATTAACTGGCATTCCTGACATCACTTGTACAGCAATGTATGGATTTTTATACAGTAAAGCATTAGGCATGGGATTTCCTCTTTACAGTGATGAGCATGTTGATAATATAAAATTATTCATGCCATTAAGGAATGATATAAGATTTATTACAGTAAGTAATGTTTATTTATTTTATTGAATTTAAATTTTATGCAATTTCTGAAGTATAATTTATTATGGTGGATGTATATTTTATAACTGATCTCCCAAAAAGAAGAAATTAAATTATCTAACTTTGAAGTAAAGTCGCTTTAGACAAACATGTAGTGCAAAATGCTTGGTAGATTAAATTTGTTTGCTTGTAATCAAATCAATTTTTCTTTTGTTTTATTTAATATGCTTTTTTTAAGACAACTTTTATTCATGTCCAGAAATTAAATTTGAAACCTTATGATTTATGGATTTCAGTGGAAAAAAACTGGAACTATTCATTCTGGATTATACTCTTGTTCAGTGTTAGTATAATATATAATAATTTAAAATACTTCCATTCAATAACTGGCTTTCAAATGCTTAGCACAGCATAGCAACCTGCTACGGTGACCTCCATTTGCAAAATCTGCCCTCGCCCCACAACAAACAAGTAAAATGCGCATGTGCTGCACATGCGCAATATTTGGCCACACCCAATTTAGGCGGTGAAGCCCGATATCGTGAAAGCTCCTATTATAGTTCATTGAACTTTCGCATGCTTAACCGAGAGTACTCTTTCTAACCGTTAAGTTTGTAGTGCATACAGATTACTCATATTTTAAGTTGCTGTTAGACAGGTTTGTAATTCTCTAAGTAAGAAGACTTATCTGTATTAGCAGGTTCGTTTAGTAGCAAATCGCAGCAGTGTTCCATTCACCATATAGGCCTCGTCGTTTGCTAGATGCAATGACTTATATTAAAGATAGACTCTGAAACCAGGTGAAACAAATTGGGAAGCTCCACCGCCCAGAACTGTCCTGGCCGAAAGTGAGTAAAGATGATGCAAAACACATGGCTAAACATGAGGGTAGTTCATTAATAATTCTTTCACATGCCAATCATGGTGTGATAAGTTTATCTTTTCATTAACTTTGTATTTGAAGTATTGTATTATATTTTATAAACAATTTTTTGATCATGGTTTCAATTTCAATTTCACTTTGATCATCTTTCAGTTACGTATTTTCATTTTAGTTACGTATTTTTGATTTATGCTTGTGGAAAATGATTTCTGATCCTTTTTCGTGTCTGTTTGTACAGTTGTATGCAGAACAACTTTGAGGAATGGTTTTGAATTAATTATTCCTCGGGCCCAAAATCTTCAAAAACAAAGTAGCCAGTCATCTAACTACTCCACGGTGCACTCCTGCCCAGACTATCTTGGCTTCAATTTGCTTCACTTTGTCAGCGCTGTTAACAATAGGATTCGTAGTCTATCTTTAATATACTCGTCCGAATCAAAAAAATGGAATATGGAAAAGTACTCGGTGAGAAATCTTCTTTTTCTGCCGTGGAGAAAAATGTATCAATAAATAAATTCCAAAAAAAAAAAAAAAAAATCAAGTGAATAGTAGGAGGAAAATATTTAATCTCCGAAAGTTTAAAACTCAGAAAATTACAAATTTTTTTAATATCCAAATCAACTCTGGTCAAAATAATGGAATATAACATATGCTGCATCAAAAAAATGGAATATTCCGTTCTTACCCTTATATATAATGGGCTGATTTGTTTCTGTGATTGAATCTGAATATTTTTCAAAAGGCAAATGTTTTAAAGTGAACTGACAATAAAATGTCGCCAAAACGTGATATTTCAATTGAAAAACATAAAATGATAGTATCACTTAATGAATCTGGCCATTCGCAGAAAGATATTGCGAAAATTGTAAAATGTTCACAAGGTGCTGTTTCTAAAATACTTCAGAAAGTCAAAAGTGGAGAAGGACTATGTGGCAATCGGGACAAATGAGGCCGAAGACGTTGCACAAGTGAGCATCAGGATCGAAAATTGAAGGCTATTGTGAAAAGTAACAGTTTTCAACCATCTAAAGTTATCAATAAAATATGGCAAAGCACCAGTGGCACTGATGCCTCAGTGAGCACGACCCAGTGCAGAACAAAAGAGTTTGGAATGAAAAGTTGTGTTCCAAATAAGACACCTCATCTCAACAAGGCTCAAGAAAGAAGAGACTCGACTGGTGCAAAGAGCGAGCAAACCGGAAGCCTCCGGACTTTGAAAACATTATCTTCAGTGATGAGTTGTGCTTTTGTCTATCTTTTGGTGATCAGGGGACAAGAGTGTGGCGTACCAACGATGAAAGTTGCCATCCAGACACGATGAAGAAGACTGTGAAGTTTCAAAGCGGCATCATGATATGAGGGTGTATGAGCATAAGGGGTGTGGGACTCCTTGCAATTCTAAAGGGGACAGTAAATTCCAAAATGTACCAAGAATTACTTGATGCCTTTTTAATTCCATCAGCAGAATTACTGTTTTGGACAATCACTTTTCTTCCAACAGGACAACGCACCAGGACATGCATCTTGTTCAACAAGAATTGTTTGTTACAGCACAACATAACTTGCTTCCCCACTCCACCAAATTCACCAGATCTAAACCCTATTGAAGATCTGTGGAATATAATGAAACGAGAGCTAGTAAAGAACAAACCATTGACGAACTAAAAAGAAAAATACGTGATGTCTGGGCAGACATCGAACCTAAGGAGTGTCAACATCTTATTCAGTCACTACCTAAATGTATCCAGGCTGTTATCAAAGCCAAGGGCGGTCCAACAAAGTATTAACCCATAGTAGGGCAAATGATCCACCTAATTTCTGTTAATTTATTAATTTCATTATATATTCCTTTTTTTTTATGCAGCATATGTTGTATTCCATTATTTTGACTAGAGTTGATTTGGATATTAAAAAACAATTTGTAATTTTTTGAGTTTTAAACTTACGGAGATTAAATATTTTCCTTCTACTATTCACTTGAATTTTTTTTTTTTTTTTGGAATTTATTTATTGATACGTTTTTCTCCATGACAGAAAACAGAAGATTTCTCATTGAGTACTTTTCCATATTCCATTTTTTTGATTCTGACAAGTACGTCATGGGCTTGATGCACTGTTGTTGCAGGCTGACCACTCTGCTGATTTCGTCATAGTATTAACGATGATCACTGGCACCCTAGCGGTCGTAGCTCACTCCTGACCCGCAGCTCGTCCGCTTCTCCCCGGAGTAGCTTTTCTCGTCTCCCGGCGTCGTACCCACGGTATCAATCCACATGTTTTAGTCACTCCTGCGGTCATGATGTTCAGTTCACTGTCCGGCTTGTTTATGTTGTCTGTTCATTTTCTACCAGAACACTGCCAGTACTGTCAAGTGACTCGTTAGGACAGTCCAAATTCAGCATAAGTAGCTACTCATTATAAGACAATGGGTTCCTTGATGCATCCACCTCGTTCGATTGCTCCGAAGCCATTACTCACAAGCTCAATGCTGCAAACTCAAAGCTTCGCTGTTCAAAGCTCAATTGCTTTCTTCTCGCCGAGCACACACTCTTGTTGTTTCTTCGTGCGCAAAAGCTCCTAGCCGATTGCTGAGCTCTCCTCCGCCACTGGTCTTTTCTCTTTTCAAAATAAAAAAAAAAGTTCAATGCCAGAATCCACCCGGGAGTCCTCCCCTCCCTTTTCTCTTGTTTTCAGTTTGGCAGGAAAATGTAGGCCTCAGAAGGCTTAACGAGGACTAGTTTTTAATAAACAGAATATACACGAATAATGAATTAACTAACAATTTTGGTCAGTAACATATTTACACCAAATGATTAATTGTGTATACTGAATAAATAGAACTAAGGAAAATTTTGTTAAATGATGATTAGGCTATCCAAACACATCATAAATGATTACAAATGAATATAGTTTACATTTCTATGGAAATTTGTTTCTTTCAAATAATAATAGAACTATTTACATGCTTCTAAACAATTTATGTTTAGAAGCATTGTGACAGACCAAAAGGGATGGGTGTGTGTAGGCCTAATCGAAAAACAAATTTCTACTGACCTAGCAGGTCACACTAGATCTTATTAGTGCAGATGATTATTCAATTTATAGTGCTGATTATTTGGTAAGACGATTATTTGGCCAATTGGAATCAAGTACGCTTGTAAAGCCAATCAGAACTGCTTATAAATAAAAAACAATCGGAACCGCTTATGAAAACTTCTAACAAGGTAAAGATAAACTGACATCAGTTTGATTTACAGAGGTCCAAATTGAGAAAATTCTTTTTGTGGGCAAATTTATTTGTGTTGACTTCAATTTATAGAGGTTCATTTACTTCAAATTACAGAGGTTTTAGATCTGTTTAATAAACCCACGCATTCTTATAAGTCAGACTTTCCTGATAATACATAAATTAATTGCGCTTGAGGTGCTAAAGATTTTTTGTGGGTGCTTATTTTTTTTCATGAAAAATGTGTACGAACCCTGTTCTCTTGGAGACAAGAGGTTATAAATTTTTCAGTCTCTTGGAAGATTGCAGCATTACTTTAAGTTAGAAATGCAAGATAACTGAAAAAAAAAAGAAAATGCTGACTTTTTAACCAATGTTTCTCAAACTTTTTCGAGCCACTGCTACCCTTGGTTACATAAACTTATACTGAGAGCCCTTCAACCTCTCTGAAGCACGGCCCACATTTTGTATTCTTATTTTACATTGTCCTCCACCTATGGAAATCATTAAATCCTGTGTAATAGCTGTATTTAGTGTCTTTATTTCACTCAAGAATCGTTGCAGTACCCCCTGAGGGGGTGATATCATCCACTTAGAAAAACACTGTTTTACACCAATAACAGTTTTTAATTTTAGCATAATAATTTCTAGTAAACCAAGGGGTAAAAACAGACATAAAATCCAGTTTAAAATCCAATTTGAATCAAGTGTTCTAAAAGCTCTTTTTTTAAAGCTATCTTGTCATCCTGTGTTTTTGACAGAGTTGTACTACTTTTCACTAGGGAGATGTTTTATGATAGTTAGCATCTTCCTCATCATGAGTGGAAGACCTTTTCAGTGAATTATCAACAAGTTAACAAAAATCGTTTCTTTAAAAAGGAGTGATTTTACTGTTTTAAACATTAAAACAACATTAAATTATTGACAATAAAACTGTGGCTAGATTATAATTTTAAGATTTTGTTTACAATTTAAAGTAAAATTCAGTATACTATAGTTTACAAATATTTTAATATCTAATAAGTATAAAATAATACATATTGAACAGTGGTAATACAGTATACAGTAGATTACAATACAGTAAAAAAATAAAATACTGTACTTCTTTTTCCACAACAAATTAATTTTGAATCTCGAATGCACATTTCAGCATTTAGGTTGCCATCATTCAACAGGGTGATTAATGGATTAACCTCATTTTTTGGTATTTATAGACACTGTATAAATTTGTCTGTCTTTTATTGGTTGGGAATATTTCTAGTCTTGATTTGATTCAATGACACAATCCATTTTAACAGTTCTACTGGTCCATTATCTTGGTTTAGAATTTCATTTGGATTTTTAATATATTTATTTTAAAAGATTACAGTAGTTTCTCAATCTGGGCCAGTATGGCCATAGACCGACAAGTTAGGTCCCCAGCATGAACTAAAGTGTGTTACAATATAAATTACAATAAAATCAAGAAAGAAATAATCGAAGGAAAAAGTAATGAAAAGAAATTTAATTAATTAGTGTTAGTAATAAAATTGTTAGACAAAAGTAAAGATTTTAAATTCATTTTGAACAACTTACAGGAAGATAAGGAACATATGGGTTCTGGCAACTTGGACCACATACATTAATTCCAGCATATGTAATCAGGTGCATCACATATGTATAGGACCACCCATATTTTCCCTTGTCTGCAAGAAACAAAATAATTAAAACATCGTCTCTGTATCAGATTCTCACAAAATAATGGAAAACAAACAACAACAAGAATAAGAATTTATAAAAATAGAAATTAAGCTGTCCCATAAGTATAGGACCAGCATCACTTAATGCCGTTTTTCGAGCAGAAAAATTAACAAAGCAGTGATTAATCAGTCAATAGATGACACTGGTGATTACCTAATAGGGTTGCCTCCACAAAAACTTTCAAGCAACTTAAACACAATACCTCATAACACCACCTTGTCAGACTATGAAAGGAGTCAAATTGATGCTTTGAAAGCTTCTGGAGTGAATGCACGAGGTATAGGAAAGGCTATAAGTCGGTCACATAAAGCTGTACTTAATTATTTGAAAGCTGGTGCTCAGTATGGCCAGAAAAAGAGACCTGGGAGACCTCAGAAGACGAATAATCGACAAAAAAGGGCAATTATTAAAAAAATGAAAGACCCCACAACATCTTTGCGTGCTGTGGCCAATTCTGAAGATGTTCCGGTATCAAAATCAACTGTGCAACGGATTGTGAAGCAGGCATCATCTCTTGTGTACACGAAAAGAAAATGGCAACCTGCACTCCAACTGCACCACAAGCAGAAACGGTTGGCCTTTGCCCAGTCAGTGATGTTCTGGACAGAAGATTGGAAGAGAGGGGAGAAAAAATTCAATTTAGAGGGGCCAGACAGCTGGCAATATTACTGGCATGACATCAGGAGGTCAAAAGAAATGTATTTCATATGGCAACAGGGATTAGGATCACTTATGGTCTGGATTGGCTTCGGGTGGAATGGTAGAACCAATTTAGCTATTGTTAATGGAAGAATGAAGACTTCAGATTATCAAGATCTGCTTGATATTCATCTTTTACCGTTTGGGGAGAAGATTGGAGGGACCAGATGGATTTTCCAGCAAGATAATGCCCCAGCTCACCATGCAAACAGCACATATGAGTGGTTTTTAGCAAATTGGGTGCAAATTATGGACTGGCCTGCCCTATCTCCAGATATCAATCCAGTGGAAAATGTATGGGGCACTTTAGCCAGATTTGTTTACGCAGGTGGTAAACAGTACCGCAATATAGAAGAATTAAAGTATGCTGTGTTGAATGTCTGGGAAGAAATTAATTCAGATTATCAGCAAAACCTGGTCACAATTATGCCAAACCGAATTTTCAAAAATATTGAAAAAAGGGGTGATTTATTGCGCATTAAGTGATGCTGGTCCTATACTTATGGGTCAGCTTAATTTCTATTTTTATAAATTCTCATTCTTGTTGTTGTGTGTTTTTCATTATTTTCTTTGGAAACAATAAATAATAGTTGTGAGAATCTGATACAGTGACAATGTTTTAATTATTTTATTTTGTTTCTTGCAGACAAGGGAAAATATGGGTGGTCCTATAGTTATGTGACGCACCTTATAGCACCTTAGGTAATTGTTCCTAGCGAGAGGGACTCTAATTGAGTTTGCTGAGCGGGTAGAATAGGAATGAAAATTGTTTTGAGAATCTATTAGTAAACACCGACGAAAGAACCAAATGATGATTAAAGATTTTATAAACAAATATACGAGGGTTGGGGCATAAGTCATGGCAACTATTTTTTTTCTTGTAGATATGTGAACGGATCACAAACGTATGTGTCGTGTGGAAGTTCTGCAGGCATAGTGTGTATGCAGAACAACAGATGGCTCTGTGATAGCTGGTAGTAGCGCAGCGAGGGCTGTGAAATCAGTCAGTTGGTGAGTGTCGTGCGAGATGGAAGTAACCCGTGTTGAGCAGCGCGCTTACATCAAAATAGCCGTTTCCGAGGGAGAAATGCGATGGAAAGTCACAGTGAATTAGTCGAAGCCCTTGGGAATATTGCCCTACCATACCGTACAGTAGCACGGTGGGTAGCAAAGTTTCAGCAAGGACGTGTGTCAACCAGTGATGAATAATGCCTCCCACATCGTTGGCAGCGTGTGGTGACTACTTTGAGGGTCTTTAGGCCCAGGTTTATCATGTCAACTTTATGTGTACTGTGTTGTCATTCTTTTGCACCGTGAAGGCCATATTGCCCTGTATACTACCGTAAAAAATAGTGTGTTACGATATTTCAGTGCTATTCATTGTCCACACATGTAGTTAACACCTTGTCCTTTCGTCTGTATATGTCACATTTTCCAACCGGACTGGTATCTTCAAGAAAAAAAAAAGTTGCCAAGACTTTTGCCCCAACCCTCGTACAAAGTTGCATAATATTATATCTGGTGAATGGTTAAGATGGCTATTGCAGCAAAATAAGAGGAGACATAGTTGGTTTTACAAAATTTTAATAGGGTTCTTAAGAATCATTTTTGAAGTTGATAGAGGCTGATAAGATTGTAAATTGTGGTAGAGCCCAAGAATTGGATTCCAAAAATAATGAAGAATGAATCAAAGTGTTATATAAAGTTAATAAGATAAAATCAGGCAGATAGTTCAAACGAGAAATCATCCATTGCTTTTTATTAAGAACGACCAAAAAAGAATTTGTGTGCAAATCTCGGGATAAATAAATACCTAGATATTTAAAATCATTAGTCCGATTAACTAATTGGAAATTATATACTATCTGCAAATCATTAGGAACTAAGAGCTTGTTACGTTGATAAAAGATCATTCTTTAGGTTGAGTGATAAGGAATTAGCCAAATTCCAGGACCTAAGAGTGGGAAGGACTAGGTTAATGGAGTCATTTAATTGAGAGAGGTAGGACCAGCAAATAAAAAGGAGACATCATCGGCATATAAAATGGAAAAAGTGGAAGATAGGGCAAGAGGCAGATCATTTATAAACAGATTACGGTAAATAGCAAAGGTGAAAAAATAGAGCCCCGAGTCCCTCCAATATTGTGGGATAAAAGTGAGAAAGAGATACCTTCTAAGGGTAAATAAAAACTACAGTTAAACAGGAAGTCCATTAACCAATGAAAAGAGGGGCCAAACATTTTTAAGAAATAAGACAATTTAAAAAATTAAAGATGAAGAGGCACAGGATCAAACGCTTTAATGTAATCAATAAACAGAGAAACGACAAGATTACTTTTGGATATTTGCACACAAATGTATTCCAGCTATTTGCAGCAAATAGTGTCTACACTGCGTTTGGGTGAAAAGCCGTATTGAGTGGATGATATTAACTTAAGATTATACACAAATTGCGATAAACAAAGAAAAAATATTTTTTCAAAAAGTTTTGGAAAAAAGGCAGAATTGATATCGGTCAATAATTTTTTTTCTGGATTTCCAAACTCACGAATGCATCTAGAAGATAGCCATCCTGGATATGGTGGATCAACTTTAGGTCACTAATAATAAATTTCTGTCCTGTTTGTATTGAATGTTATGCAATGGCAGATTTCCCTTCTAATGTGTGTTTATGCTTTACTGTATCAGCCTTTGTAAACTTTGCAGCACTTTTTTGCATTTTATTTCATATATGCAAGATGTTTTGTACTTCTGGGATCTTATCACTGCTGCTGCATGATAATTTTCTCAGGGGATTTTTGAAAATTATTTGGAGGTTTTGTTTTGTGAAGACTGACTTATCCAATTAACCTTTTAATGTAGGGGATAGAATTATTTTTGTATTGTCTTCTTTCAGCAGAAGTTGGTAGCATTTTCTAGAAGGTTTGTCAATCTTCTCTTCTTCAACAAGTTATCAATTATCTTCTTTCTGCAACTATTTTTCTTAGGCAACGATAAATATGATTTGTCCGATTTCCGTTTAGAAATTTTCCTCCGTTTTATGAGAGTTTTAGGGCACATGAAGGGAAACATAGTTTTGATTCCAGACTTTGTTTGAGTTGGCTTATACATGTATATAACATAGATTGTTTGTTGGCTTTCTGTGGAGTTAAAACTAATTTCTCTATGGATCTTGTTATTAGAAAGTCTAGAAAGGAAAACTTTGATCTTTTCTACTTCATAAGTAAACTTTATGCTAGAAAACTGGTTGTTTATATGTTTTAAAAAAATGGTGTATATCACATGCATCGGTATCAAATATTGCGAAAACATCATTACCTACTTTATCCACAGTTTTGGAAAATAGAAATTTAGAGCAAGATTGATTTCTGTTTTCGATGGACAGAGTGTAATAGTATAAATTGTTAAATTTCACCTTTTTTTCTTTTTTAATATTTTTTAGATAATTGTTCAAAATCATTAAAGCCCATTCATCAGGTTATCAAACTTCACGTAGAAATTTCATAATGAAAGAAAGTTCTCTAAAAAAAAGACGTAGAGATTTATCCGTTGCTTCCAGTCACAAAGATGAAATGTCCAAGTCTCTCGCTGGAAGTGCTAGCTTCCCACAGCCAGTGGTAAGAAACACTATTTTAGCTATGTCTTTCTCTTTTTTTGTTAGAATTTTTAAAACTATTTTGGAGTTCATGAAAATTAGGATATTATTTCATTAAGTACGACTTCATTTAAAGGTTACATATAATTTTGTTTAACATAAATATGAAAGTATTAATAATTACAGTGCTCCCTCTATATAACGGGACTCTACATAACGCCAAATTTATAATGGCAAGTCCATATAATGAACGGTTTTTTTCCAGAAAATAACTTCATCATATGGACTTGCCATTATAAATTTGACGTTATGTGTCGTGCCGTTATATGGAGGGAGCACTGTATTTAGGTTCAGCTGTATATGAAATTTTTCAATTTGAACTCAAAAGTTCATAAAATACTGTATGTGAAAAATTTTCATTTCCCTCCTCGCCTCTTCAATAGACAGGTGTGCCATGTTTTAGGTTATCCATGATGTCACTGGTTAAAAGGGGTGCAAAGTAACTTCGGATACATGAATTGCAGTGCCCGAGTTTCTGTCTATTTGTGCATTAGACACCAACCACAGAGCAATTTGAAGGAATTCTGCATGAAAAATGGGTTAGCAAAAGCTTGTGATACAGTCGAACCCACATATAACGAACTCTGTTATATTGAAAAAGTGGTTATAGTGAATTAATTGAAATCCCCAACATTAGGTTCATTGAAACTACAAATCCGGCTATAACGAGAAAATACGTATATAAAGAATCATTTTATGGGCTATTACACCACTTTTGTTTGGATATAGCAAAATTTTGAAAAATAAACTTTTTTTCTCTAAATTGGCATTGGGCTAGTTTACTTAATAGGAGTAAAGGTTGAGGAATACAGTAATAGAGAAACAGGAAGTGCTTATTGTGGGAATACTGCTATTGCCTAGCAACACCCGAATTCCACGTTTACACGTACTGTATCTGTGATTCTTTGAGTCTCAGCATTTTTTCAAAATGATGTCAAAAAGAAAATGTTTAGATCTCGACACCAATATTAGGATCATAAAAGAAATAGAAACTGGGAAGGAGAAAAAAGGGATGTATTGTTTTTGGTTATTTAAAAAAACATTGAAAAGCACACAATTTAGTGTTTTTCTTTGTCAGCTATAGAGTAATCCATTTTAAATATAAATAAATTCACTATATCCACTATACGTTTATAACGAACAAATTTGCGAACAGTTAACAATTCGTTATAAGTGGATCAACTGCATATAGTCTCGTTTGAAGTATTAGAAGAAAAGTATTCTTTCGCAGACGAGATTTCACAGCAGGAACTAATGCCATGTTCCAGTGATTTTCTCATGGGATTGGGGGGGGGGGTAGGCGGCTAATTATCAACATTCAGAGACAGTTATCGTAATAACATATTAGAGTAAATTGAAAATTTTCAAATTTTATATACGCAGTGGCTACGTACAGTGCAACCTTGTACGCCTTCCGTTCAATACAAAGGAAGTGACAGCTTGTACCGCCATCTACCTACAGATTCAGCTGCCCAGTTATCGAAACAAGCAACATAGTGGAATCGCTTAGCTTCGACTAGTTAATATGGGATAGAATGAATATTATGAATGGTGCTGATGATTTGCAAGTCAGGGAAAGATATATTTTCTTCAAATTTTACAAGATGTATATATCTCTCACTAGCATAGATGTCTCTCCCCCGTTCAAGCATTCTTCTCCTGTTAACTCGAGTTAGCTCTGATGGCTTCGTATCAACATTTTGACTCTATTGCAATTTATTTCATGTAATCAGGAATAAATGAAGGTGGTTCATCTGTTTCTGATGGAATCTTTGTGCAAATTATTCGGGGCCACCAAGTGGATAAGTGACGCTTCCAACATAACATCTTTGACTAAAAGTATTATTTTCTTATTTTTATTATAAATATTCGTTTATTCAATAATAATCAATAATAAACAAGTTGTTTTTACAGTTAAAAATTAAGAATTTTACAGTTTCTTCACATAAAATTAAAAAATTTTTTAAAAATTTATTTTTTTATTATTTAGTTTGATACCTCCAAATGTAAATCTATATATATAAAGAAGGATGTTTGTGGGTCTGTTTGTCTGTGGGTCTGTATGTTTTTTATACAAATCTACAGTTTTATTCCGATCTTGATAAAATTTCGCATACATGACCTTCAAAGCATGAGGAAGGTCACTGTCTACCTCAGATTTCGGAAAAATAATAAATATCGATAAAAAATCGATATTCATGGTTATGGCAAGGCATATTAATGAGAAATATCTCATGACCAACAATGCAAGGCAAAGTTGGTACAACAATAGGTATCAACAATGGTATCAGCACGCAATTCACAAACACACTGCATGAACCAACAATATATATCTCATGACTAACAATGAAAGGAAAAGTTTGTGCAAGTGTAATTATCCCGGGCAACGCCGGGTACCTCTTCTAGTGCCAAATAAATTATAATAGTGAAAATAAAAATCAAATAAATTATAACAAAAATCACTTAATATCCATCGGAAGTCTTTGGAAATCCAAAAGATGAAATCCAATGGATGCAATATACAGGGTGTAACAGTCAAAGTGTTACAAACTTATAGTACTTATACAAGTGATCATAATAAGCATTTTATGTCCTATAAACATTAGCCCGGAAATGTATAACTGATGAGTTACAGAAGTGAACATATGCAGCCTTCACTGCAGTTACAGTAGCTGTTCAAACTGACGGCCTCCAACCTCAATGCATGTTTGGCATCTGCGGTGTAAGTTGTTGTATGCTCTGTCGAGTAGCACTGGAGTGTCTTTTATATCTTCAGCGGCTGTCACCAACCGTGCTACAAGATCCGCTTCTGACTCCACTGGGGTTTCATAAACGATGCTCTTTAAATGTCCCCACAAAAAGAAGCCCAGTGAACCTTCTGCCATGCCACTGGAACCCCTCGCCCAATCCATCATTCACCAAATGTTTCAACAAGATAGTCCCGGACAGCGTGCGCGAAATGGGGTGGCGTACCATGATGCTGAAACCACATGTTGCGATGGGTGTCCAGAAATACATCGCTCAACAAGTCTGGCAATACTTCTTGAAGAAAGATAAGACACGTGGCTGCTGTGAGATGATATAGTGATATGGTAGAATGTAAGTTCCAATAAGACGGCCGTCGACAATACCAGCCCATACGTTCACTCCAAAACATTGCTGGAAACACCTGAGCCATGTACCATGTAGGTTTAGGCGTTCCCAATGGTGCATGTTCCGGCTATTGAGAACGCCATCTCTGGAGAAGAATTCTTCACCGCTGAAGAGAACCAATCTGGGAAACACTGGTTCCCGCACTCAACGCTGTAGGAACCACCGACAGAACGTAACGCGAGATGGAAAGTCAGCTGGCCCTAATGCTTGAACTCTCTGCCGAGGGTATGGATGGAATACAGGTATTGGACATTGAAACTGAAACACCTTCGCAAATAGCACTGGTTACCCCCAGGGCTGAATAGAACCTTCTGCTAGGTAATTAATCGTATGCATATCAATGAATCACGTGTCAGAGGTCTTGGTAGTCACTCCAGTAGCTTCAAATTGTTTGTGCAGAGCGCTATAATGGGAGACATATCCGACTTCAAAAGAGGGCAGATTGTTGGGGCGCGTCTAGCAGGTGCATCTGTGTCCAAAACTGCCACACTTTGTGATGTCTCACGTGCTACAGTATCCAGGGTGATGTGTGCATATGAACAGGAAGGACGAACCACGTCCAGGAGGAGCAACTGCAGGGGAAAACGGAAGTTGTCGGAAAGAGACGTCAGGACATTGACCAGGATTGTTGCACGGAAGCGGAAAACCACCGCAGCAGAAATCACCGCAGAATTGAATACACACCTCCAGGAACCTGTGTGCACGAAGACAATCCGTCGTTACCTGCATAAATCCAACATCCATGGCAGGGTTGCTATACCGAAGCCTTTCATCAGTAGTACAAATGCCTCCAAGCAGGTTCAGTGGTGCCGGACGCATAAAACCTGGACGTTGGATGACCTCAAACGCGTCATATTCTCGGATGAGTCCAGCTACACTGTCTTCCAAACAACAGGGAGGGTATTCGTCTGGAGGAGCCCCTCTGATTCCTACAACCCAGACTGCTTGGCACCCACAGTCAAACACGGAGGTGGATCAGTAATGGGTGGATCAGTAATGGTCTGGGGTGCAAACTGTGCAGGACCTCTACCGATCCTTCCCAAGACGTGTTGCTGATGTGCTGGCTGCCCACGGTGCCCCAACACCTTATTAAATAAAGATTTTGGATTTCTACCAGGTGTTTCAGTTTCAATGTCCAATACCTGTAGCTGTTCGTGCAACACTCGCCAGTCAGACATGTGGTCCATGGTGCCCGCAATAGCACGGCTACTCATGAATTCGACGAAGCACCTCGTCCTCGAATCCCAGGGTGCGACGGGTTCGGCCAGCATCAACACCTACACGATGCACAATAAAGGTTCCTGACTCACGCAGACGCTGTGTATGCCGAGTGAACATTGTGTATGCTGGTTGCTGACGATGTGCAAATCGCTCGTGATAAAGTCGGCAGGCAGCTCTTCCGTTCCCTTGCACTTCACCGTACACTGATACTGTGTCGGTGTACTTACCAAATGTGTAGCCAGCCATAATCGCAGACAGATAGATACTAATGACTGATTGCACAGTTCACGTGGATGAATAGGAAGTTAATTTGAAGTTAATTTGCTTGTTCCTAGTTACAGTACACGATTGCTCACGTTGCTTGAGACCATTCATTCACAGATGGAGTGGGTAGCAGGGTGCGATGGTGAGCACTGCGAATGAGCCACATCCACTTCTGTAACTCATCAGTTATGCATTTCTGGACTAATATTTATAGGACATAAAATGCTTATTACGATCACTTGTATAAGTACTATAAGTTTGTAACACTTTGACTGTTACATGCTGTGTTGTTGTTGTTCTTATTGGGAAGTTCACAATAGATCAAATGCTAGCCATCCACTGGTAGAAACAAAGAAATTAATTTAATAGCTGGTCATCCAACCGCTTTTAATGTCCAAAGACTGCTTCAGTCATAGATGATAGTCGCTTTTATAGCACGGTAAAAGAAATTTAAATTAAAATAAAATTTAAAACAAACATAGTTATAGTTAAATTGTCTAAAATTCTTATGTGGATAATGCAGATGATTAACTTAAGAATAAAATAAAACTCTTTTTCCACAACGAAACAGGAATTGAACAAACATAAAAAGAAAAAGACCGAAAATAAAATGAAAAAATACAACCTGAGTCTGTAAGCGCTTTTCGAAAGCTTTGCTTTCATCATTCAGCAGCCAAGGAGCCCCTCGAGAGAACTTGAGAGAACTGATTTGGAATAGAACATGCTGAGTATTTATAACGAACGGAAGCCAATCAAGACAAAAAGATCCAACTGAAATTTATTGATTGGGTAAGTGCGTCGCCCATTTGATCAATGGTGATTTGCTAATAGGGCCCCTATCTAAGTTGAGTAACAATTTTTTATCTGTTTTTTGAATGGCTAAGCTTTTGAAGTCATCCAGAAGGTGTTTCTTGTTTATTGACTCAATAAGTTTTACATTGTTTAAGAAGAATTCATGCCCGGTATCTAGAGAGTGTTTGGCTATGGATGACTGATTCCCTCTACCATATCTTGTGTGTCTCATGTGTTCTTCGAATCTTGTTTCAATATTACGAAAAGTTTGTCCTTTGTACATCATGGGGCATTGGGAACATCTGGCTTCGTATATTCCTGATTTCTGTAGTGGTGGAATCTGGTCCTTTGGGTTAGGTAATAAATGCCTGGTCTGGTTGGGATTGCTAAAAGATAATAAAATATTAAAAGATTTAAAAACGGAATTGAGACCTTTGATTAATGATTTATTGTAAGGTAAGGATATGACTCTCCCTCTATTTTTAATCCGGTTGAGGGTAGTGATTTCGTCCATGAACTTCTTTAACTTCCTCTTTCTGACTAAATCGGTGATGGTACGTGTGCTATAGCCATTTTTAACTGCAATATTCTGGATCAAGGAAATTTCTTTTTTGAATGAGGATTGACCTAGTGGGAGATTAATAGCTCTGTCAATCATCGAAATGAAAGTAGACATTTTTTGATTCCAAGGGTGGCTGGAATCGCTTGGTATGTAATTCAAACCGTTCATAGGCTTTCGGTAAACCTCAAATGATAGTGAATCATGGTTTCTGATGACTAGGATGTCAAGAAACGGCAGCCTTTGATTGTTTTCCAACTCAAAAGTGAATTGAACGAACGGAAAAT
The DNA here is from genome assembly GCA_023313115.1 of Rhysida immarginata. NCBI lineage: Eukaryota > Metazoa > Arthropoda > Chilopoda > Scolopendromorpha > Scolopendridae > Rhysida > Rhysida immarginata. Next base: position 234,664 of record JAHWFO010047322.1, on the reverse strand, counting down.
AACTATTAATATGTTGGACAAAAGTGTTGACATCGC